>WNGS01070004.1:7446-19547 GCA_020271785.1 Procambarus virginalis | reverse complement strand
CTCTCCCTGTCTCTGTCTCTCCCTGTCTCTGTCTCTCCCTCACTCTCCCTCTCCCTGTCTCTGTCTCTCCCTCACCTCTGTCTCTCCCTCACTCTCCCTCTCCCTGTCTCTGTCTCTCCCTGTCTCTGTCTCTCCCTCACTCTCCCTCTCCCTGTCTCTGTCTCTCCCTCACCTCTGTCTCTCCCTCACTCTCCCTCTCCCTGTCTCTGTCTCTCCCTCACCTCTGTCTCTCCCTCACTCTCCCTCTCCCTGTCTCTGTCTCTCCCTGTCTCTGTCTCTCCCTCACTCTCCCTCTCCCTGTCTCTGTCTCTCCCTCACCTCTGTCTCTCCCTCACTCTCCCTCTCACTGTCTCTGTCTCTCCCTCACCTCTGTCTCTCCCTCCCTGTCTCTGTCTCTCCCTCTAACACACCTTACCTTTTCAATTTCCTCTCTCTCTATGACTTACCTTACAGAGGGAGGATGGTACTGAGACTCTGGTACCGTCATGGTGGTATAGACTCTGGTACCGTCATGGTGGTATAGACTCTGGTACCGTTCTGGTGAAGACATTCGACCAAGAATGTCTAGTTTAAGGAAGCTTGTATGAAAGAAGGAGAGGGAGGTGAGAGAGGCGTAAGCCACTACTAGCTTGTGGCGTCTTGAAGGAGACCAGACATATGACTGTGTCTCGTTTGTCTGTTTCCACACACGTGTGTGTGTGCGTGTGTGTGTGTGTGTGTGTGTGTGTGTGTGTGTGTGTGTGTGTGTGACACTATATATGTATTTGTATATAATAATCCACATATGTTTCTTAACTCAGTGTTTCCAGCTTGTGTTAAACGGTTTCAGTGACCAAGTGAGGTTGTACCCAGCCACGATGACTGGAGTTGGAGGTTGTTGGAACTCGGTGACCAAGCTAACTGTTGATACATGACAGTGTTTCATATGTAGTGCTTCGTCTATGTCTAATCTTTTACTGTTGTGTCTGTCCATTATTTCGGTGTTGCTTGTGAGAATATGTGTGGTGAGGGTGTGACCCTCCGGCCCCTGTGCCACTTTCTCAGCAGCAGTCTGGCACCAGTGCCACACTCTAGTGTCTGGTAGGCACCATTGGCTCTTGCTTACCACCTCGCAGCTTTAATATTTGATGTCACTGGTGGTATCTGTGTCGTCGTCTGACACAGCCCAAGAGGCTCCGCTGTGGCGCCATGGGTCCTAATCCTGGCTGGTGGTGGCAGCATCTAGCCCACTCTTCCTGTTTATATTTTATGCTGTGAGTGAGAGGTAATGATTTTTGGATCAGTGACATAGTTTAGATGCTTGTACTTACCTAATTGTGCTTGCGGGGGTTGAGCTTTGGCTCTTTGGTCCCGCCTCTCAACCGTCAATCAACAGGTGTACAGGTTCCTGAGCCTAGTGGGCTCTATCATATCTACACTTGAAACTGTGTATGGAGTCAGCCTCCACAACATTACTTCCTAATGCATTCCATTTTTCAACCACTCTGACACTAAAAAAGTTCTTTCTAATATCTCTGTGGCTCATTTGGGCACTCAGTTTCCACCTGTGTCCCCTAGTGCATGTGCCCCTTGTGTTAAATAGCCTGTCTTTATCAACCCTGTCGATTTCCTTGAGAATCTTGAATGTGGTGATCATGTCCCCCCTAACTCTTCTGTCTTCCAACGAAGTGAGGTTTAATTCCCGTAGTCTCTCCTCGTAGCTCATACCTCTCAGCTCGGGTACTAGTCTGGTGGCAAACCTTTGAACCTTTTCCAGTTTAGTCTTATGCTTGACTAGATATGGACTCCACGCTGGAGCCGCATACTCCAGGATTGGTCTGACATATGTGGTATATAATGTTCTGAAAGATTCCTTACACAAGTTTCTAAAGGCCATTCTTATGTTAGCCAACCTGGCATATGCTGCTGATGTTATCCTCTTGATATGAGCTTCAGGGGACAGGTCTGGCGTGATATCAACCCCCAGGTCTTTCTCTCTCTGACTCGTGTAGAATTTCATCTCCCAAATGATACATTGTAACTGACCTCCTGCTCCCTACACTTATCTTCATTACATTTGCTTGGGTTAAACTCTAACAACCATTTGTTCGACCGTGTGCGCGTGTGCGTGCGTGCGTGTGCGTGCGTGCGTGCGTGCGTACATACTTGCTTACGTGTGCTCGCGCAAGCAAATAAAGCAATCCGGTCGTGGTAGTGTAAAGAGGAGTAACCACCTTGGAGCATCTTGAGGCAGGCCAGAGTAACAAGTGAACAACCCCATGGTACCCTGGAGGGGGTGTGGGCCCTCAACCCCCCCCCCCCCAAGACTAAACACGACATTACACACAGAAATCACAACAGCGTGATGCATCAAATGAACAAATCCACAAGGGCCGTGACGAGGATTCGAACTTAGGACCGAGAGGATCCCAGACACTGCCTTAATCGACTAAGCTACGACATGCTCAAAAAGAATTGAAACCAGAAGTTCTACTGAACTTACTTGGAGCCTGCAGCCTCTCCGAGACAATGGTCTATGTAGATTTGTTCATTTAAACACTACATATTTGCCACTTATTATAAGCTTGCAGACGATGAGTCCCAATAACGGGGCGGAAGGTATAATGGCCAAACCACACACCTGAAGATGGAGAGACGACGACGTTTCGCTCCGTCTTCGACCATCATCAAGTCGTGTGATATATGACAGCAAATAAATAAGGAAAGAGATCTTGTAATCTTAAATTGTTCCCTGACCTGGGAACCAATCTCTTCCTATTATGGCGACTTAATCTGGCTTTAGTGTCCCTACAGCGTGCTGGTCAACGACGGCACTGAAAGGGGACACATCAGTGGTGTCTTAAGAATTCGGTTAACCCGTTTGGTTCTAAGGTTCATAATTGTCGTGGGGTCACTAGATTGTTTCAAGCGTAGGCTAGACATATATGTGAGTGAGTTTAGGTGGATATAAATAGGAGCTGCCTCTTATAGGCCACTAGGTCTTCTGCTGTTTGTTTTATTCTTATGATAGTTTGTCTAACTGACCGACAACTTCCCTGGATGCTGCATCCTACAGCGGGGTGACAAGGGTAAACTTACATTGTGAGTTACGACATGATTGGTGCTGATCAGAACTGCTTGAGGTTAACGTTAAGCTGGAGGACAATGCTGCCTGTGGTTAACGTTAAGCTGGAGGGCAATGCTGCCTGAGGTTAATGTTAAGCTGGAGGACAATGCTGCCTGAGGTTAACGTTAAGCTGGAGGACAATGCTGCCTGAGGTTAACGTTAAGCTGGAGAACAATGCTGCCTGTGGTTAATGTTAAGCTGGAGGACAATGCTGCCTGAGGTTAATGTTAAGCTGGAGAACAATGCTGCCTGAGGTTAATGTTAAGCTGGAGGACAATGCTGCCTGAGGCTAATGTTAAGCTGGAGGACAATGCTGCCTGTGGTTAACGTTAAGCTGGAGGACAATGCTGCCTGAGGTTAACGTTAAGCTGGAGGACAATGCTGCCTGTGGTTAACGTTAAGCTGGAGGACAATGCTGCCTGTGGTTAACGTTAAGCTGGAGGACAATGCTGCCTGTGGTTAACGTTAAGCTGGAGAACAATGCTGCCTGAGGTTAATGTTAAACTGGAGAACAATGCTGCCTGAGGTTAATGTTAAGCTGGAGGACAATGCTGCCTGAGGTTAATGTTAAACTGGAGAACAATGCTGCCTGAGGTTAATGTTAAACTGGAGAACAATGCTGCCTGAGGTTAATGTTAAACTGGAGAACAATGCTGCCTGAGGTTAATGTTAAGCTGGAGGACAATGCTGCCTGAGGTTAATGTTAAGCTGGAGGACAATGCTGCCTGTGGTTAACGTTAAGCTGGAGGACAATGCTGCCTGTGGTTAACGTTAAGCTGGAGGACAATGCTGCCTGTGGTTAACGTTAAGCTGGAGGACAATGCTGCCTGAGGTTAACGTTAAGCTGGAGGACAATGCTGCCTGAGGTTAACGTTAAGCTGGAGGACAATGCTGCCTGAGGTTAACGTTAAGCTGGAGGACAATGCTGCCTGTAGTTAACGTTAAGCTGGAGGACAATGCTGCCTGTGGTTAACGTTAAGCTGGAGGACAATGCTGCCTGAGGCTAACGTTAAGCTGGAGGACAATGCTGCCTGTGGTTAACGTTAAGCTGGAGGACAATGCTGCCTGAGGTTAACGTTAAGCTGGAGGACAATGCTGCCTGAGGTTAACGTTAAGCTGGAGGACAATGCTGCCTGTGGTTAACGTTAAGCTGGAGGACAATGCTGCCTGAGGTTAACGTTAAGCTGGAGGACAATGCTGCCTGAGGTTAACGTTAAGCTGGAGGACAATGCTGCCTGAGGTTAACGTTAAGCTGGAGGACAATGCTGCCTGAGGTTAACGTTAAGCTGGAGGACAATGCTGCCTGTGGTTAACGTTAAGCTGAAGAACAATGCTGCCTGAGGTTAACGTTAAGCTGAAGAACAATGCTGCCTGATAATGTTAAGCTGGAGAACAATGCTGCCTGAGGTTAACGTTAAGCTGGAGAACAATGCTGCCTGATGTTAACGTTAAGCTGAAGAACAATGCTGCCTGAGGTTAACGTTAAGCTGAAGAACAATGCTGCCTGATGTTAATGTTAAGCTGGAGAACAATGCTGCCTGAGGTTAACGTTAAGCTGGAGAACAATGCTGTCTGAGGCTAATGTTAAGCTGGAGAACAATACAATATGTTGTATTAACTATCCAGTATATAAACATAGACCATTAACTCCCAGTGGCTGGCGGAGGTGCACCGCCCTCGGGTCGTCCAATGGCTGGCGGAGGTGCACCGCCACGCGGGTCGTCCAGTGGCTGGCGGAGGTGCACCGCCACTCGGGTCGTCCAATGGCTGGCAGAGGTGCACCGCCACGCGGGTCGTCCAATGGCTGGCAGAGGTGCACCGCCACTCGGGTCGTCCAGTGGCTGGCAGAGGTGCACCGCCACTCGGGTCGTCCAATGGCTGGCGGAGGTGCACCGCCCTCTGGTCGTCTCAGGAGCCCCTGGACACTCTCCTAACGTGAAAGTCGTACCAGAAGACCTCGCTCTCGAGATGTTCTTCAGTGATCCAAATGCCTCCTTAGTTGGGTCTCCGTGTGCAGGCGAGGGGTCACAATAACGTGGCTGAAGTGTTCTGACCAGTCTCCGTGGTGTAGTGGTAAGACACGCGCCTGGCGTTCCTCGAGCGCTTTGTCATGGGTTCGTATCCTGGCCGGGGAGGATTTACTGGGCACAAATCCTTAACTGTAGCCTCTGTTTAACTCAACAGTAAAATGTGTACTTGGTTGTAACAACGATTCTTCGCGGCGGGGATCGTATTCCAGGGACCTGCCCGAAACGCTACGCGTACTAGTGGCTCTACAACAATGTAACAACTCTTGTATATATCTCCAAAAAAAGTATGTTGACCAGATCACACACTAGAAAGTGAAGGGACGACGACGTTTCGGCCCGTCCTGGACCATTCTCGAGTCGATTGTGATGGCTTAGGTCTCTGAATGGTGTTCTGACGGTGTAGAGTTTTACTCTGAATGGAGTTCTTGCCGGTGTAGAGTTTACTGCTGATATTATAGTCGTGAGTCTCCCGAGTGTCATGTTCACTCCCAGGTATTTTTTTGTTTCGTTATATGGCGGCAGTTTACCTTCATTGTGCCGTCCTTTTGGTCTCCCATCACCTGTTCCCCTTTCCATCACCTTACACTTGCTGGTGTTGAAGTTTAACCGCCATTTATCCGCCAAGATGACTTAGGCAAGCTGCAGATCAACTCTGCAGTTTGTCTAAGTCGTCTTGGAGAATCTTACAATCTCCATCTGTCTCGAGTCTTTCCATTATTAATGTTGCAACAAAATTTGTTAGGTCATTAACATGAATGAGAAATGGTATGGGTCTCAGCACCGATCCCCGAGGTACTCTAGTCTGTGCCATTGCTACTTCTCGCCCCTCACCGTGACTCTCTGACTCCTGTCTGTTATGTACTCTCATCCATGTCAGTGGTCTCCCACTTACTCCGGCCTGTCTCTCAAGTTTATGTAGTAGTGACAGGCATCCCCTGGTGTTCTTATGTGGATCTTTGTCAAAGGCTTTTTGGGACTGCAGGAACACAATCTGGCTAGCGTCCTCTGTCTTGTCTTATTCTTGTTAGTTTCTCATAAAAACTCCAGTAGGTTTGTTAGCCATGACTTCTCTTCCCCTGAAGCCATGTTAGTGCTTATTTACACACCTGATCCTCTCTAAGGGGTTTAATTAGTCTAATCTTTATTATATATTTGAGTGTACTTGCGAGGAATGCTTGTCAGTAATATTGGTCTGTAGTCTAGCTGCTCCTCCCTATCTCCTTGCTTATATATTGACATTCGCCATCTTCCAATACTGGTCAAAGTTTCTTCCTCATCTGACTCATACCAGATCAGAGCCAGAGGTATACTGAGGGCTTGTGCATCTTCTTTTAACATCCATGGTGAAACCTGGTCCCATAGCTTTATTTTCATCTAATTATGTTAGTTGTCTTGGCTCCTCTTACGACAAAATTTGTCAGTCTCTCATCTAGGGTTATCTCCTGGCCAAGTAACCCAACCACTTGGATTGGACGGTAGAGCGACGGTCTCGCATCATGCAGGTCGGCGTTCAATCCCCGATAGTCCAAGTGGTTGGGCACCATTCCTTCCCATCCCAAATCCTTATCCTGACCCCTTCCCAGTGCTACATGGTCTTGACTTTGCGCTTTCTTCCTGATAGTTCCCTGCCCTCCCTGACCAAGTACTAGGAGCTGTGCTAACTCACTTGTCAATACACCATCAAAACTGGCATTTAGGTCCTCACAAATTACCTTGTTATTTTGTGTATGATTTCCTCCGTTTTTTTAATAGTTTAGTCACATGGGTATTTACTGCCTTGTTTTATCCTTCATATATGACTAAGCTGTAACTTAAGTTGGTTCTTTACTTTCAATACAATGTCATTCATAGTTTTTTGTGATAGTCTTCTTATTTTTATGTATTTGTTCATAAATTTGTTAGATCTATTCCAGTTTTCTTCTGTCCTCTATGCTGTTTTCCAGTCCTGTTTTAGCTTCTTATTAAACCATGAAGTGCTGTATTCCTTGAGAATTTTTACCTATATCATGGATAAAGGTAAGTACCCATGATATAGGTATAGGTGAATCTGTATTCAACCAATTATTATTTCCGTTTGGCTTGATCCATCAATCCCTAGACTGTTTTTTCCACTTAGTCCTACCTTCCACTGCACATTTCCCAGACAATCTGACAGCTATAATGTGTCTCCCGACTCTGTAACCTACTCTTGTGTCCCCGGACCTCTTGACCTGTGTCCATATGCTTTTAATTCAACCATGTAGTCAAGACCAGGACAGGAAGGTCGCTGCCTCCTTGTGGTACTTCCTCTCTAAGTTCTCGTTATCGTCCTCATTTTAAGTGAAGGTCAGATCCAGTAGACCAGGTGCATCTTCCCTTCTATTGCCATCTTCCCTATGATATTGCCCCCCCCCCATGATTACTAGTTTAGCTCTCATTGTTTGTACAGCCTAGTAACCCAACCACTTGGGCTGGACGGTAGAGCGACGGTCTCGCTTCATGCATATCGGCGTTCAATCCCCGACCGTCCAAGTGGTTGGGGCACCATTCCTTTCCCCCCGTCCCATCCCAAATCCTTATCCTGACCCCTTCCCAGTGCTATATAGTCGTAATGGCTTGGCTCTTTCCCTTGATAATTCCTTCCTTCTCCTGTTTGGGCTCTTCTGTTGTTTGTTACGGGAGCGTTATACTACCAACACCACTGTTTGTGTTTGTTCTCTGATGTAGGCTGTGTATATTAATTTGTATTACTATCATCAAGTTCCTCAAACGTCTACTTTTCACTATCAGTGCAACTCCTTCCCGCTTCTCGCCTGTGTTTCCTTTCTTTGCTTAATATTTGATATCTCATTGGAAATATTTAAGCTCAGATAATAACATTTATCTTGGTTTCCACTGTTGTATCTGGCTCTCTTTCGCTCATTTTGTTCCTCATGTTTAGTGGTAGTGCCATCGGCATTGGTGTACCATGCCTGAAGGTCACACTGTTACCTGGGCTCTCACAGTACTTATTGTACTGTGTGTGCTACTGGTGTGGGTCGCGGGAGACGCCCTGCTTGTGATGATTAGTTGGGAGTTAGCAAGTAGTTGATGAGAAGAGATGGAGAAAGTTGATGATGGAGATGGTTGATGGGGAAAAGTGGAGGAGATGAGGAGACGTGGGGGATTGAGAGGCTGAGGAGAGTGAGGGGAGATGGAAGCTGATGAGGACAGATTGACTGAGGGATAAGAGATGTCTGAAGGACTGAGGGGTAGTGTGTGTGTGTGTGTGTGTGTGTGTGTGTGTGTGTGTGTGTGTGTGTGTACATGTGGGTGGTTGTGTGTGTGTGTGTGTGTACATGTGGGTGGTTGTGTGTGTGTGTGTGTGTGTGTACATGTGTGTGTGTGTGTGTGTGTGTGTGTGTGTGTGTACATGTGTGTGTACATGTGTGTGTACGTGTGTGTGTGTGTGTGTGTGTGTGTGTGTGTGTGTGTGTGTGTGTGTGTGTGTGTGTGTGTGTACATGTGTGTGTACATGTGTGTGTACATGTGTGTGTGTGTGTGTGTGTGTGTGTGTGTGTGTGTGTGTGTGGTGTGTGTGTGTGTGTACATGTGTGTGTACATGTGTGTGTACATGTGTGTGTACATGTGTGTGTGTGTGTGTGTGTGTGTGTGTGTGTGTGTGGTGTGTGTGTGTGTGTACATGTGTGTGTACATGTGTGTGTACAGTGTGTGTACATGTGGTGTGGTGTGTGTGGTGTGTGTTGTGTGTTGTGTGTGTGTGTGTGTGTGTACATGTGTGTGTACATGTGTGTGTACATGTGTGTGTACATGTGTGTGTGTGTGTGTGTGTGTGTGTGTGTGTGTGTGTGTGTGTGTGTGTGTACATGTGTGTGGTTGTGTGTGTGTGTGTGTGTGTACATGTGGGTGGTTGTGTGTGTGTGTGTGTGTGTACATGTGGTTGTGTGTGTGTGTGTGTGTGTACATGTGGGTGGTTGTGTGTGTGTGTACATGTGGCTGGTTGTGTGTGTGTGTGTGTTTGTTTTTTGAGCGTGAGAGTATATGTGTGTGGGAGGATGTGAGTACTCACCTAATTGTGCTTGCCGGGGTTGAGCTCTGGCTCTTTGGTCCCGCCTCTCAACCGTCAATCAACAGGTGTACAGGTTCCTGAGCCTATTGGGTTCTATCATATCTACACTTGAAACTGTGTATGGAGTCAGCCTCCACCACATCACTGCCTAATGCATTCCATTTGTCAACCACTCTGACACTGAAAAAGTTCTTTCTAACGTTTCTATGGCTCATTTGGGCACTCAGCTTCCACCTGTGTCCCCTTGTGCGTGTGCCCCTTGTGATAAAAAGTCTGTCTTTATCTACCCTATCAATTCCTCTGAGAATCTTGTATGTGGTGATCATGTCGCCTCTAACTGTGTGCGTGTGTGTGTATATGCGTGCGTGTGTATTGAGCTATTTGTGCCTGCAGGATTGAGCCCAATCCTGCACGAGACGCAGTGATGTCCACAGTGGTGACCTTTAAAGGTCAGGAGTCCGACTTTAAGTGTGTAATGTATTACCGGCGTGACCCCGACCCGTGAGGCGTGACCCCGACCCGTGAGGCGTGACCCCGCCAGCCACCCCACCAGGAGACCCCTGACTCCTCTAGGTCTAGGTAAAGGCCAAGCAACACCTCCACATTACACACCTGTCCACACCTCCCTCCCTCCACTTCTCCAAACGTGTAATGTTGTTGAATTTAAAAGGCTGGGCGCTCAAGAAGCTCTCTCTCTCTCTCTCTCTCTCTCTCTCTCTCTCTCTCTCTCTCTCTCTCTCTCTCTCTCTCATACCATTAGTATCTTTGCCTCTAAGTGTGAATCATTAGTTACATTTGATCAAACTACTCTCCATTTGTTTAATTGGTAGTTAGCATTCACTGGTGGTTGGGTACAAACTACACAGCATTATCTGCACCACCAGTAACTGCTCTACGTTATAACTAATGTCTCCTAGATGGCCTGAGGTAATAAAGAGCATGGTAACTACCCTCCGGCAGTTCACTCACCGCTAATTTCACATGAAGAGTAATTGGTCCACTGGCAGTGGCCCTCAGGCACTTGGGTGCCAAGTGCCTCTGTTCGTCAATTATCTCATTACGACTTTAGCTGCGACTTCCTAAACTCTGTTATTTAAAGTGGCTTCCTGTTTACCGTTGTTCCGTTAATGCTGCTCGGTCACTGTTAACTCTTGTTGTTCTGCTGTTATTTTGTTCCGCTGGTGTGGTTGTTAAGTTCTTTGTGTTCTTGGTGAAGAACATTTTTCAGTTAAGACTTGAGAATAATTCTTTTCTTTAAGTCTAAAAGTCTAACATCTCACTACAAGCAGAACAAAATACCAAGAATAAACATTATAAACTTATAATGCAAATTCTAAGTTTATAATTAAAAGGTGACGGGACGACGACGTTTCGGTCGGTCCTGGACCATTCTCAAGTCAATTGTGGTGATGAGTAGAGACAATCAATACTTTAGCCACGTTATTGTGACTCATCGCCTGCATTTATAATTAGAATTATAAAATATAAATACAAAAATAAGTTATAATAAAAATGACACTTATTTTTGTAAACAAAAACAGATTTTCAATTAAAATGTACAGAAATTAATTAACAAGTTAATTAATTAACCAAGTTTATAGTTACGATATTCAAACTTGATTAAAATAATTATTTAAAAATATTAAATGAAAAAAAAAATATTTGCGATCTATTAGAATCGTGGAAATGATGAATGAGTGATGATGAACCACAGATGAATTATCCTCATAGCGAGAATCTCATTACAAACAGCTGTAGATATATTACCTGTCAATTTAATTCCCAATTCATCAGCCAAGGTTTTAGCCATGTGTTGAGCGTGCATGAGCAGACTCCAACATAACCGGCCATCAATAACTCTTGCACTGCTATATAAACTTTACGGGGAATTTTACCGAAACTCATTTACATTGAACACACGATCAAATATTTCTACTAATTAGCAACAAATACAGAAGGTTGGAACTTAACAATCTTCACATAAAAATGTTTAAGTACTTGACGTTAATTTAAAAAACATTTATTATATTCGTCTTAAGAAAGATTAAACTTTATAATGATCAGTCTTGAGCCGAGCTGAGGACGGTCGTGGCTCGGGGCTTAATTAGCAAACAGCGTTTAGCTGTAGTGAGGATTTAAAGTTGAATTACATGGTTTAGTAGTTTGTTTAAAAGACAAATATTATCTATAGATGGTCTTGCTTAACGAGCTAACATGATGATTTTGTGCATTAGGTCTGCTTCTTCAGGGTAAGTGTAGTGACGACCTCTGCTCTCATGTACACCTGAACACTCAGGCCAGGTGTAGTGACTTCTCAAAGTCTCGAACCCCCGACCCCATGAGCGGCAGAGAGAAGCTCACTCAACTGTACCACGGACAGCCTTAAGAAAGAAGAAATTCCGAAACAGCTAACCGCTAACCAACTGGGATTTCACACCTTCCCTTGCTGCCACTGGAACACACAGGAATGAGACGAATAGGAATTATTCCAGTCGTGTGGTGGTTACTGTTTCTGGAATTCTTCTTATTAAGGTTGTCCATGGTACAGTTGATAGGGCTTCTGTCTCCCGGTCATGGTGTCGGCGGTTCGAGACTTCTAGTACCCAACAGAAGGAAATATATATATATATATATATATATATATATATATATAATATATATATAATAATATATACATATACATACACACACACACACACACACACACATATATATATATATATATATATATATATATATATATATATATATATATATATAATTATATACATATTATATATGTATTAGGCGGATTATATATGTATTTGTAAAATCTGTGATGTAAGGATTGACACACCTTCCATCGTCACGTGACATTAGAGGAGGGCGGTGATTGGTGGGGCTGGGGGGGGGGGGCGGCCAGGGAGCTTAATGACCC
>WNGS01070000.1:0-17171 GCA_020271785.1 Procambarus virginalis | reverse complement strand
GCACAGCAGCGACACGGCGCAGATCAACTTCGACCACTGCCGCATCCCGGCACAAAACCCGGATCGGCGAGGAAGGCGAGGGCTACAAGATCGCGGTTGGCGGCGCTTCGATAGGCGGGTCGCATCGGCATCGCGGCCGCAAGAGCGTGGGCATGGCGCGCAGCGCGCTGGACGTGGCGATCGCCTACGCCAAGGAGCGTCCAGAGTTCGGCACCGCGATCTTCAACCACCAGGCGGTGGGTTTTCCGGCTGGCCGGACTGCCGGACGACCTGGCTCGGAAGCCGCGCGGCAGCTGATCTGGCACGCCCGCCGCGCTGCGGCGACGCGGGTCCGGCCCTGTCTGAAGGAAGCGGCGATGGGCCAAGCTGTTCGCCAGCGAGACCGCTGAACAGGTCTGCTCGGCCGCGATTCCAGACGCTTGGGCGGTTTATGCTATGTGAACGACTTTCCGTTTGAGCGCATCCTGGCGCGGATGTGCGCGTGTGCCAGATCTATGAAGGACACATTCGGACGTTCAAAAGATCATACATTCAGCGGGCGTTTGTGAGCGCCTGCTGAGGGGTCAGGCCGGGCGCGGCCGGAATCGTCAGGCCTTTGGCCACCGCGGGACCCCGACCGCCACAAAGGGCGGCCCCCCACCACGCGCCCGCTGCCACCTCGGTGAATTCGTCCTGTAGCCCACCAGGTCGCCGGCCTGGGTAGCGCTCCACCAGGTTGCGCACCCAGGTGCAGGATGAAAATCCCGGGCCATGGTCCGCGATGGTGTACTCGTCGCCCATGATCCATTCGCGGCCCTTCACCGCTGGTGCAGCACGCCCAGCAGGCTTTGGATTCGGCGGTGTAGCTGGTCGCGCGGGCAGTTTGTCCTCGAAGTCCTGCCGCCAAAGATGGTGAGAGAAGCCCCCTGGCCGAACCTCGGGCCGACGCCCGCCCATCTGGAACATCAGCCACCTGGATGGTTTCGTAGCGGCCGCGCCGGTGTCGGCGGGCAGGAAACTTCCCCGGTCTTCTCGGCCAGGTAGAGAGGATCGCCCCCGACTCCTCAGAGCGCCAGCGGGCCTGGCCGCCGGGGCCGCTCGGGTCGAGGATGGCGGGGATCTTGTTGTTCGGGTTCAGCGAGAGGAATTTCGGGCCTTGAACTGGTCCTGGTGTCGAAGCTCACGCGGTGCACCTCGTAGGGCAGGCCGCCCTCCTCCATCATGGATCCGAGACCTTCACGCCGTTGGGCGTGGGCAGGCTGTAGAGCTGCAGCCGCTCGGGGTGCTGCGCGGGCCACTGGCGGGTGATCGGGAAGCCTGGGACAGGTCGGTCCATCTGATTCCTTTCGTCCCCGGCACCTTAGTGCAGCTTGCCCACGGGCCGTGGTCGCGCGCTACGTATGCCCCTTTTGGCAAGCCCAGAGGAGACAGACCCCATGCCCATTACCAAGGTTTCCGCGCCCTTCGTCGACGAAGCCACCGCCCAGATCACCCACCTACAGCGTCGAGCAGCAGTGCGCGCCCGGATGGGCAGCGCACCCGCGACCCTGCAGATCGTCGACATCCCGCGACCCGCGCGAACTGGAACGCGAGGGGCACCGTGCCCGGCTGCGTGCACGCGCCGCGCGGCACATGCTGGGAGTTTCTTGGGTCGACCCGAGTCGCCGACCTTACTCAAGCCAGTGTTCGGCGACTAGGTGTGCTAGGAGTTCGTGCTGTTCTGCGGCGCGGAGCTGGCGCAGACCGGCTGGCGACCAGGGCGCCTCCAAAGGACATGGGCATGAAACAAACGTGGTCCCACATCGATGGCGGCTTCAGCGCCTGGGTGAAGGAGGGGGCGCGCCGGTCGAGTCGCTCGAACGCCCACAAGGCCGCCGCCAAGGCCACGCGCGGATGGAGCCTGGCTTCGGGCCATGCCTGCCCCTGCGGGCGGCGCGATGCCGCGCGGCCCGTCGCGGGCCTACAGCGGAACTGCTGCTGGGCGTTACCGCGCATCACGGCGCCCCGGCGCCCGACGCCGAGAGCCTGATGCGTTCGCGCTACAGCGCCTTCGTGCTGGAGCGCTTGGACTACCTGAATGCCGTGGCAACCCCAGCACCCGGCCCCGCCGACTTGACGCTGGAGCCGCGGGCAGAAGTGGCTGGGGCTGGAGGTGAAACCCACCCGCGTGATCGACGCCGACACGCCGAGGGCGAGTTTCGTCCGCCCGCTCCGCGTGTCGGAGGGCCCGCGGCCGTGCGCCTGTGACGAAACCAGCCGCTTCGTGCGCGAGGGCGGGCGCTGGTTCTAGATCGACGGCGACATCCGGTGATCGAACCAGGGTCGTCAGCAGCGCGTGAAGCTTCGTCGGGAATATGACCGGCTTGTGCAGTCACGATGTAGCCCTCGGCATCGGCCTCCTGCAGTGCCGGTGGAATCGAATCCGCCCGCTGATCATCGCCCCCCGCTGGCCCCGGGCAGGCGGGCCAGCAGCGCGCGCAGCACATCAAAGACCGCTCTCGCCCGAGCGCATCCGCTGGTCGCAGAAGATGGCCTGAGGCACGAAAACCGTCGTCCAGCATCGCCAGGGCCTCGCCGCCGTTTGCCCGCACAGTCGGGTGTCTGCCCCCCAACTGTCGCAGCAGTGCACGCCAGGCGGCCAGCGCTCTGCGGATCGTCCGTCCACCCACCAGGAGGCCTGGCCCGCCAAGACCCATTCCCGTCGCGTCGTGCGTGACGGTCGGCACGGGCCCATCGGCGGTTCGCCCGATCTGACCCTTCTTGGCATCGCCGGCAGACCGAGCCAGAAGCGCGAACCCACGCCCCGGCGCGGAGTTGAACCCCAGCTCCGCGTTCATCAATCCGGGCGACAGCGGCGCCACCACCGCAAGCCCAGACCATGCCCCGCGCTGTCGATCTGCCCAGGCGTGCTCGTTGCCGGTAGTAGAAGAAGGCGAGAAGATGCGGGTCGCGGTCCTCGCGCGTGTCGATTGCCACACCGGTTGTCCCAGGCCCTCGATCTTGTCCAGTGCCGCGCCGCGCCGCCTGCACACCCAGCAAACAGACCGCCGGTCCGGTGTAGCGCAGCGCGTTGCTGCACCAGGTTCACCAGCGCCTGGCCGCATCAGCAGCGGATCGGCGAAGACCCCGGGCCCTGCGGCGGCGGCCGGCGCAGCCGCAAGCCGACAGGCTTGCGGCGCGATGCCTGGTTCGCGAAAGATCGCCACCACCTCGGCCCAGCAGCACTGCCAGGTGGATCTCCACCGGCGACTGAGGGCACCTTGTCCCGCGTCCATGGCGCGAGAGGTCCAGCAGCGAGACCCGAACAATCAAGGTTCATCGACCCCATGCTGTGGGCCGCAGGTCGTCCAGCATCGGGTCGATTTCACCGGATCGCTGTTGCGCATCACCAGGGCCTCGACCAGCAGCGTCATCGACGTGCACCGGCCTGGCGCAGGATCGTGGCTGGAGGGGGGCGAGGAAAAGGATGCGGCTGTGTGACAGCCTGGCATTCGGCGCGGTCTTTGGCGCCCTTGTAGGCGGCTGCGCCAGTTCCGCGCCCCTGTTTCTTCTGCGATCAGCTGGCCGTTGCATGAAGCGGTGGTACATGCCCCAGGCGTGGGCGCGTGACCCACCTGCGATGAACAGCACGAACCATCGGCAACAGGAACCCCCATTGCTGCGGAAAGAGCTGGGCACCGCCAGCAACGCGGGCACCCAGGAGCCCGATCATGATCGCGACTAAGGGCCGGGAAACACCGCACTCAGATAGCCCGAGGAGCCGATGCACACGCCTTGCAGCACCATGTAGAAGTATCAGCGAGAACAGCAACGAGTCGTTTCGCAGCACCAAGCAGCGGGAATCGGAAGTGCTCCAGGCAGGCCAAAAAAACCCGGCGCTCCAGATCAGCCGAGGCTCCCACCGGTTCGCCATCGCCGGTGCGTCCGCTTCACCAGCCCGCTCGTGGCGGTACAGCCGTCGGCGCCAGGTGCAGCAGCGGTGCCCAGCCAACGCCATGACCAACCGCCCAGGGCACCAGGTCAGGCCTCCCGAGAAGCGAAATGGCAGTACCAGGCCAGCAGCGCGGGCAGCACGATGACCCGCGAACTCGGCAGGTGGCGCGGGTGGCGGCCACGTCCAGCAGCCCGAGCCGGAACACCGACTCCGGAGCGGGCGGGTTCAGCGGCGAGGGGCTGGACATGGCTGACATGGCTTCCCTGCTGACGCCGGCCGCTCAGCGCGGTGATGGCCTCGATGCGCGTGCGCACACCCAGTCGAGCGAGCACCGCCGTCACATGTTCCTTCACCGTGGCCCGGTGATGCCGAGCTCGGAGGCGATGCGCTTGTTGGGCAGACCGCGCAACAACAGCGCCAGGATGTCGCCCTGGCGCGGTGTGAGTCCGCGGGCCGCGACAAGAGGATCGATCGACCCGTGTGCCTGTGGCACCGCCGTGTCTGCAAACCAGTTGCCGCCGCATCGCACGGCGTCGACCGCGCGGGCGAAAACCTCGGGGCGAGCCTGCTTGTGCACGAAACCCTGCGCGCCTGCCTCGCGCACGCGCTGCTCCAGCGTCGGGTCGTCGTCGCCGCTGACCGCCAGCCACGGGGTCTGCGGGCAGGCCTGGCGCCAGCTGTCCATCGAGACCAGGCTGCTGCCGTCACCCAGCCAGACATCGGCGATCAGCAGCACCGGTTGCCGATGGCGCCGATCAGGGCCAGCGCGTCCTCCCAGCGGGTCATGGGCACCACCGAGAGTTCGGGGCAGGACGACTGGAGGAAATGCGCCAGCCCGCGAACCACCAACGGTGGTCGTCGATCACCAGCACGTAGGACGAGGGCACGGCAGGGCTCGGTGTCATGCGCGCCATCCTACCTCGGGCGGGCCTGTCGCCGCAGCACGGCACCCGACTCAAGTAGGGTTGTTGGCATTCCCCCGGGCTTCCAGAATCCCGCATCCCTGCCACGGAGGCAGCGAATTCAAGGAGTGACACATGGCGATGTTCAGACGGGGCCTGTTGACGGTGGTGCTGGCGATGGGGCTGGCGGCCTGCGGCGGTGGAGGGGGTGGCGACGACGGCGGAGGCGGTGGCTCCGCTGACCTCTACGACGCCTACAACAAGGTGTCCCAGGGCCAGACCTACGAACAGGTGCGCGACATCGTGGCTACGCCCACAACAACGGCCAGATCGAGACCAGCGACTTCATCCGCTACGACTGGATCGCCAACAAGAACACCCTGGACGTCACGATCCTCGTGGTCGAGATCAAGAAGGGCTCCGGAGTATCGAGCAAGGCCGTTGGCGGGCCCAAGGGCAACTTCGTCCTCCAGTACTGACTGCGCGTTCTGCGAGGGGCGCAACGCTGACCTGCGTCAGGTCTCCGACGTCTGTGCGTGCGGTATCACTATTCGAGCGTGGTCATCGACGACGAATACACGGCTATCGGGTTTCACAGGGGGACGGTGCGACAACACGCCGGACCGGCTGATGGGACCCTTCCGATCTTCCCAAAGCCCTACCTTGGTAGGGTTGTTGGGACGAGGCTTTGCTGACACTGATTCAGTGCTGCGCGACTTGCGCTGTCTTCTTTGCAAGGGATGACATGAACCAACTCAAACTTTTGCTCATCTTGGCTTTTCTGCGCTGGCCTTGGCCGCTTGTGGTGGCGGCGGATCGGATGGTGATGATGGCAGTGGAACTGGAGGCGGTGGAGCCGGCAAGTACAACTTTGATGGAACGTGGATCAACAAAACGAAAAACATCCGCAACATCAAAGGTCCTTGCGCCGGATGGCAGCCGGCCACAATCGAATTCACCATACGCGATCAATGCAAAGCGTTTCCGTTCAAGGGGGCACAGGCTCGGGGGAATGCGATACCGGCACTGGGCTCGCTACCTTCACAGCAACCGTCGGTGGCATCACGCACGCCGGACGCGTGACGCCTGTCAGTGACACGCATTCACTGGTTCCGGCTCGTCGTCCGTTGGGTCGTGCTCTGCCGAATGGATGCAGACTTCACATTGTTGTCGAGATGAATCTGGGGCGAATATCTCGGCAATATGAAGGTGGGGTTTTGCGCGGATGACCGTGAAACAAGGCAAACAGCCACTGCGCGCGGGGCGCCTGCAGCGCACCAGACCACGCCGTCGAGCGGTTCAACTCATGCTCCAATCGGGGCATGAGATTCGATGCGGTTCTGTTCGATTGCGACGGCGTGCTGGTAGACAGCGAGCCGATCACCAATGGTGTGTTGCGCCAGATGCTCAACGAGGCCGGCTGGCCGCTCACGCAGGCCGAGTGCGAGCGCGTGTTCATCGGCAAGGCGGTGCGCGACGAGCGCATGCGCATCGAGGCCGAGACCGGAAAGCCGTTGACCGAAGACTGGATGCGCGCCTTCTACGCACGGCGTGATGAGCGCCTGCGCGCCGAACTCCAGACGGTGAAAGGCGCGCTCGACGCGGTGGTCGCCGCGCACCGCCACACGGCCGGCCGCATCGCCTGCGCCTCGGGCGCCGACCGGCCCAAGGTCGTGATGCAGATCGGCATGGCCGGCATGGCGCCGTACTTCGAGGACCGCATCTTCAGCGGCCACGACCTGCCGCGCTCCAAGCCGCACCCCGACGTCTACCTCGCCGCCGCCGCGCACCTGGGCGTCGAGCCCGCGCGCTGCCTGGTGGTCGAAGACACGGCGACCGGCGTGCAGGCCGGGCTCGCGGCTGGCGCCACCGTCTGGGGCTACTGCCAGCACGGCGACGGCCGCGCGTTTCAGGGGCTGCCGGTGGCGCGCGTCATGCACCACATGGGCGAGCTGGCGGCGGCGCTCGGCGCGCCGTCCGCCTGAAACTCAGACCGCCGGCTCCTGCTGCGTGGTGCAGTGGATGCCACCGCCGCCCGCAGCGACGCCGTCGATGTTGACCAAAACCACCTCACGTTTGGGAAACAGGTCCTTGAGGGTGTCGCGGGCGTTGGCGTCGGCCTTCGGATCGCCGAACTCGGGCGCGATCACCGCGCCGTTGCAGACATAGAAGTTGATGTAGCCGGCTGAGAAGTCCTTGCCGGCGTAACGCTCGCGCACTGTGCGCGGGCCTTCGATGGTCACTACCTCCAGCTTCTGGCCGCGTGCGTCGGTCATCTCGCGCAGCATGGCCAGGTGTTGCTTCGTCACCGCGTGGTCGAACGAGGCGGGGTCGGCGTCGTAGCCTGCCACTACCACCCCCGGTGCCGCGAAGCGCGCGTAGAAATCGGTGTGGCCGTCGGTGATGTCCTTGCCTTTGATACCCGGCAGCCAGAGGATCTTCTGCAAGCCCAGCAGGCGCTTGAGTTCGGCCTCGCAGGCCGCCTTGGACACGCCCGGGTTGCGGTTGGGGTTGAGCACACAGCTCTCGGTGATGATCGCCGTGCCGTGGCCGTCCACCTCGATGCCGCCGCCTTCAAGCACTAGCGAGGTCGTCAGCAAGGGCGTGCCCGCATGACCGGCCACAAAGGGCGCCACCTTCGCGTCCAGCGCGTGCACCTGCTTTTTGCCCCAGCCGTTGAAATTGAAGTTCACACCGGCCTTCTTGCCGTCGGCGCCAGTCACGAACACCGGCCCGCAGTCGCGCATCCAGAAATCGTTCATCGGCTGGACCACCAGATCCACCGTCGACCCCATCAGCTGCATAGTCGGGGCCAGCTCCTTGGGCCGCACCAGCATCGACACCGGCTCGAAACGCGCAATCGCCAGCGCGATTTTCGCGAGGTCACGCTGCACCACCGGCAGCAGCTTCCTGCCCCAGACATCCACATGCGCGCCAAAAGCCATCCAGGTGCGCTTGTGCGGCTCGGCCTCGTCCGGCATCCGCCAGCCTTCGGCGGCGGGCGCTGCGCCCTGGGCGGTGGCGGCGAGCGCCATCGCGCCAGGCAAGGCGGCGAGGGCGTGCAGCGAATGGCGGCGGGTCATCATGGTCGGGATTCCAGAGGCTGGGTGCTGGGCATTGTGCCCGCCCGCTCCCGGTGTTGTACCCTCGTCGGCATTCGAACAAGGAGGTTGTCATGCGTGTGTGGCGGAGCTGGCTGGTGGTGGGGTTGGTGGTCCTGTCGGGCTGTGCCACGGTGGACAAACCTACCGTGCAGTCCCGCCTCACCGGCAAGTCCATCACCGTCATCAGCACCCTGGGCACCACGTTGCGCCTCTCCTGGCGCGGCACCACCGTGTTCAACAACGAGCAAGGCGAAGCCTTCGTGCCCGACTGGGGCTTCAAGGCCCAGCTCGAATCCGCCACCGTCGAACAGCTCAAGGCCTCGGGCCGCTTCTCCAGCGTGCAGCGCGCCACGATCACCGCGACCCGCCGCGAAGAAGCGCTCAAGGAACTGAAGGAACTCAAGACCCCGACCGACCACGTGCTGCTGATCTCGGGCGCGATGTCGGGCGACTCGATCTGGGGCACGCAGGAAGGTTTCGCCGGACTGGGCATCGCGCAGCGCAGCTTCCTCGCGCTCGACGCGCAGTCGGCCGCGCACGTCTCGCTGCGCGCCGATCTGCTGGTGCCCAGCACCTTCGGCGCCGTGCTCGGCGAAGCCACCGTCGCCACCGCCCAGCGCGTGCCCGCACCGGCCCTGCTGCGCGGGCCTAGGCTGAACGACAGCAACGCGGCCGCGGCCAGGGAATCGCTGAAGGTGCAGATCGATGCGGCGGTGAGGAGTCTGGTGACGCAGCTGGGCTTGCAAGAGGCACCGGCGGGGGCTGCGACTGCGCCGGTTGTGCGGCCTGCAGTAGCTCCTGCGGTGCAGCCGGTCAATGCGCCGGTGGATGCGAGACCGGTGACGGCGCCGAATGTGGAGGGGCGAGGGATTCCGGCGCCGGCTGGGCGGTAGTTGCCATCTCCGAGAAGAGAGCAGCTTGGACTGCTTGCGGCGGCGGACGTTGTTCAACTGGCGAAACTGTTGCTCAACGAATAAGTTCACTGACGCCGCAGCGCAGGGTAGCCCGGCACGCGTAGCGTGATAGGCCGTCCAGTGCAACGGCGGGTTAGCCCAACGGCCTTTTACGGTCACTTGTTATGACAACGCTTGGGAGTTTGAGTTTGACCACAACCACACCCGAATCTACTTCTTAGCAGCCTTGAGAATTTCGTCGGCACATATTTCGGCGGCGTTGAACGGCAAGCCGTTCAAATCAACGATCACCTCAGGCCTCCCTGTAGATATATTTGTCAGCCTGCAGCTTCCGTGACCGCCATTGCCAGTTGTGTAAGTGAAGGTTAAGTAATGATTTGCATTTGTTTTACGGTATGTCTCAGAGCCCTTTGTTGTCCGATTAGTAACAGTTCGGCCCACCTCGCCCTCAAGGGCGATGAAGCCTCTCTGCTCAAGCGCAATTATCAATTTTGATACTCCACCCAATGGGTCCTGATTCATGCTTGTAACTTGAATCGTTGAACCGATTCGAATCGTGGGGGATTGCACAACATGCACAGTTGGCGCGACACATCCAGCCAAAAGTAAAGCAATACAACCGCTAATTACCTTCATATTTGCTCCTCTCAAAGAGTCCTTTTGAGTTTTTCAAATGTCAACCATCAAATCTTGGCAAAACGGAGAGTAACTTATGCCATGTAAAATTCCAAGGAAATAGTGCTCAAAATCTTCGACTAAAAAAAGGTCTGCACAACACCTGTCGAAACACGTGCTGGTGCGAGATTTTTCAGATGACGGAAGTTCGAGCGTGTAGTAGCTTGTTTGAAGAGCGATTTCGACCTCATTCGCGGCCCTTTGGCCGTATACGGGCGCACTCATCCCAATGCTATGTTCAACAGTGGTTTCCGCGCCATCCACAAATTGCTCAACGCAAACAGCGTCACCAGATTGGCTGTGTTCTTGGCCAGTCCCCGGTACTTGTCCTTCACATAGCCAAACTGGCGCTTGATGACCCGAAACGGGTGTCCCACCTTGGCGGGCTCAGGCTCATTTGTTTCATGACGTCCGTGTTGCACTGCCCGTGCCAGCGGGGAGGTTTTGCAGACGTTCCTTAGTACATTCAACCAATTTCCCAAATTGCGTGCATGGAATTTTTGCCGCTTTGGTGCTTTAAAGGTTAACTTGTGATTTGTTCCGCAAAACGGCGGATACTGGTTTTGGAAGTCGTTAAACAAAGTCGCATGCAGCCTCCGAAAATTGTTTGAAATCAACCAGTTGCTTCAAGCCGACCAGTAGGTGGGCAGGTAAAACCGATTCGACAAATCTGACCAAGTCCGAAACACCTCAAAGAGATCGCGGGCCAGACGAGCCACCAATCACTGCAACTAGGATGGCCACGATCAGGCGCCATTGACGGATGGCCGCAACGGGTCGAAACCAGTCTTACCCCGCCTTTGCCAACCCCGCCCTTAACGTCTCCACCCTCTGCCGGTTGACTCCGAAGTCCTTGCGCCCCACGCGCGAGGCCGAGCGCACCTGCACCACCTGGTTGACCGGGTCGAACCAGAGTTCGAGGTCGTCAACGAACTTCATCAGCGGCGTGGTGCATTGGGCGTACAGGTAGCCATCGCCTTTGTCCAGGATGATCTTCACGCCCGGCATGCCTTGCAGCAGTTTTGACAGCTTGGCGATGGTGGCGGGGCCGTCGCCGCTGAGCGCCAGCGGCGCGACCTGTGCGTAGCCGCGCATCGGGTGGTCGGGGTATAGCCCGGCCTGGCTGCTGACGCTGTTTTCGGTGTGGGAGGGAGGCTTGAGCCGGCCGTCTTTTACGCCGAGGTCACCCGGCGCGTTCCCGCTCAGGAAGCCCAGCTGTCCGGCCAGCACGGCGACGATGGCCAGCGCGAGCAGCAAGATCACGATCCATTTGATGAACGCCATCGGGAACCTCCTCTTGGTTGATGGGACCGATTCTGGCGGGTTTGTGGCGATGGTGGGTCAGCCCCGCTCGCGCCACTCGCCCGGCGTCACCCCGGTCCAGCCGCGGAACGCGCGGATGAAGCTCTTCTGGTTCTGGAAACCCGCGGCTTCGGCGATCTGCTTGATGGGGCGCTGCGTGCGCTGCAGCAGGTCCATCGCGCGGTCGCGGCGCACCTCGTCCTTGAGCGCCTGCAGCGTGGCGCCTTCTTCTTTCAGTTGCCGGTGCAGCGTGCGCGCCGAGGTGTGCAGCAGCGCGGCGAGGTCGTCCGCGTTGTGGGCGTTCTGCGGCTGGTGGAGCAGCACCTGCCGCACGCGCTGCACCAGCAGGCGGTCGCGCCGGTAGGGGCGCACCTGGATCGGCAGCGCGCGCTGCAGCATCTGGTTCATCGCGGCTTCGTCGCGCTTGATTGGCAGAGCGAGGTACCGCGTGTCGAAGCGGATCGATGCTTTGTCGGCTTCGACTTCGGCCTCGAAGCGGGTCGGGCCGTCGAACAGCACGCGGTAGGCGTCGGCGTGCGGCGGCGCTGCAAAAGGAAAACCCGCGCCCAGCAGCGGGATGCGCGAGTCGACGAACCAGCAGGCCAGGCCGTGCACATTGCGCAAGACCGAGACGAAGCAGAACTCGCGTTGCCCGTCGCCGCCTGCTGGGCCGCCGGGCGGGCGGTGTTCGGTGAGCGTGATGCGGGCTTCGTCACCCTGCGTGGTGAGGCTCAGCGCGATGTCGGGCGTGAGCAGGCCGTGGTGGCGGCACCAGCGCTTGAGCGCCACGCCCAGCGTCGGCGCCGAGAGCGAGGCGCGGGCCAGCAGGCCGTAGCTGCCCCAGGGCAGCGGCCGCGCGAACCAGCCCAGGGCCTCGTCGTCCAGCGCCTGCATCGCGGCGGCGGACAGGGCTTCGAACTGCGCGGCGGTGACTCGGGCGCCGCTCTCGCGCAGGGACGATGGCGTAATTTGTGCT
The DNA here is from genome assembly GCA_020271785.1 of Procambarus virginalis. Lineage (NCBI taxonomy): Eukaryota > Metazoa > Arthropoda > Malacostraca > Decapoda > Cambaridae > Procambarus > Procambarus virginalis. The sequence goes on along the minus strand of WNGS01070000.1, from coordinate 5,385 downwards.
GCCTTCAGGGCTGTTTCCGGGGGAAAGCCGCGGGCGGTAAACGCCTGCACGATCGCCTGCACGAACGCCATGGGTGTGGCCGCGATCCCGCGCAACAGGGCGGTGTCCGTGGGTGGCGTTATCGGTGTGCGGACGGCGGGGCGGGTGGGCATGCGGTCAGTGTCTCAAATGGTGGCGTGATTTGCAACCTTTCGGGCGAGCCTTGTCGGTGGCGCTGGCCTATGCTGTGGCGCTGCACAAGACCACCGTGAGACCGCCGTCATGACCATGCTGGAGACAAAACTCAACGCCCGCTCCGCCGACTTTCTGGCCAACGCCGCCGCCATGCGCGCCGTCGTCGACGACCTGAAAGCGCAGATCGACAAGGCCACGTTCGGCGGCGGTGAAGCCGCCCGCGCCAAGCACACGGCGCGCGGCAAGCTGCTGCCGCGCGACCGCGTGCAGATGCTGCTGGACCCCGGCACTCCGTTCCTTGAGCTGAGCCCGCTGGCCGCGATGGGCATGTACCCGGACCGCGACGGCAGCGACAGCGCGCCCTGCGCCGGCGTCATCGCGGGCATCGGCCGCGTCAGCGGGGTGGACTGCATGATCGTCTGCAACGACGCCACGGTGAAGGGCGGCACCTACTACCCGCTGACCGTGAAGAAGCACCTGCGCGCGCAGGAAGTGGCGCAGCAGAACAACCTGCCCTGCATCTACCTGGTGGACTCGGGCGGCGCCAACCTGCCGAACCAGGACGAGGTCTTCCCCGACCGCGACCACTTCGGCCGCATCTTCTTCAACCAGGCCAACATGAGCGCGCAGGGCATCGCGCAGATCGCGGTGGTCATGGGCTCGTGCACGGCGGGCGGCGCCTACGTGCCAGCCATGAGCGACGAGACCATCATCGTCAAGAACCAGGGCACCATCTTCCTGGGCGGCCCGCCGCTGGTGAAGGCCGCCACCGGCGAGGTGGTCACGGCCGAAGACCTGGGCGGTGGCGACGTGCATACGCGGCTTTCCGGCGTGGCCGACCACCTGGCGCAGAACGACCTGCACGCCATCGCGCTGGCGCGCCAGGCGGTGAAGAACCTCAATGCCCGCAAGGTGCCGCCGATCACGACGATTGACCCGGTGGCGCCCAAGCACCCGGCCGAGGAGCTGTACGGCGTGATCCCGACCGATACGCGCAAGCCGTTCGACGTGCGCGAGATCATCGCCCGCATCGTCGACGGCTCGGACTTCGACGAGTTCAAGTCGCGCTTCGGCACCACCCTGGTCTGTGGTTTTGCGCGCATCGAAGGCATGCCGGTCGGCATCATTGCCAACAACGGCATCCTGTTCAGCGAGTCGGCGCTCAAGGGCGCGCACTTCATCGAGCTCTGCTGCCAGCGCAAGACGCCGCTGGTCTTCCTGCAGAACATCACCGGCTTCATGGTCGGCCGCAAGTACGAGAACGAAGGCATCGCGCGCAACGGCGCCAAGATGGTGACCGCCGTGGCGACCGCTGCGGTGCCGAAATTCACCGTCATCATCGGCGGCAGCTTCGGCGCCGGCAACTACGGCATGTGCGGCCGCGCTTACTCGCCGCGCTTCCTCTGGATGTGGCCGAACGCGCGCATCAGCGTGATGGGCGGCGAGCAGGCCGCGAGTGTGCTGGCCACCGTGAAGCGCGACGGCATCGAGGGCAAGGGCGGCAGCTGGAGCGCCGAAGAAGAGGCCGCGTTCAAGGCCCCGATCAAGGAACAGTACGAGGTGCAGGGCCACCCGTACTACGCCACCGCGCGGCTGTGGGACGACGGCGTGATCGACCCGGCCGACACACGCCGCGTGCTGGCGCTGGGGCTGAGCGCGTCGCTGAACGCGCCGATCCCCGAGACCAAGTTCGGCCTGTTCCGGATGTGAACGCCATGGATGCCCACGCCCACTTCCTGCAGCTCGCCCGCTACAACGTCTGGGCCACGCGCCGCCTGCTCGACGCGGTGGCTGCCGTGCCCGAGGCCGACTACCGCAAGGACTGCGGCCTGTTCTTCAAAAGCATCCACGGCACGCTGAACCACCTGCTGGTGGGCGAGCACATGCTCTGGTACCCGCGCTTTGCCCGGGGTGTGTCGCCCAAGGTGGAATTGAATGCCGAGGTCGAGCCCGAACGCGACCGCCTGGGTCAGGCGCTCAAGGGCGGCGCGGCCAACTGGCTTCCGCTGATTCAATCCTGGCCGGCCGAGCGCTTCGACGGCGAGCTGAGCTACACCAACATGCGCGGCCAGGCCATGCGCCTGCCCTTCGCTGCCACGCTGGCCCACGTGTTCAACCACGGCACCCACCACCGTGGCCAGATCACCGCGGCGTTGACCGCGCTCGGCCGGCCCTGCCCGGAGCTGGACATGGTGTACCTGCTGCAAGAGGAAGCATCAAAATGAGCCAAGCCCTGACCGTCGCGGTGCAAGACCGCGTCGCCCGCATCACGCTCAGCCGCCCCGAGTTGCGCAACGCCTTCAACGACGCCGTGATCCAGGAACTGAAGACGGCGTTCGAGGACGTGGGCCGGCGCGATGAGGTGCGCGCCGTGGTGCTGGCCGCTGTAGGCCCGGCCTTCTGCGCCGGCGCCGACCTGAACTGGATGCGCCGCATGGCCGACTACACGCGCGAGCAGAACATCGCCGACGCCGGCCAGCTCGCGGCGATGCTCCAGGCCATCTACGCATGCCCCAAACCGACCATCGCGGCGGTGCAGGGCGACGTGTTCGCCGGCGGCATGGGGCTGGTGGCGGCCTGCGACATGGCGGTCAGCGTCCGCACGGCCACCTACTGCCTGAGCGAAGTGAAGCTGGGCCTGATCCCGGCCACCATCAGCCCGTATGTGATCCGCGCCATGGGCGCTCGCGCGTCGCACCGCTACTTCCTCACCGCCGAGCGTTTCAGCGCCGAAGAGGCCCACCGCATCGGCTTCGTGCATGAACTGGTGGACGCCGACGCGCTCGAAGCCCGGGTGGACGAACTGGTGCAGGCCCTGGTCAGTGCCAGCCCGGCGGCGGTGAAGGCCTGCAAAAAGCTGGTGCAGGATGTCGCCGGGCGAGAGATCGATGCGGCGCTGATCGCCGCGACCGTGGAGGGCATCGCCGAGATACGCGCGAGTGAACAAGGTCGCGAAGGTGTGGCCTCGTTTCTACAGAAGCGCAAACCCGCCTGGCTGGCGGGGTAATCTGTTCCTTTCCCTTCAGGAGGACAGCACATGGACGCGATCTGGACCGGTTTTGTGGAATGGCTCAAGGGCTTCGGTGCCCAGGCCGGACAGCAGGCGATCGAGGCCGGCTCGCAGGTGGGCGGGCAGGTCGCCGCTGGCGTGGGCGCGGTGGCTGGCAAGCTGGACATGACCAGCCTGCTGGCGCTCGCCGCTGCGCTCGGCTGGGCCAGCGGCTTTCGCCTTTACGCCGTGGTGTTCCTGGTCGGTTCGGCCGGGCTGGCGGGCTGGATTCCGTTGCCCGAGGGCCTGCAGGTGCTGCAGCACCCGGCGGTGCTCGCGGTCAGCGGCGCGCTGCTGTTCGTCGAGTTCTTCGCCGACAAGATCCCGGGCCTCGATTCGCTGTGGGACATCGTCAACAGCGTGGTCCGCATCCCCGCGGGCGCCGCGCTCGCGGCCGGGGTGTTCGGCGCCGACAACGCGACCATGGCCATGGTCGCCGCGCTGATGGGCGGCACGCTGGCCGCCACCAGCCAGGCCGCCAAGACCACCACCCGCGCGGCGATCAACACCTCGCCCGAGCCGTTCTCCAACATCGCCATGAGCCTGGTCGAAGACGGGCTGGTGGTGGGCGCCGTCTGGCTCGCCACCAACGAGCCGGTGATCTTCGGCATCCTGCTGCTGATCGCGCTGGTGCTGATGTGGATCGTCACCTGGATGTTGTTCAAGTTCTTGCGCGCCGCGTTCCGCCGGTTGCGCCATCTGTTCTCCCCCGACTCCGCTCCCGCCTAGGAAAAGCCGCATGTTCCACAAAATCCTGATTGCCAACCGCGGCGAAATCGCCTGCCGCGTTGCCGCCACCGCCCGCCGCCTGGGCGTGCGCACCGTGGCCGTGTACTCCGACGCCGACGCCAGTGCCAAGCACGTGGCGGCCTGCGACGAGGCGGTGCACATCGGCGGCAGCGCGCCCAAGGAGAGCTACCTGCAGTGGGAGCGCATCATCGCCGCCGCGCAGGCCACGGGGGCGCAGGCGGTCCATCCCGGCTACGGTTTCCTGAGCGAGAACGAGGCCTTCGCCGACGCCTGCGCCCGGGCGGGTCTGGTCTTCATCGGCCCGCCCTCGTCGGCGATCCAGGCCATGGGCCTGAAGGCCGAGTCCAAGCGGCTGATGGAGCAGGCCAGCGTGCCGCTGGTGGCCGGGTTACCACGGCGCCGACCAGGACCCGGCGCTGCTGCAGCGCGAGGCCGACCGCATCGGTTATCCGGTGCTGATCAAAGCCAGTGCCGGCGGCGGCGGCAAGGGCATGCGCGCGGTCGAACCGCTCCGAAGACTTCGCGGCGGCGCTGGGCGTCGTGCAAACGTGAAGCGATCAACAGCTTCGGCAGCGACGCGGTGCTGATCGAGAAGTACGTGCAGCGGCCGCGCCACATCGAGATCCAGGTCTTCGGCGACACGCACGGCACTGCGTCTACCTGTTTGAGCGCGACTGTTCGGTGCAGCGCCGCCACAGAAGGTGCTGGAAGAAGCGCCGGCGCCGGGCATGACGCCCGAGCTGCGCACGCTGATGGGCGAGGCTGCGGTGGCGGCGGCCAAGGCGGTGAACTACGTCGGCGCCGGCACGGTGGAGTTCATCGTCGAGCAGCCCGGCGGCTACGAACACCCCGAGCAGATGCGCTTCTATTTCATGGAGATGAACACGCGGCTGCAGGTGGAACATCCGGTGACCGAGGCCATCACCGGGCTTGATCTGGTCGAGTGGCAGTTGCGCGTGCGGGGGAGAGAAGCTGCCGCTGCAGCAGGAACAGCTGAAGATCCACGGCCACGCGATCGAGGCCCGCATCTGTGCCGAGAACCCCGACAACCAGTTCCTGCCCGCGACCGGCCGGCTCGACGTCTACCGCAAGCCGGCGCACGTGGCCTTCGAGCGCGCGCCCGTGACCGGGCCAGCGGCCGGGGTCCGCTTTGCGATGGCGTGCGCGAGGGCGACGCGATCAGCCCGTTCTACGACTCCATGGTCGCCAAGCTGATCGTGCACGGCGCCACCCGCGCCGAGGCGCTGGCGAAAATGGATGCCGCGCTGGCGACGACGCGCATCGTGGGCCTGGCGACCAATGTGCAGTTCCTGCCCATGTGGTGCGCTCCGACGCGTTCGCTTCAGCGAAGCTGGATACGCGCTGATCCCGCGCGAAGCGGCGAACCTGTTCCAGCAGGACAAAGTGGGGCG
>WNGS01069990.1:0-10828 GCA_020271785.1 Procambarus virginalis | reverse complement strand
TTGTGTATAACTATACCTGTACCAGTCTTAACACTAGTGTGTTGTGTATACTATACTGTACCAGTCTTAACACTAGTGTGCTTGGGTATAACTATACCTGTACCAGTCTTAACACTAGTGTGCTTGTGTATAACTATACCTGTACCAGTCTTAAACACTAGTGTGCTTGTGTATAACTACACCTGTACCAGTTCTTAACACTAGTGTGCTTGTGTATAACTATACCTGTACCAGTCTTAACACTAGGGCTTGTGTATAACTATACCTGTACCAGTCTTAACTAGTGTGCTGTGTATACTATAACTGTACCAGTCTTAACACTAGTGTGCTTGTGTGATACTATACCTGTACCAGTCTTAACACTAGTGTGCTTTGTGTATAACTATACCTGTACCAGTCTTAACACTAGGGTGCTTGTGATATCAACCTACCTGTACCAGTCTTAACACTAGTGTGCTTGTGTATACTATACCTGTACCAGTCTTAACACTAGTGTGCTTGTGTATAACTATACCTGTACCAGTCTTAACACTAGTGTGCTTGTGTATAACTACACCTGTACCAGTCTTAACACTAGTGTGCTTGTGTATAACTATACCTGTACCAGTCTTAACACTAGTGTGCTTGTGTATAACTACACCTGTACCAGTCTTAACACTAGGTGTTGTGTATACTATTCCTGTTCCAAGTTCTAACTTCTGTGTGTTTATTCATTAGTATATATATACTTTATCTTAGCACTAGAGTGCTTGTAATTTGATTTATAATAAGGTTTACTTTGAGTAATTTTTCAATGTAACTTGAGTAGCATGATTAACATTTGTATAACTTAAATAATATTTTATTATTTGTATTGTCTTGACATTAGCATGATTAGGTTGTTCCCTTGTGATACTAAGATGCAACGTAACGAGTACTTGTGAGTAACTAATCTGTTTTAACATTACCGTGAATAAATTCCCATGATCTTGTAACATAATATGTTCTGTTGTAGTATTGTAATTATTAAAAAAAGAGAAATGTATGGTCTGTTCTTATTTGAATAGTCATAACTCGTTGACGAGCAATGTAAATATTGTCGTTCATCTCTAGTTGTTGGGCTGTGTAGTCATGGTTAGTTGGCCTCAGTCAGCCCTGATTGTTGGGCTGTGTGGTCATGTTAGTTGGCCTCAGTCAGCCCTGATTGTTGGGCTGTGTGGTCATGTTAGTTGGCCTCAGTCAGCCCTGGTTGTTGAGCTGTGTGGTCATGGTTAGTTGGCCTCAGTCAGCCCTGATTGTTGAGCTGTGTGGTCATGGTTAGTTGGCCTCAGTCAGCCCTGGTTGTTGAGCTGTGTGGTCATGGTTAGTTGGCCTCAGTCAGCCCTGGTTGTTGTGCTGTGTGGTCATGGTTAGTTGGCCTCAGTCAACCCTGGTTGTTGAGCTGTGTGGTCATGGTTAGTTGGCCTCAGTCAGCCCTGGTTGTTGAGCTCTGTGGTCATGGTTAGTTGGCCTCAGTCAGCCCTGGTTGTTGAGCTGTGTGGTCATGGTTAGTTGGCCTCAGTCAGCCCTGATTGTTGGGCTGTGTGGTCATGTTAAGTTGGCCTCAGTCAGCCCTGATTGTTGGGCTGTGTGGTCATGTTAAGTTGGCCTCAGTCAGCCCTGGTTGTTGAGCTGTGTGGTCATGGTTAGTTGGCCTCAGTCAGCCCTGATTGTTGAGCTGTGTGGTCATGGTTAGTTGGCCTCAGTCAGCCCTGGTTGTTGAGCTGTGTGGTCATGGTTAGTTGGCCTCAGTCAGCCTGGTTGTTGTGCTGTGTGGTCATGGTTAGTTGGCCTCAGTCAACCCTGGTTGTTGAGCTGTGTGGTCATGGTTAGTTGGCCTCAGTCAGCCCTGATTGTTGGGCTGTGTGGTCATGGTTAGTTGGCCTCAGTCAGCCCTGGTTGTTGAGCTGTGTGGTCATGGTTAGTTGGCCTCAGTCAGCCCTGGTTGTTGTGCTGTGTGGTCATGGTTAGTTGGCCTCAGTCAGCCCTGGTTGTTGAGCTCTGTGGTCATGGTTAGTTGGCCTCAGTCAGCCCTGGTTGTTGAGCTGTGTAGTCATGGTTAGTTGGCCTCAGTCAGCCCTGATTGTTGAGCTGTGTGGTCATGGTTAGTTGGCCTCAGTCAGCCCTGGCTGTTGAGCTGTGTGGTCATGGTTAGTTGGCCTCAGTCAGCCCTGATTGTTGGGCTGTGTGGTCATAGTTGGCCTCAGTCAACCCTGGTTGGTGAGCTGTGTGGTCATGGTTAGTTGGCCTCAGTCAACCATGGTTGGTGAGCTGTGTGGTCATGGTTAGTTGGCCTCAGTCAGCCCTGGTTGTTGATCTGTGTGGTCATGGTTAGTTGGCCTCAGTCAGCCCTGGTTGTTGTGCTGTGTGGTCATGGTTAGTTGGCCTCAGTCAGCCCTGGTTGTTGATCTGTGTGGTCATGGTTAGTTGGCCTCAGTCAGCCCTGGTTGTTGATCTGTGTGGTCATGGTTAGTTGGCCTCAGTCAGCCTAGTTGTTGATCTGTGTGGTCATGGTTAGTTGGCCTCAGTCAGCCCTGGTTGTTGATCTGTGTGGTCATGGTTAGTTGGCCTCAGTCAGCCCTGGTTGTTGAGCTATGTGGTCATGGTTAGTTGGCCTCAGTCAGCCCTGGTTGTTGTGCTGTGTGGTCATGGTTAGTTGGCCTCAGTCAGCCCTGGTTGTTGTGCTGTGTGGTCATGGTTAGTTGGCCTCAGTCAGCCCTGGTTGTTGAGCTGTGTGGTCATGGTTAGTTGGCCTCAGTCAGCCCTGGTTGTTGTGCTGTGTGGTCATGGTTAGTTGGCCTCAGTCAGCCCTGGTTGTTGTGCTGTGTGGTCATGGTTAGTTGGCCTCAGTCAGCCCTGGTTGTTGGGCTGTGTGGTCATGGTTAGTTGGCCTCAGTCAACCCTGGCTGTTGAGCTGTGTGGTCATGGTTAGTTGGCTTCAGTCAGCCCTGGCTGTTGAGCTGTGTGGTCATGGTTAGTTGGCCTCAGTCAGCCCTGATTGTTGGGCTGTGTGGTCATAGTTAGTTGGCCTCAGTCAGCCCTGATTGTTGGGCTGTGTGGTCATGGTTATTTGGCCTCAGTCAGCCCTGGTTGTTGTGCTGTGTGGTCATGGTTAGTTGGCCTCAGTCAGCCCTGATTGTTGGGCTGTGTGGTCATGGTTAGTTGGCCTCAGTCAGCCCTGGCTGTTGAGCTGTGTGGTCATGGTTAGTTGGCTTCAGTCAGCCCTGGCTGTTGAGCTGTGTGGTCATGGTTAGTTGGCCTCAGTCAGCCCTGGCTGTTGAGCTGTGTGGTCATGGTTAGTTGGCCTCAGTCAGCCCTGGCTGTTGGGCTGTGTGGTCATGGTTAGTTGGCTTCAGTCAGCCCTGGTTGTTGAGCTGTGTGGTCATGGTTAGTTGGCCTCAGTCAGCCCTGATTGTTGAGCTGTGTAGTCATGGCTAGTTGGCCTCAGTCAGCCCTGGTTGTTGAGCTGTGTGGTCATGGTTAGTTGGCCTCAGTCAGCCCTGGTTGATCAGTTGTGTGTTCATATATAGTTGGTATCAGCTATCCCTCAGTTAATGAGTTGGGTGGTCCATGGCCACTTGACATCAGTTAGCTCTGTAATCTGCTGGTGATTATAGAGCTGAGGACGATATGTGTTTATCACTGATATTTAACAATGTGTTTAACATGTTATTCAATATACTTTTGTTTTTATTTTTCACAGGATCTGATCTCTATATATTATTTATATAAGTCAAAAAGATTAATATAAGCCAATATATTTTGTTCATGTATGTTTCCCGACCCAATTTAAAATTTTAATATTGATCATGTTTTAATTAAATTTTTATAATGACACATTTAATTCAAGAAATTCAATATAATTCCTATTGTATTTATGAAATTGCACATGCCTGTATTGCACATGCCTGTATTGCACATGCCTGCATTTTGAAATATGTTTTCTATTGTCAGAGTTAATTTTTTTTGCACTGAATCTAAATTACATCGCTGCGCTGAAATAAAATATTGCAAAAGTTTCGCTCAATCAGCTTAGATTTTTCACGTATTCCAGTATCTGATAAACCTTGTCCTTAGGTAAAATTCTCGGGAATGAAACCTTGTGTTTAATAACAAGGATATATTGATACTATACAGATAATATTAATATATTGCTGTATACATTGATGTATACAGCAATATACATCATTGTGTAAGAAAAGTTGTCTTCAATGATTTTGGTTTGTGATTTGTAGTGGTAAGGTTAGCGGGCTAACATGTTAATGTGCCGTCGTCTCTGGTAAGGTTAGCAGGCTAACTGTTAATGTGCCGTCGTCTCTGGTAAGGTCAGCGGGCTAACATGTTAATGTGCCGTCGTCTCTGGTAAGGTTAGCGGGCTAACATGTAATGTGCCGTCGTCTCTGGTAAGGTCAGCGGGCTAACATGTTAATGTGCCGTCGTCTTGGTAAGGTCAGCAGGCTAACATGTTAATGTGCCGTCGTCTCTGGTAAGGTCAGCGGGCTAACATGTTAATGTGCCGTCGTCTCTGGTAAGGTTAGCAGGCTAACATGTTAATGTGCCGTCGTCTCTGGTAAGGTTAGCAGGCTAACATGTTAATGTGCCGTCGTCTCTGGTAAGGTCAGCGGGCTAACATGTTAATGTGCCGTCGTCTCTGGTAAGGTTAGCAGGCTAACATGTTAATGTGCCGTCGTCTCTGGTAAGGTCAGCGGGCTAACATGTTAATGTGCCGTCGTCTCTGGTAAGGTCAGCAGGCTAACATGTTAATGTGCCGTCGTCTCTGGTAAGGTCAGCAGGCTAACATGTTAATGTGCCGTCGTCTCTGGTAAGGTCAGCGGGCTAACATGTTAATGTGCCGTCGTCTCTGGTAAGGTCAGCAGGCTAACATGTTAATGTGCCGTCGTCTCTGGTAAGGTCAGCGGGCTAACATGTTAATGTGCCGTCGTCTCTGGTAAGGTCAGCAGCTAACATGTTAATGTGCCGTCGTCTCTGGTAAGGTTAGCAGGCTAACATGTTAATGTGCCGTCGTCTCTGGTAAGGTCAGCGGGCTAACATGTTAATGTGCCGTCGTCTCTGGTAAGGTTAGCGGGCTAACATGTTAATGTGCCGTCGTCTCTGGTAAGGTTAGCGGCTAACATGTTAATGTGCCGTCGTCTCTGGTAAGGTCAGCGGGCTAACATGTTAATGTGCCGTCGTCTCTGGTAAGGTCAGCAGGCTAACATGTTAATGTGCCGTCGTCTCTGGTAAGGTTAGCAGGCTAACATGTTAATGTGCCGTCGTCTCTGGTAAGGTTAGCAGGCTAACATGTTAATGTGCCGTCGTCTCTGGTAAGGTTAGCGGGCTAACATGTTAATGTGCCGTCGTCTCTGGTAAGGTCAGCGGGCTAACATGTTAATGTGCCGTCGTCTCTGGTAAGGTTAGCGGGCTAACATGTTAATGTGCCGTCGTCTCTGGTAAGGTCAGCGGGCTAACATGTTAATGTGCCGTCGTCTCTGGTAAGGTCAGCGGGCTAACATGTTAATGTGCCGTCGTCTCTGGTAAGGTCAGCGGGCTAACATGTTAATGTGCCGTCGTCTCTGGTGAGGTTAGCGGGCTAACATGTTAATGTGCCGTCGTCTCTGGTAAGGTCAGCAGGCTAACATGTTAATGTGCCGTCGTCTCTGGTAAGGTCAGCGGGCTAACATGTTAATGTGCCGTCGTCTCTGGTAAGGTCAGCGGGCTAACATGTTAATGTGCCGTCGTCTCTGGTAAGGTTAGCGGGCTAACATGTTAATGTGCCGTCGTCTCTGGTAAGGTCAGCGGGCTAACATGTTAATGTGCCGTCGTCTCTGGTAAGGTCAGCGGGCTAACATGTTAATGTGCCGTCGTCTCTGGTAAGGTTAGCAGGCTAACATGTTAATGTGCCGTCGTCTCTGGTAAGGTTAGCAGGCTAACATGTTAATGTGCCGTCGTCTCTGGTAAGGTTAGCAGGCTAACATGTTAATGTGCCGTCGTCTCTGGTAAGGTTAGCAGGCTAACATGTTAATGTGCCGTCGTCTCTGGTACCTTCCTTACATAGTAAGAATATCTTGGTGGAACCTGCCCCTTTGTTCCTCACTTTAGTCAACAACAGTTCTCAGGGAAATAATTCAAATGCGATCTGAGAAAATACAATTATAGTGACATCAATGCTCACAGATTTGATACTCTTTATCAGTTCTTCAACATCCATGTTCCAGACTTAATACTCTTTATCAGTTCTTCAACATCCATGTTCCAGACTTAATACTCTTTATCAGTTCTTCAACAAAGTGCACGAATTCTGAAATTCTGCTGTTCCAGAAAATTTATTCACTTCTGATTAGAAGGCTTGCCTTGCATTCCTCTCCGTCTCACTCATTACTCTTTCCTACTGTTCATCCTTTCTTAGAACCATCATAAATTCCTGCATACAATTTAGCATCACTTTAATATGAACATTTATGTTCTATGAAAACAAAAGATAGACTTTCTTTATTCATGATCTTGAATTTTTTTCATCAATTCATGTTTGATACAAAGAGGTGGCAGCAAAATTTGAGGAGGACTGACTAGAGGTTGAGCAGCCACATTATGTGAGGCAGGTTGAAGGGCTTCTGGAGATGGCTTCCACTACACTCATAGTGTTTGTCACCTGCTCCACTCTCCCACAAAGACAACCCGGGTATTTGGACTAGCCTCCCTGCATTCATATTATTACAGACATAAACAAAACTGAACAGGAAGGCTTTTATCTGAGAAAATTAGATTACGAGAAAACTTTAGCTGATCATAGGTAACGGAATACAGATTTGAATTCAACTCCTTGAAAATATACAGAATCTGTCTACAAAAACTTGACAGTAATAGTGACGCAGGCTGTGCATTATCAATCATTTATATGTATTATTTAAAAGAGAATTAGCAACATAACATCCTGTCCTCAGTTTAGGCAAGAGATGTTGTGGATTCTCTCATAGGTTAGTTAGATTAATTGAACACAGTTATATTATACAATAAACCAGGATTAATCTGTAAGTATCATCATCAACCATCAAGTGATAAGTAGGTTCACCTCAGGTTTTAATATGTTTAATATTAATTTCACCAAGAAATATTTAGGCAAAACTGTCTGTCATGTGAAACTTTCCATCATTGTACTACATGGTGTTGCTGGATACAACGGCACTATTGTAGAATCTGGTTATATTATGCTTGTTTGCTCATCACTTGACTGTTTGATTATATTTGATGTAAACTTATTTTAAGTAGAATTATGAACATATGAATCTTGTCAGATGGTCACACTGTTACCAGTGGTGGAGTTATGTGTAACTCTCCAGATGGTCACACTGTTACCAGTGGTGGAGTTATGTGTAACTCTCCCGATGGTGACACTGTTACCAGTGGTGGAGTTATGTGTAACTCTCCAGATGGTGACACTGTTACCAGTGGTGGAGTTATGTGTAACTCTCCCGATGGTGACACTGTTACCAGTGGTGGAGTTATGTGTAACTCTCCAGATGGTCACACTGTTACCAGTGGTGGAGTTATGTGTAACTCTCCAGATGGTCACACTGATACCAGTGGTGGAGTTATATGTAACTCTCCAGATGGTCACACTGTTACCAGTGGTGGAGTTATGGTAACTCTCCAGTTGGTGACACTGTTACCAGTGGTGGAGTTATGTGTAACTCTCAAGTTGGTGACACTGTTACCAGTGGTGGAGTTGTGTGTAACTCTCCAGATGGTCACACTGTTACCAGTGGTGGAGTTATGTGTAACTCTCCAGATGGTCACACTGTTACCAGTGGTGGAGTTATGTGTAACTCTCCAGATGGTGACACTGTTTACCAGTGGTGGAGTTATGTGTAACTCTCCAGATGGTCACACTGTTACCAGTGGTGGAGTTATGTGTAACTCTCCAGATGGTGACACTGTTCCAGTGGTGGAGTTATGTGTAACTCTCCAGATGGTCACACTGTTACCAGTGGTGGAGTTATGTGTAACTCTCCAGATGGTCACACTGTTACCAGTGGTGGAGTTATGTGTAACTCTCCAGATGGTCACACTGTTACCAGTGGTGGAGTTATGTGTAACTCTCCAGATGGTGACACTGTTACCAGTGGTGGAGTTATGTGTAACTCTCCAGATGGTCACACTGTTACCAGTGGTGGAGTTATGTGTAACTCTCCAGATGGTCACACTGTTACCAGTGGTGGAGTTATGTGTAACTCTCCAGATGGTCACACTGTTACCAGTGGTGGAGTTATGTGTAACTCTCCCGATGGTCACACTGTTACCAGTGGTGGAGTTATGTGTAAACTCCAGATGGTCACACTGTTACCAGTGGTGGAGTTATGTATAACTCTCCAGATGGTCACACTGTTACCAGTGGTGGAGGTTGTGTAACTCTCCAGATGGTCACACTGTTACCAGTGGTGGTTATGTGTAACTCTCCAGATGGTCACACTGTTACCAGTGGTGGAGTTATGTGTAACTCTCCAGATGGTCACACTGTTACCAGTGGTGGAGTTATGTGTAACTCTCCAGATGGTGACACTGTTTCCAGTGGTGGAGTTATGTGTAACTCTCCAGATGGTCACACTGTTACCAGTGGTGGAGTTATGTGTAACTCTCCAGATGGTGACACTGTTCCAGTGGTGGAGTTATGTGTAACTCTCCAGATGGTCACACTGTTACCAGTGGTGGAGTTATGTGTAACTCTCCAGATGGTCACACTGTTACCAGTGGTGGAGTTATGTGTAACTCTCCAGATGGTCACACTGTTACCAGTGGTGGAGTTATGTGTAACTCTCCAGATGGTGACACTGTTACCAGTGGTGGAGTTATGTGTAACTCTCCAGATGGTCACACTGTTACCAGTGGTGGAGTTATGTGTAACTCTCCAGATGGTCACACTGTTACCAGTGGTGGAGTTATGTGTAACTCTCCAGATGGTCACACTGTTACCAGTGGTGGAGTTATGTGTAACTCTCCAGATGGTCACACTGTTACCAGTGGTGGAGTTATGTGTAACTCTCCAGATGGTCACACTGTTACCAGTGGTGGAGTTATGTGTAACTCTCCAGATGGTCACACTGTTACCAGTGGTGGAGTTATGTGTAACTCTCCAGATGGTCACACTGTTACCAGTGGTGGAGTTATGTGTAACTCTCCAGATGGTCACACTGTTACCAGTGGTGGAGTTATGTGTAACTCTCCAGATGGTGACACTGTTACCAGTGGTGGAGTTATGTGTAACTCTCCAGATGATGACACTGTTACCAGTCTTGGAGTTATGTGTAACTCTCCGATGGTGACACTGTTACCAGTGGTGGAGTTATGTGTAACTCTCCAGATGGTCACACTGTTACCAGTGGTGGAGTTATGTGTAACTCTCCCAGATGGTCACACTGTTACCAGTGGTGGAGTTATGTGTAACTCTCCAGATGGTGACACTGTTACCAGTGGTGGAGTTATGTGTAACTCTCCGATGGTCGCACTGTTACCAGTGGTGGAGTTATGTGTAACTCTCCAGATGGTGACACTGTTGCCAGTGGGGAGTTATGTGTAACTCTCCAGATGGTGACACTGTTACCAGTCTTGGAGTTATGTGTAACTCTCCGATGGTCACACTGTTACCAGTGGTGGAGTTATGTGTAACTCTCCAGATGGTCACACTGTTACCAGTGGTGGAGTTATGTGTAACTCTCCAGATGGTCACACTGTTACCAGTGGTGGAGTTATGTGTAACTCTCCAGATGGTGACACTGTTACCAGTGGTGGAGTTATGTGTAACTCTCCAGATGGTCACACTGTTACCAGTGGTGGAGTTATGTGTAACTCTCCAGATGGTCACACTGTTACCAGTGGTGGAGTTATGTGTAACTCTCCAGATGGTCACACTGTTACCCGTGGTGGAGTTATGTGTAACTCTCCCGATGGGACACTGTTACCAGTGGTGGAGTTATGTGTAACTCTCCAGATGGTGGCACTGTTACCAGGTGGAGTTATGTGTAACTCTCCAGATGGTGGCACTGTTACCAGTCGTGGAGTTATGTGTAACTCTCCAGATGGTCGCACTGTTACCAGTCGTGGAGTTATGTGTAACTCTCCAGATGGTGACACTGTTACCAGTGGTGGAGTTATGTGTAACTCTCCCGATGGTCGCACTGTTACCAGTGGTGGAGTTATGTGTAACTCTCCAGATGGTGACACTGTTACCAGTGGTGGAGTTATGTGTAACTCTCCAGATGGTGACACTGTTACCAGTGGTGGAGTTATGTGTAACTCTCCAGATGGAAACACTGTTATCAGTCGTGGAGTTAAGTGTCCCACTACATATCATGTTGTTGTGTGAGATTTCCCTAAATTATCATATTTATTACTTTTGCATTTAAAAAAACAAATTTGTTTACTCTTTTATAAGCTCAATAGGAATAAAATAATATACAAACGTTCAATTCACAAAGGAATTTAAGACTTTTTTAACTACCTATGACAACTCTACGGAATGAAGGAAATTTGCTTAATTTGCCTCACACAACTCCATTCACTATAAAAATAAAAAAAAAACATACAAAATCCTGATTTTTTATGTTATATCTGATTTTGTGTTGCTACTTTGGCATGGATATTATCATACATATTTGTGAAATACTTGTCAAAATAATTAAATAATTTATCAATACAAAAGTTTTAATAATCCCTTACTGAAACACGACAAATAACACTAACATAATCACTAATTGATATATAACTAGAAAGTTTAAAACTGCAGGATGAGAATATATATATATATATATATTATATA
>WNGS01069986.1:87213-92507 GCA_020271785.1 Procambarus virginalis | reverse complement strand
TAAATGTCCTCGTCACAGTAATCTCTTCATTAACCACAGGTGCAATCACACACCATATATATATATATATCTCGTGAGAGCTCTATAGCATCTCCCTTCACAACTGTGTTTTACTAGAAACATAGACATTGGTGAGCCCTGCTCACGACATAGAAGATACTCTGGCTAATAGCTAACTAAAGGGGAATGGGAGGGAAAACTGAATTACGTACTTCCACCATCAATGATGTGGACTCGTCCTCTGTTGAGGGTTGAATTGAAGCTCCTGTCCCGGCTCACGTCTCATTGCAGGGAACACCCTCACACACCACTGATGCTCTTCCCAGGGCTTCAACCAACGCCCAAAAACGCGTCTTCTCCGTACTGCTTCCCTCTGCAGGCTCCGTGCTCCTTCACAACCTCTTGAAGGGTTGGAGTCGGTCTCCTGGCCGTCGCCTCCTCCTCACAGCAACGTCTGCAGTCCTTACTCTCGGCTGCAGTCATTCGTATTCCCAGCTAGTTCGTTCTTCTCCTTCCTCACGGTGAACTGGCCCAGCCACTACGTCATCACCCGACTGGTGAAACTGTACAGTCGTCCCCGACGTCACTGCCCAGACTTCACTCTTGCAAAGTACCTGTCACTGGAGCACTTGTTGCTCGTTTCCTGTCAATTCCTTCTTCTGTCCGCCTCATGGCGTTCAGGAAGACCTCACAGGGTGCTTGCAGACCACTGGTGATGCGTATATTCACCGGAGAGGGGCGAAAACTGTCAGACTGACAGGACACCCTATCGCACGTCCGACCTTCACGACGTGTCATATCTAACTCCTGGCGCCACAGGGACACGCCGCCTGGACCCCATTCCACTCTTGATGTTATACTTGCCAGGGGCGTTTCTCATTGGCTCCCTGTGTCAGGTCTCCGTTCTTGACCAATCTAGTGCCACTGACGTCATAACGTCTTGCGGGAAAACGTAGGGGCCGGCGCCATCTTGGCGTCCAAAAGGGCCTAAGCCACTGGCCAAAACACTTCTTTAGCTAATTTCTCGCCAACACGAGAACACTTCATGCTCCCACATATGTCAAATTGTTCCCTGGAACGCAGAGAACGTTCGGGTAAGGTAGATATGACTCTTACAGCTGGCGTGGGAGAATATAAGGGGGGGAACACCATCACAATATACATATATATATATATATATATATAATATATATATATATATATATATATATATATATATATATATATATATATATATATATATATATATATATATATAATATATATAGGAGGGTACCACCTCTGGTGCAATTATAGGGACCCACAGCCTCAGAGAAGGGAACACAGAGCATTCAGGGGAAAAATTGCCATTTAACTCTGAATACATGAGTGTTCGCTTCTCCTACCACCCCCCTTTTTATGGTGTACACTTTATTATGCAAGGTTATACAGTTACATATCTGATTGTATACAAAAAATGAACATTAAGAGGACACAAAAAAGTTCGCTTCCTAGAGGCTGTTGATTTCCTCGAACTCCTCCACGTCGGGCAGGAACCGAGGATACAGCGAGCATTCCCTCTCTGGATCGCGACACTGAGGCACTGAAAGAGAAAACTTGCCGCTCTAGGGTCTCTTGTGGTGTCAATGAGCTTGGAACCAAGATCCTTAAGAAACCTTCTTGCACTCTCTCCCCATGGGCCTAGGGTCTCAGACCCTATTGGAACGAAGTTGTACCGATGATCAAATTGCCTGTACTTGGCTGACTTGTCTCTTTCTCTGTGTGTCGCCGCAGCTCCTGCTGTGCTGGCAGAGAGGTTGATATATGTGGCTGCCAGGGTGGATACGCAAGTATAGTCCCATGCCAACTGTCTGCCACCCTTCCACAGACGCAGTGTGATTCCATCTGGTCGGCCGGCAAAGCTAACAGAGTCACGGTTCAGAAGGTTGCGGGGCTCTCGCTCCCCTGGACACTGAGCAGAGGCAAGGCTTCTTTTAATGATGTCGTTGACTTCGTCGTGTCTAGTGTGCCAACCACCAGATTTTCCACAGTGCAGGCCATGCAATCCATATTCGTCAGCATCTGCCTCGCCGCAAATACACCTATGAACAGTGTGGATAGGGGCACCAAGGCGGAGAGCGACTGCAATACGGAGCTCCTGCGGATCAAGACGTGTGCCTGTCGCAGACATAGGGACTGCCAAAAGGAAGTCCCCTGCATGGGGAGCCTGCACAGCTGTGAGGCGTGCACGATCACTGGGGGTTGTTGCTGCCTCCAGCAAAGCTTTGGCTTCTTTGTCTGCAATGGGGCTCTCCCAACTGGATTGTTTCTTGGCTTTCGGCATGGCTGGTCTGAGTGCTGGGTCTGCCATGGCACCCCATTTCGTGACGCATTCCGTGTAGTGGGGGTCCTGTATCCCCGCTACATCACTGTGGGTGTCAGGTAGAATTTCCTTAACCAGGTCATCTGATGCTGAGGAGGAAGACAGGAAGGCTGAGACAGCAATTTGGGTGGCGGTGCGGACACCCAAGCCACCGAGCCTAAAAGGAAGAGTGGCTTGTTTCCACTGGCACTCGTTGAGGGAGAGATTAACAACTTTTTCCAGCATGGTCTTCAGTAAGAGGTCATACTCTTCAAGCTTTCGGTTGTCGTAAGATGGGGCGCACCTCAGAAAGTAGGTTAGCTTCGGAAGGGATAGGCATTTGGTGAGGAGATAAAAAGCATCGTGGGCATCGATGTCACCTATTCTGTCTTCCATCCTCCTAAGGTCTGCGATTTTCTTGTCAATGATCTCCTCAATGACGTTAGACCCGAGGGGGGGCTCCAAGGAGGGTGCTGTTCTTGGCCCTAATGACATGGGCTCCAGGCAAGGCAGACCTTATTCTAGCTACGATGTCTGGGTTGGAGGAGACTACTTCACACTTGGAAGGGTTCAGGACGAGACCCAGGCTTACTTATTGCTCCCTTATTTTCCTGATGTCTGCCAAGAGGTCGTCTACGGTGCCAGCTATAGTGCCATCATCCAAAAACCAGATGTTGAACTCGCTGGACAAGCTTTCGGTGATTTCTTTTAAGACTAAGCAGAAAAGAAGGGGAGGAAGAGGATCACCTTGCTGAACACCTTCACATGATCTGATTTCATGTTCACTAAAGAGCAGTTTTGACTCACCACTGTAGCACGATAGTATGAACGGTATAGTATATATATATATATATATATATATATATATATATATATATATATATATATATATATATATATATATATATATATATAATATATATATATATATCAAGGCACACGCTTTGATCCGCAGGAGCTCCGTATTGCAGTCGCTCTCCGTCTTGCTGCCCCTATCCACACTGTTCATAGGTGTATTTGCGGCGAGGCAGATGCTGACGAATATGGATTGCATGGCCTGCACTGCACTTTGGCAGTGTCATAATCTTTGGCATCACCAGTGTCTTTCAGTGTATCAAAGATGTCACAAACTCTATCACCTGCATAATGAAGTAGAAAGGAACGCTTTCTTTCAGCACTTTTGATGTCAGAAACTATCAACAAATTTTCAAACCTTTTAAGCCATTTGGTCCAACTCTGTGACAGGTTTGTCTGGTCACAGTCAGGATCAAATGCACGAAACTGAGGTATATTTGCCATTTTTTACTGTATAAATGTAAACTTATCACTTAAATGTTCCTCAGAATACTAAACACTTACTGTAGTGTATATGTTAGTTATGAATTCACTGTAATTACTTTAATTTGCAAAGCACACAAGCATTTTAATGGAAAATTTCACAGAAGTGCACAATACAGCAGCAACTGACTTCTTACCTAACTTTTGTGTATATGTGTTATTCCTACTCACAGCACCACAGCAGTTGTTAGCAGTTGGCACAGCAATTAGTACAGCAGTTGGTAGCAGTTGGCAAAGCAGTTGGTACAGCAGTTGTCAGCAGTTGGTACAGCAGTCAGTTCACAGCGTGAAGAATTTTGTAGCACGAAGCGTCGTTTCATAACCAAAACATCAGGTTTTGTACACAGCATCAAAGCGTCGTTTCGTACACAGCGTCGGCATATTTCTCTGTACACAGCTTCAGTCAGCACAGCTTGGTTAGCACACAGCATTGGTTAGCACACAGTATTGGTTAGCACACAACATTGGTTTGCACACAGCATCAGGTAGCACACAGCAGCAGGCAGCACACAGCATTGGTTAGCATACAGCATCGGGTATGATGTTCACAGACAGCCTCTCTTCCTCCTCTTCCGGGCGTGAGACAGCATGTTCCTTCCTTGTTTTAAGTTGAACAAAATACCTGCGTTCCCAGTTCATCCTCGTCACCAATGTGGTGTTTGTATATATCTGAGGAAGTCTTGGTTGTAGGGTTGATGTAAAGTCATGACTTTGTTACTGACTTTAATACTTATAAACGATTACATGACTATAGCTTCCAAGCTGGTATCATCCTGCTTCTTTGTTTACCTTCTCTACTCCCTCTGGCATCTCAGCCGCCACACATAGAAACCGGATGGTACGATTTTCTGTGAACATGACAGAGCCACATGTTGGTAAGACCGGAAAGTCTTCTGGTTGATTAGTGAGAGCTAAGGTGGTGGGTTGAACGCTTGGGGCTTTGGTCGAGGAGGTACAAGAGTTGTTTCTCTTGGCTTCAACCTGGGCCTTGATGCTTTCCTGTCTGCGGGGGCAGCGGTAGAAAACTGCGGTGTTATCTTAAGGTTATCTTGAGATAATTTCGGGGCTTAGTGTCCCCGCAGCCCGGTCCTCGACCAGGCCTCCACCCCCAGGAAGCAGCCCGTGACAGCTGACTAACTCCCAGGTACCTATTTACTGCTAGGTAACAGGGGCATCAGTGTGAAAGAAACTCTGCCCATTGTTTCTCGCCGGCGCCCGGGATCGAACCCGGGACCACAGGATCACGCGTCCAGTGTTCTGTCCGCTCAGCCACCGGCTCCACCGGGGTGATTGCCATCACAGAGCAAGCAGCGATGGACTGTTGCCTTGCATATGGAGTAGTGATGGTCCAATGCGCACAGGCTGCAACTCTGGACAGGGTGCTGACATTTGTTGGTCGGGTGGGAGAGCTCGTAGCACTTAAAGCACTGCTGGATCTCATGGTATCGTTCCTTTTTTATTTGGTGGGGTTGTATTTTTAGGCCGATGCAGTAGAATCCTTGTCTGGCAGCCTGGGTGGCCGCAGCTATGGTGGTGAACGTAATCTTCATTGATGTTTTGTCGGTGTTGCAGAACTCTAGTTTGAATACAGCCAGGTTTGGATTTTCGTCCTCGA
>WNGS01069986.1:82213-84713 GCA_020271785.1 Procambarus virginalis | reverse complement strand
GTCATATATCTACGTTAGTTTTAATTCCAATAAAAAAATTGACCTCATACATAATGAAATGGGTAGGTTTATCATTTCATGAGAAAAAAAAATTGAGAAAATATATTCATTCATGAAAACTTGGCTTATTAGGCAAAACGGGCCTTGCATGGAAGGCTGAGAAGTGCGTTCTGGCTACTAGGTACGACATATATATATATAATATATATATATATATATATATATATATATATATTATATATATATATATATATATATATATATATTGTGACGATAATCTCTTTCAAGAGAGATTGAGCCTGCTCTTCTCTATCAAAGTTACATCATATCACAAGTACAAGAGGCTACATTCAAGATACGTTCACCAGTAGCAAAAAACGTTTTGACCAGGAAGCAAAACGTACCCTGCAACCCCCCCCCTTTTCACCACCCATCAGCCGGCTCACCGCCCGTCTTCAACGAGTTAACTACCATCCTCTGCCTGCCTGCCTTCTGATTGGCTGGTGTTGCCAGCACAGACCTGCACCTGCACCACTCACGCCATCTAGCCGAGTCAACGTCTGGGCCAGCTGCAGCCGTCTTCCTCAGAATATTCTTGTGCTCCAAGCAGTGAATAACTAACTGACACTGCTGTATCAGCTGGATGTCTCGCAGCTAGCGCCATATTCTCAGCACCTGATTTTTATTGTACTGTATTTATTATTATTGTCGAGTAATTTCATCCATATTAACTTTTTGTTCTGTTATTTTTTGACTTGTTCTTAAAAGTTCACTTAAGCCAAGGGATTGTCTTTATTTATATTTGCTTTCTAAATTAATTAAAGTTTCATTGTTTATACTATGTGTTTTGCGTGTCATCCCTTACCTTACCACAGGCAAGCAGTCTTTTTTTTGTAAGTGTGACCAGGCATTGACACCTGCCATTGGAGGACTGCCGAATATCAACACTCCAACACTTTACCGTCACATACATGGGGGCCTGTCCTAGGAGCTTCACTCAGGTACTGGTACCAGAACGTTAATTTGTGGTAAGCGTACTTGGATTAATACACTTGCTTTTCAATATTTTTCAATATTCAATTTTATTATTCATTGGTGCTGTTGTATTTGTGCATTCCGAGAGTAGCATATAGTGAGTGTGAGACAACTTTGGATTATATGGTGACTATAGGCCTCAGTCATTCTCTTAATATGTCATCTCTCTCTCCTGTTTATTACCCAGTTTACCACCGTATGTCCCCTAGGATATTTCTCATATTTTCGGCAGATCATCATATAGGTAACCCTGGTACTGGGGTCGTCTCTGGTATAAATTAAACGGTATAAACCGTTTAAAAACGGTATTAAACGGTATTAAACGGTATTAAACGGTATAAAAGCACTTAATTTCTCTGCAATCCGACTATAGGAGATAAAGAGGGCCATAGTTCCTCTAGCACGGAATTCGTTGCTGAGTTGGGACCTCAGCAACTGTTCTCGTCAGCAGTTGACACTCGCACCCCTACACGTCGGTCAGAAATGATGATATTTACTTAGGTAGGGAATTGGCTTTCTTTTTTTCAGAGCATGAAAGTTCGCTAATTCTGTAAGTATCATATTTCATTCGGTGGGAAAAACTTGCTATGTTCTATAGACTCGGCAAGGTATGTTACATTCTTGGACTACCTAATTTACTTTTGGAGCAATTAAATGTTTCATTTGTTTTAGAAACTCAGTTTCACTTACTTAGTAGATTTTCTTGCCCTTATTCTCCTACAGTGGTCCGGGTACGAGATGTCCTGCGATCTTGATTTATTAATAATTACCCATTTTGAAATTAACATTAATTTAAAAGATTCCAAAGGATAGGTACCAGTTGCCACGTTGTCCTGTTTTCTGACATTCACCATATCAAAACGGTATATTCGTTTTACATTTATTTGCTAATTTTCACCATGTTTCGTCTCCAAGCTTTCTGTACTAATCCAGCAGGTGAAATACGGAACTTAGGTCGTTGCCAAGAGGACCGAATTACAAACTCTTGCACATGAGTATCAACTAGATGTTCCCTCTGGGGCCAACACGAATGAGATACACAACATTCTCTTAGATCACTTTTTAGATGAAGGGGTAATAGACTTCTGAAACTCACGAACATTACACAATTGCAGATACACAAGATTTGGCAACTATGAAACTTAAACTCGAACTTGCCAAGATCGAGCGGGAGCAACACCAAAGGAAGCAGCTGTAATCAAGGAATGAGAGGCCGCATTACTCAGGAACGACAGGCGGCCCTGGAAAAGGAAGCAGCAGCCATCAAGAAAGAAGAGCAGGAATGGAAGAGGCCCTATTCAGAGAGCGTGAGCGAATACAGCTTGAAGCAAAGCAACGCCACCTGGAGATGCAACGCGAGCATGAAAAACAGCAAGTGGATCTGGCTCTAGCATGTCGTCGACAAGAACTAGATTGGAACTACACACCAACTCAACGCCAGCAAGCTACCGCCAGTCTCCAGTAA
>WNGS01069986.1:37729-72904 GCA_020271785.1 Procambarus virginalis | reverse complement strand
ATTGCTTGCAGGAGATTTCAGGCAAACATTACCTGTAATTCCTCGATCGACACCAGCGACTACATAAATGCTTGCCTGATATACTCTACTTTGTGGCGCACGTAAAGACGTTAAAAGGCGTGTCCTGCTAAACGATCCACCAGCTGAGATATTCTCACATCAATTTCTGGAAATTGGGAACGGAAACGTGCCGGTTGATCTGACATCAGGACGAATTTCATTGCGTCATAAGTTCTGCAATTTAGTGACGTCAAAAGAGGAATTGGTTGAAAAAGTATTTCCCAATATTCAGACCATTTATAAGAATCACGATTGGCTGAGTGAACGAGCTATTCTTGTGGCCAAGAACAAAACGTCTACGACCTTAACAATGTATTCAGTTTAACATTCAAAGCGAGGCAGTCACATACAAGTCCGTCGACACTGTTGAGGAAGCAGATGAAGCGGTTAATTATCCAACAGAATTTTTAATTCACTCGATCTGCCAGGGATACCACCGCACGTACTGCAATTGAAAATAGGCATTGCCAATTATCATGTTGCGAAATATCAACCAGCCAAAACTTTGCAACGCCACGCGCCTTGCAGTAAAAAAAAAAATCAGCGACGTTGTAGAAGCAACAATCTGACAGGATCTTTCAAAGGGGAAGATGTCCTCATACCTCGCATTCCTATGATTCCAACAGATATGCAATTTCGATTTAAGAGATTGTGATTTCCAATTCGATTGGCGTTTGCAATCACCATCAACAAAGCTCAGGGCCAATCTTTAGTATTGTGCAGTTTATATCTAGACACGGATTGCTTCTCACATGGACAATTATATATTGAGCGTTCTACAGTCGGCAAACCAGACAATTTCTATATCTCCACAGACAATGGAACAACAAAAAATATTGTATATCTACAAGCATTGTGAAATTAAACATATTAGAAACATGCGCTTTCTCTTTTCTGTCTTTCCCATTTAACCAGACTGAGCCACAGCAACACGTGGCCGGGTACTGCTAGTATATATAAATAAAATGGAAATGTTTGTTTGTTCAAAATCGCTAATCTCCGAAAGTTCTTCACCGATTGCTTTGAAATTTTCACACAACGTTCCATTTGCATCTGAACAGGTTTATATATACATATTATATAGATGTCACGTTTGCGACGGGAAAAATATATATTTTTTTTTAAACTGGTTTTTTCATGTGTTTTTCTTGGGAGGGAAATCTTCAAAACCTCTTTACCGATTGCTTTGAAATTTTGACACAACGTTACATTCGAATAGGCGCATGTTTATATTTACCTACAATATGCATGCCACACCTGTGACACGAAAAAACATGCGTTTTTTGAAGAACAGAGCCATCTGTTGTACATAAAACAAACACATGCTATTCTAAATATGTCACAATTTCATTTCAATGTTTCCGATTTCATTGATAAATTGAATTTTCATAAATTTCAATTTATTTTCATTTTGATTTAATTATTTTGTGTGACATTGTGTTGGAATTGAGCTGTGTTGTGTACCATTTCGTAAGTATAAGTATAGATGCCACATCTGTGACAGGTAAAATCATGAATTTTTTTAAGAAATAACATCATCTGTTCCACGTAAGAGGAACATATGTTGCAATCTCCGAAAGTTCTTCACCGATTGCTTTCAAATTTTGACACAACGTTCCTTTCGAATACGTGCCTGTTCTGATATACCTACTATTTAGATGCAACACCTGTGACAGGTGAAAACATGCATTTTTTGAAAAACAGCACCATCTGTTGCACATAAGAGCAATATACGATATACAAAATATGTTACGATTTCATTTCAATGTTTCCAATTGCAAATCGGCGTGCAAATTATCATGCTGCTAAATATCAATTAGCCAAAGCTTTGCAAAAAAAAAAATAATCAGCAACGTCGTAGAAGCAACAATCTTGACAGGACCTTTTAAAGGTGAAGATGTCCTC
The DNA here is from genome assembly GCA_020271785.1 of Procambarus virginalis. Classification (NCBI taxonomy): domain Eukaryota; kingdom Metazoa; phylum Arthropoda; class Malacostraca; order Decapoda; family Cambaridae; genus Procambarus; species Procambarus virginalis. The sequence goes on along the minus strand of WNGS01069986.1, from coordinate 70,939 downwards.
ATTCTTCACATTCCTATGATTCCAACGGATATGCCATTTCAATTTAAGAGATTGCAATTCCCAATTCAATTGGCGTTTGCAGTCACCATCAACAAAGCTCAGGGCCAATCTTTAGAATTGTGTGGTTTATATCTAGACACGGATTGCTTCTCACATGGACAATTATATGTTGTGTGTTCTAGAGTCGGCAAACCAGACAATCTCTGTATCTTCACAAGACAATGGAACAAGAAAAAATATTGTATATCCACAAGCATTGTTAAATTAAACATATTAGAAACGTGCGCTTTCTCTTTTCTTTCTTTCCCATTTAACCAGACAGAGCCACCGCAATGTGTGGCGGGTACAGCTAGTAAATTAATAAAAGTATGAATGTTCGTTTGTTCAAATCGCTAATCTCCGAAAGTTCTTCACCGATTGCTCTGAAATTTTCACACAATGTTCCATTCGCATCCGAGCAGGTGTATATATACATATTATATTGATGTCACGTCTGGAAATAAAAAATAAGAAATAAAAATGAAGCGGAGTCTTGAAGTGGGTAGAATATAGTTGTGTATTATTAATGCACAACTATATTCTACCCACTTCAAGACTCCACTCCAGTATAGAAGCATCAAGAAATATTGGCCAATAGGTCCTCTGCAGTTACTTTCATTCTTACCTTCAATTTACCCAATTAATACCCATTGTTTCGTGTTCTGCCCTGTGTTGAAAGTTTTGTTCACCTCATTCAAAACTGTTGTAACATATCACCTCACCCAAAATGCGGGTATAAAATGAAAGCTGTTTAAATCATAGCATAGTAAGAACTCTGTTTAGTGTTTGCAGGTTATAGTTGTGTGTGTGTGTAAACTAAAAGTCTTTGAAAATATAATAAGTTATTGCGAAACGCATTCAAGTGTTGCATCAGACTAAAAATAAAAATGAATTTTGGAGAACTGATTTTTCAATTACCATCAACAGTGAAAAGAAACATAAGAAATATTGAGAAAATTCGTGTTAGAATTATTAATCTTACTTTTTCGGTCATATTTCAACGGTTTCAAGTTCAATGAACTTAAAACCGGCCATATACTGCAGGTATGTTGACGACATTTTTACACAGGTACCTGATGTCAGACATCTGCAGGAGCTGAAGGAGGCATTTGAGCAGAATTCTGTGTTGCGTTTCACTTACGAGATGGAGAAGGATGGGAAGCTGCCCATTCTAGATGTAACAGTCATGGAAAGAAGCGGAGATTTCCACACTGCAGTCTACACTAAGGAAACAAACATAGGAATGCCTAAATGCCAACAGTGACTGCCCAGACAGGTATAAGAGGAGTGTTGTTAACGCTTATGTCGACCGTGCTCTCAGCCACAGCTCAGGATAGAAGCAAGTCGATGAAGAACTCTGTAGGGTAAGGCAGGTCCTAGTCAACAACGGCTTCTCCAATGGTTTCGTTGAAGATATCATAAGAAAGAAGGTGAAACGCCATGCAACCTCTGAAGAGACAACTAACACAACACCTATACCCCCTATTAGACTATTTTACAGGAACTTCTTTTCCACAGCTCACAAAACGGAGGAAAGGGTCCTGAATGATATTGTTAATAGAAACGTTATCCCTACAGACAAAAATCAGTAGAACTGACGATCTACTATAAAACCAAAAAAACGGCCAGCCTACTCATGAGAAACTCTCCAGACACAAAGCAGAACGCTTTAAAAGGGACCAACGTCGTCTACGCCTTCAAATGCCCACTTGGGGACTGTAAGCCCCAAAGAACTCAATATATAGGCAAGACAACAACATCTCTTTCCAGGCGATTAACGATGCATAAGCAACAGGGCTCTATCAAGGAACATATTATCTCTTCCCACAACCAGACCATCACCAGAGAAATCTTAGCAAACAACACAGAAATCATCGATAGATACAGCGATAGCAGGCGGCTTCACATCTGCGAGGCACTACACATCAAGAAGTCAACACCAGCAATCAACAGCCAATTAATGCACAACTATATTCTACCCACTTCAAGACTCCGCTCCAATATAGAAGCATCAAGAAATGTGGGCCAATAGGCCCTCTGCAGTTACTTCCATTCTTACCTTCAAGTACCCATTGTTTCGTGTTCTATCCTCTGTTGAAAGTTTTCTTCACCTCATCCAAAACTGTTGTAACATATCACCTCACCCAAAATGCGGGTATAAAATAAAATGAAAGCTGTTTAAATCAAGCAATATCAATACTATCAAGGATAGTATTGATATTGTTCTACTTCAAGAAACACTCACCAGGACTGACAGATATATCAATATCCCAGGATATTAAGGATTCCACTGCCCCATGGCACAAGGTGGCACCAGAGGCATTTCAATTCTAGTAAGAAATCATATCAATGCCACGGCAATCACAGACCTGCCCAGCTGTGGCGAGAACGTCGAAATTATGGGAGTTAAGCTCACTATGAGGAACTCAACGCTGTCCATCTTCAATGTATACAAGAGCCAGAGAGAACATGACATGGATCTCTCAACAATCTTTGAAATAGCAGTCACTACACCTACTATCATCTCTGGCGACTTTAACGCTCATAGTGAATTACTATTTGATTCACCAAGAACCGACGCCAACGGAAGACATACTGAACATCTTTTGGGATGAAGTGCCAGAAATCAGTCTGCTTAATTCGACGGAACCAACCCACACTGGTGGGGGAAAGCTGGATCTCACGTTTGTCTCCACCAGTATTTATGAGTCGTGTCATTGGTCAGTGGATCATGTTCTGACTAGTGACCACTTTGCTACAAAAACAGTTATTAATATAGCACTACCTCCTAGACCTCCAGCTCCCGAACCCAGATGGGACTTTATCAAAGCAGATTGGACGAAGTTTCAGGAAGCTCTCGAAACTTGGCACCAAAACTACACCCCTGACAACACCGAAGAAATGGAAAAAGATTTAGTAAATGTGATAGGATCAAAGAGCTACATAACAGACTAAATCGTGCACGAAAGAATTTTAGAAGAGATAGAACCGCAAATAATCTAGGACTTCTTAGAGCTGTCCGAGATCATGTGCACGAAGAAACAGCAAAAATCAGAGAAGAAAAATGGCTCGAGTGGTGTGCCAAGCTAAATCAGCATACATCCTTGGGCGACATCTGGAGGCAGATCAACAAGGCCAAAGGAAAATCGCCTCCTGCTCCGCCGCATCATGTTCATCCAGAGCAAGAAGCAGAAAGGCTAGCAAATCTATTTGCTTCAAGAGCCAGTTCCACTCAACTTCCTCAAGCAACTCTGACTCACCAACAAAGACTTCAAGCAGCAAGATGGAAAAAAATAGATGATGCTTTAGCCTTACCTGACGAACTAGACCAACCTTTCAATCTAAAAGAGCTCAGAAGTGCTACAAAGAAAACTAAAAATACAGCTCCCGGCGAGGACAAAATCACTTACAACATGCTAGCCAAGCTAGGAGAAAAGGGTGAAGAAGCCTTCTTGAATCTCATCAACAGAGTATGGGTGACAAGAACCCGACCACTCTCTTGGAACAGTGCAATTATAGTTCCCATTCCAAAACCTAAAGACCCAGGAAATCCAAGACCCATCTCATTAACAAGCTGTCTGGCCAAAACTGCAGAAAAAATGGCCCTTAATCGAATCGAATGGAAAGCTAATCCACTACACCAAAATAAGTTTGCTTACAGAAAAGGTGTTGGAACCACAGAATGCCTTACCTCCCTCCTGGATAAAATCAATGACAAACCTGGAATCCTTATTTTTCTAGACCTTGAAAAAGCCTTCGAGTTAGCCAGTGCTCCAGCTACACTGTGCTGCCTTGTGGATAAGGAAATCAAAGGACACGCTCTTGCTTTTGCCAAAGGAAGCCTGCTTAACCGAGAAGCTAAAGTCAAATTCCAAGGAAAAACATCGACCTCAAAGAGGCTGGAAAATGGAACTCTGCAGGGAGGAATACTAAGCCCCTTCCTCTTCAACTGTCTCATGGAACAATTCATGAAGCTCAAGCTACCAAAAGTCAAACGTCTTAACTATGCAGACGACTTTGTGGTCATCATCAATGGCAAAGGTGTAAGGAACCATGCACAAAAATGCCTAGACATTATCAGCAGGGAAGCGGAACCCATAGCAGTGAAAATAAACAGCAATAAAACAAAAGCAATGACCGTTAAAAAGAGAACTCAAGAGATCAGACTGGCAATACAAGGACAAGAAAACGAGTGGGTTACCTCTTTTCAATACCTAGGAGTCATAATAGACAACGAGTTGAAATTCACTCAAGAAATTGAATATCTTCGACAACGCTGTAAAGCCAGAAACTCAGCTTTGCGCTCTCTGACCAGTCTTAGAGAGGGTGCATCTCTACCAGTACTCAAAATGTACTACGTTCAAGCAGTTATGTCACCCATTGACTATGCTGCTCCTGCTCTTACATCCCTCAGTGATAACCAATGGGAGAATCTGGAAATGTCTCAAAATGATGCTCTGCGAACAATGCTGGGAGCACCTATATGGACGCGTAGAGAGAACCTTAGAATGGAAACAAATTTACCAGCATTAGAAAACAGGATGAAACAAAGGATAGGAACCATAATAGGAAAACTTACTGGAACAACCGCCAGGCTGTCAATCAAAGACAGCATACAGAGATCCTTTCAGAAAAACCTACAGTATAGAACAAGCTCATGGACGGATAATGTCGTCAAGATTTTAGAGAAAATGGATCTGAAATGGACCATTAAAATGAAATGGACCATTAAAAACAAAGGGGAAGATAGACCATATCAACACTTTCGACAGCCTCCTCCATGGGAAGAATCGAATCCAAAGATAATCATTGAAAGATTACCAGTTAAAAAATCAGCATGTGACCCGCAGAGGCTCAAGGAAGTAATAGAACAACAAATGGAAACAATCTCTAGACCCACAACGACTCACATCTTCACAGACGGATCGGTTGATCAAGATAAAGGTTCTGCTGGGGCAGCAGTTTACACTACCAACCATGAAGCTTACTGGAGCATGAATAGTGGGTGCTCAACATTGCAAACAGAATTATATGCCCTGAAGGAGGCAATAAACTATACAATTGAGAATAATTTACATGATGTCATCATTCATACAGACTCTAAATCTTTGCTCCAGGCATTGTTATCCAGTCAGCACAGAGATAATATACAACTCCTCACAGAAATTCAACATATAGGAAAAGAAGCCCATAATCGAGGTCTGTCAATCACCCTAAATTGGATACCAAGTCACATTGGCATAGATGGTAATGAAAAGGCAGACTCACTAGCAAAAACTGCCACTGCTCTACCTGTTGTACAAGTTCAAATACCTCCAAGTTTCTCACAGATAAAGGAGCAAATCAAGAAGAAAATATTCTCAACTATCAAAAGTCGCCACAGAGCCAAAGTAGCGGAAGGAAGATCCACTGCGATATGGTACGAACAAGCCACTGGTTACTCCTCTTTCAAGCCTGGCAAAAAGATATCCAGAGACAATGCAGTAGCCATACACAGACTCAGGCTTGGTTACAAGTGCTGCTGGGAGGTAATGAACCCAATAGTTAAAGAGTGTCACATCTGTGAAACTGAAGCAGAGGCGCCACTGTTGCACTACTTACTGGAATGTGAAGCTACTGAACCCTGCGCATTAAACTCAACATTAATCCAATGACAGCAGCTGCATTAGATGCACATTCCACCGCGACTACAATGATTAGAAAAGCTGTTGAGGAATGGGACTCATTAGTGAGCATTCTGCATCTACATCCACCACCAAGATAATGTTAATAAAACAGGATTAAAACCAGTGCACTAAAACAGAAGCCATAAATAAGCAGGGAAAAAGGAGAAATTCCCTCCTCCATTTTAAACTTAGACCCAAATATCACAGGAAAAAGGTTGTCATGTATAACCAAACTCAATTACGAGCTCAACATAGCCCGTGCTACATGGACACTTCGTCCTGAGTAGCTAAATCTTTAACAACAACAACAACATGTTTAAATTATAGCATAAGTAAGAATCTGTTTAGTGTTTGCAGGTTATAGTTGTGTGTGTGTGTGTAAACTAAAAGTCTTTGAAAATGTAATAAGTTATTACGAAACGCGTTCAAGTGTCGCATCAGACTAGAAATATAAATGAATTTTGAAGAATTGATTTTTCAATTACCATCAACAGTTAAAAGAAACATAAGAAATATTGAGAAAATTCGTGTTAAAACTATTAATCTTACTTTTTCGGTCTAATGGTCTAATAGGGGGTAAAGGTGTTGTATTAGTTGTCTCTTCAGAGGTTGCATGGCATTTCACTTTTTGATGAAGACATCATGAGAAGGAAAGTGAAACGCCATGCAACCTCTGAAGAGACAACTAATACAACACCTATACCCCCTATTAGACTATTTTACAGTAACTTCTTCTCAACAGCTCATAAAACGGAGGAAAGGGTCCTGAAAGATATTGTTAATAGAAATGTTATCCCTACAGACAAAAATCAGAAGATACAACTGACGATTTACTATAAAACCAAGAAAACGGCCAGTCTACTCATGAGAAACTCTCCAGACACTGAGCAGAACGCTCTAAAAGAGACCAACGTCGTCTATGCCTTCAGATGCCCTCTTGGGGACTGTAAGCCTCAAAAAACTCAGTATATAGGCAAGACAACAACATCTCTTTCCAGGCGTTTAACGATGCATAAGCAACAGGGCTCCATTAAGGAACATATAATCTCTTCCCACAACCAAACCATCACCAGAGAAGTCTTAGCAAACAACACAGAAATCATTGAAAGATACAGCGACAGCAGGCGGTTTGACATCTGCGAGGCACTACACATCAAGAAGTCAACACCAGCAATCAACAGCCAATTAATGCAAAACTATATTCTACCCACTTCAAGACTCCGCTGCAATATAGAAGCATCAAGAAATATGGGCCAATAGGCCGTCTCCAGTTACAAGTCTGCCCTTTAACTTATAGCCATTGTTCTGTGTTCTGTGTTTTGTTGAAAGTTTGTTTTCACCTTACTATTGTATTACATCACCTCACCCAAATGCAGGTATAAAAGACCCAAACAACAACAACATTCAGTTATAAGTTGTGTGGGTGTAAACTAAAGTCTTTGAAAATGTAATAAGTTTTACGAAACGCGCTCAAGTGTCGCGTCAGACTAGAAATAAAAAATGATTTTTGGAGAACTGATTTTTCATTTATCGTCGACAGTAAAAAGAAACATAAGGAAGATCGAGAAAATTCGTGTTAGAATTACTAATCTTACTTTTCGGTCATATTTAATAATATATATATATATATATATATATATATATATATATATATATATATATATATATATATATATATATATATATATATATATATATATATATATATATATTATATATATATATATATATATATATATATATATATATATATATATTTATATATATATATATATATATATATATATATATATATATATATATATATATATATATATATATATATATATATATATATATATATACACCAGCAATCAACAGCCAATTAATGCACAATTATATTCTACCCACTTCAAGATTCCGCTCAAATATAGAAGCATCAAGAAATATGGGCCAATAGGCCCTCTGCAGTTACTTCCATTCTTCCCTTTAGCTTATACCCCGTTCTGGCTTGTGTTGAAAGTTTATTTTCACCTCATAAAAAACTTTTGTAATATATATATATATATATATATATATATATATATATATATATATATATATATATATATATATATATATATATATATATATATATGCGAACAAGCCTGAATGGTCCCCAGGACTATATGCGAATGAAAACTCACACCCCAGAAGTGACTCGAACCCATACTCCCAGGAGCAACGCAACTGGTATGTACAAGACGCCTTAAACCACTTGACCATCACGACCGGACATAATGAGGTGATAGCCGAAGCTATTTGAACCACCTCATCGCCGGCACTCGGATGGTTATCTTGGGCATAGCATTTTACCAAATCACCTCATTCTTTGGGGCTCACGTGAGGAACACAAATGCGAACAAGCCTGAATGGTCCGCAGGACTATATGCGAATGAAAACTCACACCCCAGAAGTGACTCGAACCCATACTCCCAGGAGCAACGCAACTGGTATGTACAAGACGCCTTAAACCACTTGACCATCACGACCGGACATAATGAGGTGATAGCCGAAGCTATTTGAACCACTTCACCGCCGGCACTCGGATGGTTATCTTGGGCATAGCATTTTACCAAATCACCTCATTCTTTGGGGCACACGTGAGGAACACAAATGCGAACAAGCCTGAATGGTCCCCAGGACTATATGCGAATGAAAACTCACACCCCAGAAGTGACTCGAACCCATACTCCCAGGAGCAACGCAACTGGTATGTACAAGACACCTTAAACCACTTGACCATCACGACCGGACATAATGAGGTGATAGCCGAAGCTATTTGAACCACCTCACCGCCGGCACTCGGATGGTTATCTTGGGCATAGCATTTTACCAAATCACCTCATTCTTTGGGACACACGTGAGGAACACAAATACGAACAAGCCTGAATGGTCCCCAGGACTATATGCGAATGAAAACTCACACCACAGAAGTGACTCGAACCCATACTCCCAGGAGCAACGCAACTGGTATGTACAAGACGCCTTAAACAACTTGACCATCACGACCGGACATAATGAGGTGATAGCCGAAGCTATTTGAACCACCTCACCGCCGGCACTCGGATGGTTATCTTGGGCATAGCATTTTACCAAATCACCTCATTCTTTGGGGCACACGTGAGGAACACAAATGCGAACAAGCCTGAATGGTCCCCAGGACTATATGCGAATGAAAAGTGATGGTCAAGTGGTTTAAGGCGTCTTGTACATACCAGTTGCATTGCTCCTGGGAGTATGGGTTCGAGTCACTTCTGGGGTGTGAGTTTTCATTCGCATATAGTCCTGGGGACCATTCAGGCTTGTTCGCATTTCTAAGTTAAAACTAACTTAGAAATATAACCGAACCTAACCAACCTTACCTAACCTAACCTATCTTAACCTAACCTAAACTAATGTAAGTAAGTCAGTAATTCATGTTATTAACATAATTTCATAATATTATTTCAAATAAACTAATTGGAAACATTTTATTGGAAATAAAGAAAATCACTCGGCCTATTAGACAAACCGGGCCTTGCATAGTAGGCCGAGAAGTACGTTCTGGCTACTAGGTACGACATGTATATATATATGTATATATATATATATATATATATATATATATATATATTATATATATATATATATATATATATATATCACCAACCAGCACATAGTAGAGCAAATAAAGGTTGTTTAGCGAGACATTCATACAACCAACCTTGAGGACAGCACACTCCTAGGTGCTCCTCTTGGAAGGAATGCCATCGACGAGGTCCTTGGTAAGAAGATCACTGACCTGAAGAGAATGAACAGAGGATTGAAGACATCGATGCCCATGATGCACTTTACCTCATCACCAGATGCTTGGCCCTCCCCAGGCTGACCTACTTTCTAAGATGTTCGGCATCTTTCAACAATATTAAATTAGAGGAGTACGACAGTTTGCTGAAATCAACACTAGAAAAAGCCCTCAGCGACTCACAGTGGAAACAGGCCTCCCTTCCTGTCAGACTCGGGGGCCTTGGCGTACGCACAGCAACACAAATTGCTGTACCAGCGTTCCTGTCTCTTCAGTGGGGTCCGACAACTTGGTGAAGGAAATCCTACCTGAGCACCTAGTTCAACAGGCATGGGTAAATGATCCCAGCTTCACAGACTGCACAACCAAATGGGTCTCTCTCGCAGGACCAGCACCCCAACCACCACCTTCTGAAGCCCATAAGCAATCCAGCTGGGATCGCCCCATTGCCGACCAAGAAGCTGCGACTTTGCTAGAAGTTGCGACAACACCACATGACACTGCCCGACTTAGAGCTGTAGCAGCTCCCCATGATATAACTAACGATTTACTATAAAACCAAAAAAACGACCAGCCTACTCATGAGAAACTCTCCACACACGGAGCAGAACGCTCTAAAAGAGACAAACGTCGTCTATGCCTTCAAATGCCCTCTTGGGGGACTGTAAGCCTAAAAAAACTCAGTATATAGGAAAGACAACAACATCTCTTTCCAGGCGTTTAACGATGCATAAGCAACTGGGCTCCATTAAGGAACATGTATTCTCTTCCCACAACCAAACCATCACCAGAGAAATCTTAGCAAACAACACAGAAATCATTGATAGATACAGCGACAGCAGGCGGCTTGACATCTGTGAGGCACTACACATCAAGAAGTCAACACCAGCAATCAACAGTCAATTAATGCACAACTATATTCTACCCACTTCAAGACTCCACTCCAATATAGAAACATCAAGAAATATGGGCCAATAGGCCTTCTGCAGTTCTATCTTTACCCAACTTCTATACCCCACTATTCTGTACCCCGTATTGTATTACATCACCTCACCCAAATGCAGGTATAAGAGCCAATGTTGTTTCAGTCATAAGTTGTGTGTGGATAAACTAAAGTCTTTGAAAATGTAATAAGTTTTACGAAACGCGCTCAAGTGTCGCGTCAGACTAGAAATAAAAATGAATTTGGAGAATTGATTTTTCATTTACCGTCACCAGTAAAAAGAAACATAAGGAAATCGAGAAAATTCGTGTTAGAATTATTAATCTTACTTTTTCGGTCATATTTAATATATATATATATATATATATATATATATATATATATATATATATATATATATATATATATATATAATATATATATATATAGGGGACCCATAGCCTCGGAGAAGAAAATAAGAAGTATTCAGAGGAGACCTTGTGGTTTCTCACTGAACACTAATATTATCTTCTCCTACCACCCCCATTCTTTTGTTTGTACACATATATATTTGCTTTATTTGAACTTTGTTACAAAAAAGGAGTTACATAGAGGTTACAAAGATGGTTATCATAAGTTGTCGAGTTCCTCCAGCTCCTCAGTTGGCGGGCAGGAACCCTGGATGCAGTGCGCATTTCCCCTCTGTATCGCCACGCTGAGGCGCTGGAAAAGAAAGCTGGCAGCTCTAGGGTCCCTTGTAGTTTCAATGAGCCTAGAACCCAGTTCCTTCAAAAAACTGGTAGCACTTTTACCCCAGGCGCCGAGTGTCTCAGAAGCAATGGAGACAAAATTGTAGTGGTGATCCAGTTCTCTATACTTACGGGATATGGCTGCTTCTCTGTGGGTGGCAGCGCCACCTGGTTGTGCAACACTGAGGTCAATGTAGGTGTTAGCCAGGGTTGATACGCACGTGTAGTCCCATACCAACTGCTTGCCATTCCTCCAGGGGTTCACTGTGATACCATCCGGGCGACCAATAAGAGCATCAGAGTTATGGGGCGTTAGGTAATGGGGCTCTCTTTCAGCTGGGCATCCAGCTGTGGTGAGGCTCCTCTTAATGATGTCGTTAACTTCACTGTGCCTCGAGTGCCATCCCCCTGTGCTTTGGCAGAGTAGGCCATGGTGGCCGTACCTGTCAGCCACCACCTCGCCGCAAATACACCTATATCTGGTGTGGATTGGGGCAGCAAGGCGGAGGGCCACAGCAATTCGGAGGGCGTGTGGTGTGAGACGCGTCCCAGTTGACGACATTGGGGTTGCTAATAGGAAATCCCCTGCATGTGGAGCTGCTACTGCTGTGAGGCGAGCAATGTCGTGTTGTGTTGTTGCAGCACGCAGGCACTCTGCAGCACCTTGGTCTACAATGGGGCCATCCCAGCTGGATTGCTTGTGGGCTTTTGGGGATGGTGGTTGAGGTGATGGGCCTGCAAGGGAGGCCCACTCTGTGGCACAGCGTGTAAAATTGGGATCATGTACACCTGCCAGCTGATGTAAGTGGGCAGGTAGAATTTCCTTCACAAGGTCGTCGGATGCTGATAAGGAGGATAGGAAGGCTGGAACAGCGATTTGCGTTGTTGTTCGAACTCCGAGGCCCCCAAGTCTTACGGGAAGTGAGGCTAGTTTCCACTGTAGGTCATCAAGAGAGAGGTTAAGGGCTTTTTCTAGCATTGATTTCAGTAACCGGTCATACTCACTTAGTTTTTGGCTACTGTAAGATGGTGAACACCTCAGAAAGTAGGTTAACCTGGGGAGGGACAGACATCTGGTGATGAGGTAGAGTGCATCATGAGCATCAATATCCTCAATCCTCCCATCCATCCTCTTAAGGTTGCCGATTTTCTTATCAAGGACCTCATCGATGGCTTTCAACCCCAGGGTTTAAATATATATATTATATATATATAAATTATATATATATATATATATATATATATATATATATATATATATATATATTATATATATATAATTATATATATTCACATCAAGAGTCAACACCAGCAATCAACAGCCAATTAACGCACAACTATATTCTAACCACTTCAAGACTCCGCTCCAATATAGAACATCAAGAAATATGGGCCAATAGGCCTTCTGCAGTTCTATTGGTACAAAACTTCTACTTCTACAATCTATACCCCGTTTTCCTGTTCTGTGTTTCACCCCACTATTGTATTACATCACCTCACCCAAATGCAGGTATTATATATATATATATATTATATATATATATAATATTATATATATATATAGAATATATATATATATATATATTATATATTATAATTATATATATATATTATATGTCGTACCTATTAGCCAGAACGCACTTCTCAGCCTACTATGCAAGGCCCGATTTGCCTAATAAGCCAAGTTTTCATGAATTAATATATTTTCACATTTTTTTTCTTATGAAATGATAAAGCTACCCATTTCATTTGTATGAGGTCAATTTTTTTTTATTCGAGTTAAAATTAACGTAGATATATGACCAAACCTAACCAACCCTACCTAACCTAACCTAACCTATCTTTATTGGTTAGGTTAGGTTAGGTAGCCGAAAAGTTAGGTTAGGTTAGGTTAGGTAGGATAGATAGTCGAAAAAAATTAATTCATGAAAACTTGGCTTATTAGGCAAATCGGGCCTTGCATAGTAGGCTGAAAGTGCGTTCTGGCTACTAGGTACGACATATATATATATATTATATATATTATATATATATATATATATATTATATATATATATATATATAATATATATATATATATATATTATATATATGTGTGTATATAGTTTGTTGTAGGGACNAAAGATAGAAAATAAAAAAAATAAACTATACTCACGAAATGAACAGCATGGTAAACAACACAGTTAAATTCCAATGCAATTCACACAAAATAATTAAATCAAAATGAAAATAAATCAAAATCTATGAAAATTAAATTTATCAATGCAATCAGAAACATTGAAATGTAATTGTAACATATTTATTAGTGCATGTGTGTTGCTTTTACATGCAACAGATGACACTGTTTTTCAAGAAAAGCATAATTTTAACTGTCACAGGTGTGGCATCTATACTTATACTTATGAAAAGAATGGAATGGTAAACAACACAGCTCACTTCCAACACAATGTCACACAAAATAATTCAATAAAAAATTAAATAATTCGAAATCTATGAAAATAAAATTTATGAATGCAATCGGAAACATTGAAATGGAATTCGTGACATATTTAGTATAGCGAACATGCTGCTATTATGTGCAATACATGGCGCTGTTTTTCGAAAACGCATGTTTTTACCTGTTAGTGGGGGAGGGGGGGGTGGCATCTATATAGTAGGTATATGAAAAGACACGCCTATTCGATAGCACTGTCGAGTCAAATTTCAAAGCAATCGGTGAAGAACTTTCGGAGATTACAGAGTGTGTTGCTCCTACGTCTAACAGATGGCGCTGTTTTTCAAACAAAGCATGTTTTTTCCTGTCACAGGTGAGGCATGTATATAGTATATATATATATATAAAAAGACGCGCCTATTTGAAGGTAACGTTGTGTCAAAATTTCAAAGCAATCGGTACAGAGGTTTCGAAGATTTCCCTCACATGAAAAACACATAAAAAACACAGTTTTTAAGAAAAAACACTTTTTTTACAGTCACAGACAAGACATCTATATAGTATGTATATAAAAACCCGCTCGGATGCGAATGGAATATTGTGTGAAGATTTCAAAGCAATCGGTGAAGAACTTTCGGAGATTAGCGATTTTGAACAAACATTTACATTTTTATTCAAACCTGAATCTAAATCATTTATATATATTATAAACAACAGACGTCCCAGGACAGAGCCTTGAGGCACTCTCCTTACAACATTTTCCCACTCTGACATGACTCCATTTATACTAACTCTTTGTTTCTTTGGTATAGCCATGCCCTAATCCAGCTTAATATAGCACCCCCAATGCCATGAGCCTCTATCTTTTTAATCAGTCTTTCATGTGGCACTGTATCAAAAGCTTTGCTAAAGTCAAGTTACACAACATCACAATCCTTACCACTATCAACTGCCTCAACTATGATAGAATAAAAAGATAACAAATTTGTTAAACACGAACGGCCATTTATAAAACCATGTTGCGACTCAATTATAAATTTATGTTTTTCAAGGTGAAGACGAATTTTATTTGCAATTATCGATTCAAGTAAATTTCCCACAATAGACGTTAGGCTAATTGGTCGATAGTTAGATGCAAGTGATCTATCTCCTTTGTTAAAAACTGGTATCACATTAGCAACTTTCCATAACTCTGACACTCTGCCTGACTCTATTGATTTATTAAATATGGTAGACAGTGGCTCGCAAAGCTCCTCTTTGCATTCTTTAAGCACCCTGGCAAACACTTCATCCGGCCCTGGGGATTTGTTTGGTTTGAGTTTTACTATTTGTTTAATTACATCCTCCCAGGTAACTGCTAAACTAGTCAACCTGTCCTCGTCCCCACCCACATAGACTTGTTCGACTGAAGGCATATTGTCAAGTTCCTCTTTAGTAAATACAGATATAAAATATTTATTACAAATACTACTCATCTCTTCATCACTATCTGTTATTTGGCCTGTCTCAGTTTTTAATGGACCTATCCTTTCCCTAATCTTTGTCCAGTATAACTGGAAAAACCCTTTAGGATTTGTCTCCGCTTGCTCTGCTATGCGAACTTCATAGTTTCTTTTTGCTTTCCTTATCTCTTTTTTAGTATTTCTAAACAGTTGTAAGAATTCCTGTTCTAAACTGACTTCCCCATTCTTAATCCTTTTGAACCACGCTCTCTTTTTACCTATAAGGTTTTTCAGATCCTTTGTTATCCACTTTTAATCATTAGTATTCGATCTATTCAATTTATATGGTATACTACATTCCTGGGCTTTGCTTAGAATATTTTTAAATAGGTTATATTTTGAATCCACATCGAAAAATCCCTTTTACGTCACCTATCGCTGGGTTTACGTCTAGCTCCAATACCGGCCCACACCCCATACCTAAGACTTTCCAATCTATTTGACCCTAAAAAATTCTTAGGCTATTGAAATCAGCTTTTCGAAAATCAGGCACTTTAACAGAATTTTCTCCTACAGATCTATCCCATTCAATGCTAAATCTGATTTCTTTGTGATCACTGTTCCTTAGCTCACTCCCTATTTCGATGTCCTTAATTTGTGTTTCCCTGTTAGTTAACACTAAATCTAAAATATTATTTCCTCGCGTTGGTTCCTTAATGTGTTGCGTAAGAAAGCAATCGTCAAATAATTCTAGAAAATCTTTTGCTTCATTATTCTCTGTTTTGTTCAACCAGTTTATTCCACTAAAATTAAAGTCACCCATGACATAAATACTGTTAGATCTAGATGCCCTAGATATTTCATCCCATAGATGGTTTGCTTCCATTCTGTCTAAATTTGGTGACCTATATATAACTCCTATTATAATATTATTTGCTTTTTCGTTTAATTCTATCCAAATAGTTTCTGTATGTGGCTCAGTTTTGATTCTCTCTTTGAGACTACATTTCAAATTGTCCCTAACATATATGGCTACTCCCCCTCCTCGTCTAATATATCTATCTTTGTGAAATAGTTTAAATCCATTAATTGATATTCAGCTAATAGCTCTCTGTTTTCTACATTCATCCACGTTTCGGTATGTGCAATAATATCTATTTTTTCTGTGCAGACAAGAGCATTTAAATCGTTTATTTTATTTCTTAGACTTCTAGTGTTATTGTAATATACCCTAAGTGAATTGTTATTTTGAGGCCCTTCTCTTTCCCTGATCATTTTGCCAATTCTTTTCTCCCTCAAACACATACTTTTATTACTTCCTTCCTCCAAATAAATTCCCATACCACTATCTACTAACAGTTTAAACCCAAACAAATGCCTCTAACCACTGGTTCAAACAAGTTCGCAACAACAACCCTAGCCCGCGATAGATGCACCCCATCCCGAGCATACATTTAATTTCTTCTATAGAAGTGTTCCCAGTTGTCTATGAAAGATATTGCATTTGATTTGTAATATCTTTCCAGCCTGCAATTGACACCAAGTGCCCTCGACATCCATTCATTTCCAACTCCCTTTCTTGGAAGAATGCCACATATGATCGGGATTCCTCCCTTGCTTCTAACTTGTTGTTGTTGTTTCAGATTTATCTACTCAGAACGAGGTGTCCATGTAGCACGGTCTATGGTGAGCCCGTAATTGAGTTTGGTTATATGCGATAACCTTGTTTCTGTGATATTTGGGTCTAAGTTTAAAATGTAGGAGGGAATTTCTCCTTTTTCCCTGCTTATTTATCGCTTCTGTTTTAGTGCACTGGTTTTAATCATGTTTTATTAACATTATCTTGGTGGCGGATGTAGATGCAGAATGCTCACTAATGAGTCCCATTCCTCAACGGCTTTTCTAATTATTGTAGTCGCGGTGGAATGTGCATCTAATGAAGCTGCTGTCGTTGGATTAATGTTGAGCTTGATGCGCAGGGCTTCAGTAGCTTCACATTCCAGTAAGTAGTGCAACAATGGCGCCTCTGCTTCTGTTTCACAGAAGTGACACTCTTTAACTATTGGGTTCATTTGCTCCCAGCAGCACTTGTAACCAAGTCTGAGTCTGTGTATGGCTACTGCAATGTCTCTGGATATCTTTTTCCCAGGCTTGAAAGAGGAGTAACCAGTGGCTTGTTCGTACCATATCGCAGTGGATCTTCCTTCCGCTACTTTGGCTCTGTGGCTGCTTCTAACTAATTCTATGGCTGTTTTATACCTCTGAATCAGTTCCTCACTCCTAACTCAACCAACATCATTTCCTCCCGCGCTAATGCAAATAACGGGATTGTTCCCATTTACAGCCATAATATCATTCATGTTGTTTATAATATCACCAATACCAGCTCCAGGATAGCAAACCCTTAACCTGTTCCCCCTATCTCTAGCACAAAACGTTCTATCCAAATACCTTATCTGGGAATCTCCCACAACTAAAGTTCGCTTAGGTACTTCCTTTACTCTCTGAGGGGCCTGCACTTTGTTGCTCTTCGTTGCTTTCCCTTTCGCATGATCCACAGTCTCACCACAGCACTTGTCCTCCAATACAGCAAATGAATTAGAAGTTCTTAGGGTGTCTGTAGGCGGCTTTATCAAAGTCTTCTTAAGGCCTCTGTCCTTTACAACTTTCCATGATGAGGTCTTTTTACTACTGGTCTCCTCCTTCGTTTCTTCTCGAAGTTGTTTCAGCTGTCGTACCTCCTCCTGTAGAGAGTCCAACTCTGTCCTCAGAGCTCCAACTAGAGTCATCAGGTCCTTCACTACAATTTCCATATTGCTATGATAATATAACTACACTCAGGAGCTCCGGCTAACACACCCTCTCACTGTGAGGGTGTAAAAACTATATATATTATAGTTTTATATATAATTATAAACAACAGAGGTCTCAGGACAGAGCCTTGAGGCACTCCACTAACAACATTATCCCACTCTGACTTAACCCCATTTATACAAACTCTCTGTTTCATTTGGAATAGCCATGTCCTAATCCAACTTAATATAGCACCCCCAATACCATGAGCCTCTATTTTTTTTTTTTAGTAACAAGACTCCTGGTGTTGTTATTCAGCTATATCTTGCTCTGGTTAGGCCCCATTTAGATTATGCAGTTCAGTTTTGGTCACAATATTATATAATGGATATAAATTCACTTGAACGTGTCCAGCATAGGATAACAAAGTTAATTCCCCAAATTAGAAACCTGTCATATGAAGAGAGATTAACACAGCTTAAATTGCATTCACTGGAAAGGCGAAGAGTTAGGGGTGACATGATAGAGGTTTACAAGTGGATGAATGGGCATAACAAAGGGGTTTAATAATAGGGTATTAAAAGTATCAACACAAGACAGAACACGAAACAAGGGTATAAATTGAATAAGTTTAGATTTAGGAAACACTTGGGAAGTACTGGTTCGGTAACAGAGTTGTCGATTTGTGGAACCAATTACCGCGTAACGTGGTGGAGGTGGGGTCCCTCGATTATTTCAAAGGGGGGTTGGACTTGTATATGAGTGGGATTGGGTGGTTATAAATGGGAGCTGCCTCGTATGGGCCAATAGGCCTTCTGCATATTTATTGCAGTAAATTATTGTCCATATATAAGTGATAAGACTCTCATCTGGTCCCTATTCATCAACACAAGATAAATAAAAAGAGAATAGAGTATGAACGCTGTAAATAAATCGGCCAAAAAACAACTAAAAGTCACAACTTCTGCCACCTGTGGCTGAATAACATGTTGACCAATTTCGTTCCAACTTAACATGCCTAGCGCCGAATATGCATTCTCCAAGATGTAAAGTCACAGCAAAATCCGAATAAAACAAGGGAGGGAAAAAAATGAACCCCCCCCCACAAAAAAAAATTGTCACCTTTTGGTACAAAAGACACAAGAAATATTGCCATTGGGCAATGTATTTATATGATATATAATAGAATACAACATAATAACATACTAGCTCATAATTATGTGCGAAATCTGGTCCTCCAGTTGGCACCATCGGCATATCCATTTTGTAGACCCTCCATACTACTACTTTTTCTTCTTGTACATCGGACAGGTGCTTGCATCTTTTTATCCCTGATTGCCAGTAAATTGGAGGTGTTATTATTACGAGTACCAGTTGCTTCCTATTGCGCACACATTTATTTAAAAAAAAATCGTAAAAATCCATTTCTTACATATGGGATGAAATTTTCACGACGCTGATGCCAAATAACGGGAGATTTGTTTAAAATTGTTCACTATATATCATATTTTGAAAAGTCTCCACCATGCACGGGGCCCCTTAATTAAACATACAAGTTAACAGCAAAAAAAAAAAAAAATACAATTAGAAAAACCGAACTCAGCACTTTCCTTAGTCGTGTCAAGTCTTGGCAACAAAGACGGACTAATGTGAGTCACGCTGCGTTCAGGGACTTGCTGGAGTTATTTTCTGGGTTGTGGGTGACACACTGTGTTGCAGCTCAAGGTTTACCAGCAACAACAAACTCTGCCCTCCTCCTCCTCCTCCTCCTGCTTCGGCGTCATAGTCAACCCATTTTCATTGAGATTTGGAAGTAGGAATGGATTTGATGTCAAATCTTTATTGTGATTATATAATTAGTTTTTTAGATTCATTTTTATTTTGGTTTCTGTCCTGAGACTAATGATTTTAATGTAACATTAGCTATATAGATTTTGTGACGAGACGATGCCAACATGGGGAAATTAATCACGTTTTCTAGAGTAAAGTCGTCATTTTCAGTTTCTTTTATGACAACTAATGTGTATATATATATATATATATATATATATAATATATATATATATATATATATATATATATAGATATATATATATATATAGTGGAATTGACACAACCAGAGGCATTTTATATCTACCTGTTGCATTAACAATTTATGGGAAATGTGAGATTTTTTCCAACAATGCAGGAGGTAGATCTTGGACTCGGGCCTTTCGCGATGAGTGCTTCGCTTACTAAAGTTGTGGACCTCACATGGCCTGTGAGAATTAATATTGGCAAGATCTTGGGAGGTCGAGGTCGGCTGGAAGTGGACCCGTGGAGCTTCGTGTTCCCCTTGACGCCCCTGGTGTGGGTGGCCACCCTGTCCTCACTGCTGGTGCTGACTTCTGCTGTCTTCCTTTTCTCAACGTGTTTACACCTTAAGACGTCGAGTGAACGTTGGCAAGACACATTCAACTTCATTAGTTTATTCCTACAACAAGGTAGGTCAAATTTACTTATTATCATGAAAAAATTCTTTAATTAAGGGAATGTAAATAAAAACATGAGAATAAAGAAAATGGAGAAGTCCTATAGGACTCTGCTTCTATTATATATATAATATTGTTATATATATAATATTGTATATATATATATATTATATATATATATATATATATATATATCTATATATATAATATTGTTATAAAGATGAATAGGAAAACCATAGATATACTGAGGATCTTGTTTCAGATTCTTTACTTGAAAATGCATAATAATTCTTTACTTTTAAATGCATTAAACATTTGCATAAATGCAAATGTTTCGAATACTTCTCATATTCATCATCACATCTAAAAGAAAAAATAGAATAACAAGCAAATAATTTGTAAACAAGGAACTCATACTGAACATAATTACCTATCAAAAGAAAAGATATTAAAAAATAAAGCACTTAAGCTTACTTAAAGTGATCAAAACGAATAAAACTTATTACTATCAAAAATACAATAAAATCTAAATCATAAATTAGTAAATACAATAAAACTACTAAAACAAACCAAACAACTAAACTTAAGCAAAGTGATCAACTGGAGTGAAACTTGCTAAGTAATACATGGATAATCAACAGTAGTACAACTAATAAAATAATGACTGCACATCTACAAAAAATGTATATAAAACGCAAGCAAAATAGAAGACAATTTCAATATACTAACCAAAATCTTTTAAAAACTCAAATAATAAAGAAAACTAAACATAAAGTAATTATTATATGTCCTAAATAAAAGACTATAATAATGTACAATGTCAAAACTTGAAATAAGTAAAAAAAACAAAAGACAAAACATGGTAAACTAAACAAAGTTATAATAACATGCGAATAAATACTGAAAAGTTTAGAATTACTTCAGAATTCTCTGCTGAATAGGGCCTTCGTTTTATGTTCAAATTGGAAAACTTGATCAAGAAAATAACTTTCTTGTGAATTTTTTTGTAAATAATGGTTGAGAGTACCGGAGACATCCCACTGAAAGTAACCAAGAGTTGTTTAAAACTGTGTGTCAAGTAGCCAGGGAAGAGAAGATTAAAGAGCGAGAAAGACAATGGCTTGAGTTCACTAGCTCTATTGGACGGGAAACATCTGCAAGACAAGTGTGGGCAAAAATTCAGATAGCTAAGGGGGGGGGGGCAGAGCCCGGCCTGCGGCTCACAAAGACCCCCAGGGTAAGGCTGAAGAACTAATTCACAAGTGGAGTGATGCAGTATCCTCCTCCTCCCTTCCTGCAGAAATCAGCAGGGAACAGCTCATGCGACATGATAACAGAAGAATTAGGATAACAAGAGAGTACTAGTGATGACGAATATGGGGAACCGATCACCGCTCACGAAGTAAGGGGCGCTATGAAAAAGGGTAAAAGTACAGCACCTGGTGAAGATGGTGTCACCTACGACAAACTCGATGCACCGTGTGAAGTGTCTGGGAATCCACTACTCCACTTGTTTAACAAGTCATTCCTAAGGGGAATGTTGCCCACACAATGGAAACACGCAATAATTATTCCCATACCGAAGCCCAATGATCCTGGTAATTACAGACCTATCAGTCTCGTGTCATGCACTTGCAAAAATGCTTGAAAGGATCATCCTAAACCGACTGTTGCACAAAATAGGCAGGTTAGAGGAGGGGGTCAATGGATTTGTTAAAGGAAGGAGCACAGCAAATTCTATAGTTAATTACTTGGGTAATGACACTGCTAAGTACTCTGTATTTGTCAACATCAAAGGAGCCTTCGACAAAGTGCAGGAGATTGCAATCCTGGAAGAGCTTGCATGCATGAGTGTCAAGGGAAGACTTATGAAATGGGTTGAAGACTACCTCACAGAGAGGAAAACCAAGGTCTGCTTCAATGGAGCAGTCTCCAGAACAATGAATATGGAACTCGGAACCCCTCCCCCCCCCCTAGGCGGAGTCTTAAGCCCTACACTATTCAATGTACTTATGAACGCCATTGCAAATATTGATTTTCCGGAAGGAACACAACAAGTGGGATATGCAGATGATGTCCTAATACAAGCTCCCACCTTGGGAAAAATTTAACAGACCATTGAACTCCTTGGAAGGAAATGTATTGAGCTCGGTTTCACTCTCTCCGCAAACAAGACGAAGGCATACTCCCATCACAAGCGGGGAGCAAATGAAGAGCTGCAAATTAATGGTGTAACACTTGAATGGGTTGACCACTATCGGTACCTTGGCGTCACTGTCGGCTCTAACAAGGGGAAGAAAGAGGAGCTCAATCAACTCATAGGAACATGCAAAAGTCGACTCAGGGCACTGAAAGCTATGACCTGGAATGGACATGGAGCCTCTATTGCCGTGCTTAAAATGATGTACACAACCTATGTGCGCTCCGTCATAGACTATGCTGCACCAGTTCTGTGCACTTACTCCCAAAGCGATATAAAAAGGCTTTAAAGCATTCAAAATGAAGCCATGACAATCGTTCTTGGAGTTCCAAGAACTGTTAAAACGTCTAATCTACGAGATTAGATCTCGTAGATTCTAATCTACGGGAGTTGTCCCTCCCCAGTGTTAAAAGCAGAATTAAGGAGCTGAATGTTAAGCTTGCAATTAGGAAAGCCAGAGATCCCCATTACAATGATATTGGTTAGAAAAAACTGAATTCTGTGCTACTTTCAAAGGGGAAACAGGAGAAGCATAAAATGGCATCATAGATCAGTCTGCTACCTAGAAGAACTTCACCTGCTTGAGCAAGTCCGTGAGCTCCTGCCTGTAGAGAGGTTACCTCCCTGGGAGGATGACTCATGCAAGATTATCATCAATGAAATGGCAACGAAAAAATCCAATATGTTACCACAAGAAATGAGGCACAAGTATCTCGAGGAAATTTATAAAGAAGCCGGAGATGAACTAGATCAAATCTACACTGACGGGTCATCTAATCCTGTCAATGGCAGGGCTGGCGCACCATACACGGTAATCAAGGATAATACTTTCCAACGCAGAAATGAAGAAAAGCGCGTATTGAGAACTATGCTTCTTCAACGCAAGCAGAGCTAACTGCCATTGTTATGGCGTTAAGGTTTCTTGAAAGGAACACTAATGGTGCAGTGATTTGCACTGATTCAAAATCAGCACTGCAAAGCCTAAGTACAAATCGGGAAGAAAATCTTGCAAAAGTCGCTGAAATTAAAAGAGCTGTGAGAGTACTTACCAATCAGGGAAGAGTCGTCAAGTTTCTGTGGATCCCCTCCCATGTTGAATATGTGGGAATGAACGAGCAGATGTGCTGGCTGCTGAAGGCGCTGAAGGAGACCATATTGAATACTTCATACCCAAGACTCAACTACAAATTAGAGGTATTGTCAGACAACATCACCGTGACAAGGTAACTGAGGAAAGAAGGATAGAAGCACAAACCAGTGAATCTGTACGATGGTACAACATGGTTGCAGCTGGCAATCCCAATTATGATGGACGAATAGGAGGAGGACGCGGGAGAGAATCATTAATAGCGAGAATCCGTCTTGGATACAAATATCCATGGAGATATGGAATGAAAACTACTGTTGATCAGCGAAGTTGCAGAATTTGTGGTGAGAGTGAGGGACACCGCCTTGACCACTATCTTGGTGAATGTGAACACCTGAGAGACATTAGAAATATGTGTAGAACAATGAACCCCACATTGTTTGAGTTAGGAAAACACTGTTTGTCAAATATTGATACTGTTATTAAAAGATTCCCCCTTTTTTGCACCCGCAAGATAACGTAAGCTTTTAAGAGTTGACAGATGTTAATCTTCTTGTTTGAGGAGCTGTTCACTTGAGACAGTTAAGCAAGTCCCAGCTGTGTCTGGGTACAAGTGACAGGATGAACAACCCAGCGGGTTTTTTTTCCTTTTGCGGAGTGTTGTACATGCTGCTATGGCGGTATGTCCACTCACAAGATGAGTGGCGCTGCCCAAAAAACTCGCCCCTTGGGGCAAAATTTAAATTTTACGGTTAACCTTTGCATATGGTCTATACCTTTATAAGGAATTTCTTAAGAAGTTTCACCATTCCTGTAGGATTACTACAGTAGAAAGGAATATTAAATATATTAAATTACCATTTTATGGCACTATTAGTTTTTCTGTAAGGAGTCGACTGAGGAAGCTGTTACAGCATTGTTATTCTCAAATAGACTTTAGATTTATTTTTGTTAGTACAAATACCATAGGCTCTTATTTTAAATTTAAAGGTAGAGTGCTTACCCCCCAACCCACACCTGTGCTCTAATGTCGTATATATGTATAATTGTTCCAGCTATAATGCTGGATATATCGGGAGTTCCATTCGGAACTTTAAGATTAGGATACTTGAGCACCGGGAAGTATCATTTAGGACTGGATTACCATGATCTAAATCAACATTTTCGGAGATTAGAAACCCTTTGTTATGAGTTTAATCATTCTCTGCTGGAATCTGATTTTAAAATTCTGGACACTTGTATGAATAGCCAGTCAGATTTGAGAGTAATGGAATCCTTAAATATAAGGTTGCTGTTAAATAGCAACCTTTCGGCTGTTCAATTGTACACTGTATTGTGCACAGTAGGCCCTGTAATTTGTTTTATAGTTAGTAGTGGCATTTTAATTTTATTATAATTTTGTTTAGTTTACCATGTTTTGTCTTTTTTTTTACTTATTTCAAGTTTTGATATTGTACTTTATTATAGTCTTTTATTTAGGAAATATAATACATTTTTTATATTCAGTTTTGTTTATTATTTGAGTTTTTATAAGATTTTGGTTAGTATTTTAAAATTGTTTACAGTTTTCCCTGCATTTTATATACAATTTTTGTAGGTGTAGAGTCATTATTTTATTAGTTGTATTAGTGTTGATTATCCATGTGCTAGTTATCAAGTTTCACTCCAGTAAATCCCTTCACTTAAGATTAATAGTGTAGATTGTTTTAGTAGTATTATTGTATTTTATTACCTTTTGATTTAGCTTTTATTATCTGTGTGGTAGTTAATAAGTTTTATTCGTTTTGAGCACTTTAAGTAGGTTAAAGTGTTTTGTTTTTTAATTTCTTTTCTTTTGATAGGTAATTATATTCATTATGAGATCTTTGTTTATTAGTTATTTGATTGTGAGTTCAGTTTTTTTTCTTTTAGATCTGATGATGGATACGAGAAGTATTCGAAACGTTATGCATTTTAAAGTAAAGAATCTGAAAGAAAATGGTCAGTATATCTATGGTTTTCATATTTATCTTAAAAATAAGATCCGAGAAGGGAACACACACATCCATATATATATATATATATATATATATATATAATCTTTGGACAACACCCACCAGTGGGACTCGAACCCAGAAAGCACAACTACCTTCCAGTAACTGACATAACTAATACGCCTTAACCCACTACACCACATCAGACATCATGGGTTAAGGCGTACTAGTTATGGCAGCTACTGGAAGGTAGTTGTGCTTTCTGGGTTCGAGTCCCACTGGTGGGTGTTGTCCAAAGATTGTTAATCTTCACTTGTGGTTTATGCAAGTATATATATATATATATATATATATATATATATATATATATATATATATATATATATTATATATATACTAGCACTACCCACCACGCTTTGCTGTGGCTCAGTCTGGGTAAGTGGGAAAGAAAGAAAAGGGAAAGTGCACGTTTCTAATATGTTTAATTTTACAATACCTGGTTGATGGGGTTCTGGGAGTTCTTCTACTCCCTAAGCCCGGCCTGAGGCCAGACTTGACTTGTAAAAGTTTGGTCCACCAGGCTGTTGCTTGGAGCGGCCCGCAGGCCCACATACCCACCACAGCCCGGTTACAAGTCCGGGCTGTGGTTTGTTTGTGGATATAAAATATTTGTTGTTGTTCCATTGTCTGTATAGATTGTCTGGTTTGCTGTCTCTAGAACACGCAACATATAATTGTCCATGTGAGAAGCAATCCGTGTCTAGATATAAACTGCACAATTCTAAAGATTGGCCCTGAGCTTTGTTGATGGTGATTGCAAACGCCAATCGAATTGGAAATTACAATCTCTTAAATTGAAATGGCATATCTGTTGGAATCATAGGAATGCGAGGAATAAGGACATCTTCACCTTTGAAAGGTCCTGTCAGACTATTGCTTCTACGACGTTACTGCATAATGTTTTTACTTCAAGCCGAGTGATGTTGCAAAGTTTTGGCTGGTTGATATTTCGCAACATGATAATTGGCACGCCGATTTTCAATTGCCGTACGTGTGATGGTATCCCTGGCAGATCGGGTGAATTCCAAAATTCTGTTGGATAATTAACGGCTTCATCTGCTTCCTCAACAGTGTCGACGGACTTGAATGTGACTGCCTCGCTTTGAATGTTAAACTGAATAATATTGTTACGTTTGTGTGCTGGATGCTTTGGAAATGTTGCACGTGGGAATTTCAATGAATTATATGTTCAACGTCAATTTCAAAGCCGAGGTAGCAGTTTTTCCACTAGGTAGCAATGTCGCAGCTATTCCGGACTATGCAAGAGCTAAGGCTATGCCATTTTGGGATCGAAATGCTGCCAGAATCAATGTAATTGAAAAGGTTTTACCAGTTCTTCTTGGCGCATCTAAGAAAATTTCTCAAGCCCGTTATCGACAGTTTGAATTATTTGATTGTAAATGCATTTTCGCTTAAGCGTTAGATTAGGAATATTTGCTTGCACATATGACAACAGATTACCCGTGTTGTAACTTTTTTCACGATGCAATTCTACATCGAACGAAGCACCAGCAGATCGATTCGGTGATGGCATTTGCAATTGATTGAGAACTTTGTTCGCAATTTCTTAGCACAAATCTTCAATCATTATTAACGCTTCGTTGTAGATTTCTGCTGTGAAATCCATGTTCATATTTGAATTTTCCTTGCGTATTCGACGTACAACATCTTCAGCCATGTTCAATTTATATTTCTCCCATAACTCTGTTGGAGATGAAGGAGAGTCGGTGGTCAATATGATTGCAAACAATGCACGATTTTGATTTGGATGTGACGTGTTAGACATGTCATTAATGCATACAACCCAGTGTCTGTCGTTCTCCAATTAATTCAGAGGTTGACATGCACTACGGAAAGTGGCATGTGTAACGCCGTTGACAAATCTCAATGGCTAGAAAGACGTTGGACCGAGCACATTTACCAACAGAATGCGAGTAAAGAAGCATTGATCCTGATTGGGATGCACGGTGTACAGTGTGGCTATCGTAGTTTACTTGAATATGCCAAGTTGTCCGTCGACTCGCTCTCCTCTTCTGCGTCGTTCAAATGATTTTCTACTGGCATTCCATATGTAATACGGAGGCACTTCCGAATACAGCAGTGTTTTTGCAAACGTGTCATTTTGACATAACGTGAATGAGCAGTTAATGTTGTAGCCGGTGGATTCATAGCTGTTTGTTGCACATTTGCAGCTGTGAAATAAACGTATTTTCCATTTTCTTGTTTTCAAAACAAAAGCCAAAAATTCTAACGAAATATTTCAATTCAAACGTAGATCAATCGACACAGCTCCATTTCACCACCAATTACACTCAAAAACAAGAACAGTTAAAAAAACGAAATAAAAATAAAGAAAAAGAAACAAATAAACTATACCCACGAAATGAACCCTATGGTAAACAATGCAGCTCAATTCCAAGGCAATGTCACACAAAATAATTAAATAAAAATTAAAATAAATCAAAGTCTATGAAAAATAAATTTATCAGTGCAATCGGAAACATTGAAACGAAACCGTAACGTATTTTAAATAGCGTGTGTTGCTCTTACGTGCAACAGATGGCGCAGTTTTTACAAAAAAAAGCATGTTTTTACCTGTCACAGGTGTGCCATCTAAATATTAGGTATATAAAAACATGCATGTATTCGAATGGAACGTTGTGACAAAATTTCAAAGCAATCGTTGAGGAACTTTCGGATAATACAGCATGTGTTGCTCTTTCATTCTACAGATGGCGCTGATTTTCAAACAAAGCATGTTTTTTTTCTGTCACAGGTGAGGCATGTAAATAGTAGGAATTTAAAAACACTCATCTGTTCGAATACAACGTTGTGTCAAAATTTCGAAGCAATCGGAAAAGAGGTTTCGAAGATTTCCCTCACATGAAAAACACATGAAAAACACAGTTTTTCAGAAAAGTATGTTTTTCCCGTCACATACGGGACATCTATATAGTATGTATATAAAAACCTGCTCGGATGCGAATGGTACGTTGTGTGAAAATTTCAAAGCAATCGGTGAAGAACTTTCGGAGATTAGCGATTTTGAAAACGAACATTTCCAATTTTATTTATATAGACTAGCTGTACCCGCCACGCGTTGCTGTGGCTCAGTCTGGTTAAATAGAAAATAAATAAAGGAGAAAGTGTACGTTTCTAATATGTTTAATTTCACAATGATTGCGGGCATACAATACTTTTTGTTGTTCCATTGTCTGGGGAGATATAGAGATTGTCTGGTTTGCCGACTCTAGAACATGCAACATATAATAGTCCATGTGAGAAGCAATCTGCGTCTAGATATAAACCTCACAATTCTAAAGATTGGCCCTGAGCTTTGTTGATGGTGATTGCAAACACCAATCGAATTGGAAATTACAATCTCTTAAATTGAAACGGCATATCTGTTGGAATCATAGGAATGCGAGGAATGAGGACATCTCCACCTTTGAAAGGTCCTGTCAAGATTGTTGTTTCTACGACGTTGCTGATTACTTTTTTTACTGCAAGCAACGTGAAGTTGCAAAGCTTTGGCTGGTTGATATTTCGCAAAATGATAATTTGAACGCCGATTTTTAATTACAGTACGTGTGGTGTATCCCTGGCAGATCGAGTAAATTAAAAAATTGTGTTTGGATAATTAACCGCTTCATCTGCTTCCACAACAATGTCGACGGAATTGTATGTGACTTCCTCGCTTTCAATGCAAGGCTGAATAATATTGCTAAGTTCGTAGACGTCTGTGTTCTTGATCGCAAGAATAGCTCGTTCATTCAGCCAATCGTGATACATATAATTGGTCTGAATATTGGGAAATACTTTTTCAACCAATTCCTCTTTTGATGTCACTAAATTGTGGAAGCTATGACGCATTGAAATTCGTCCAGAGATTAGATCGACCGGCACGTTTCCGTTCCCAATTTCCAGAAATTGATGTGAGAATATCCCAACTGATTGATCGTTTTGCAGCTGGACACGCAAATTTGTAGTTAATTTTAACGTCTTTACGTGGCGCCACAAAATATAGTATTTCAGGCAAGCATTTATTTCGTTCACTGGTGTCGATCGAGGAATTACAGATAATGTTTGCCTGAAATCTCCTGCAAACAATAATAATGCATTCTCAAATGGTCTGATGTTTCCGCGCAAATCTTTAAATGATCGATCAGGAGCCTCGATCGATTTTTTGTAGTCCATTGTGCATTCATCCCAAACAATTAGTTTGCATTTCTGCAATACTTTTTCCATGCCGAATACTTTGGAAATGTTGCACGTGGGAGTTTCAATGAATTTCATGTTCAGTGTCAATTTCAAAGCCGAATGAGCAGTTCTTCCACCTGGTAGCAATGTCGCAGCTATTCTGGACGATGGAATAGCTAAGGCTATGCCGTTTTGGGATCGAATTGCTGCCAGAATCAATAAAATTAGGACGGTTTTACCAGTTCTTCCTGGCGCGTCTAAGAAGATTTCTCCAAGCCCATTATTGACAATTTGGATTATTTGATCGTAAATGCCTTTTTGCTCAAGTGTTAGCTTAGGAATATTTGATTGCACATACAACAACAGATCACCCGTGTTGTAATTTTTCTCAAGACACAATTCTACATCGAACGAAACAGCATCTGATCGATTCGGTGATGGCATTCCCAATTGATTGAGAACTTTGTTCGCAATTTCTAAGCACAAATCCTTAATCAGTATCAACGCTTCGCTGTAGATTTCTGCTGTGAAATCCATGTTCATATTTGATTTTTTCTTGCGTATTCGACGGATAATATCTTAAGCTAAGTGCGATTTATATTTTCTCATAACTCTGTTTGAGATGAAGGAAAGCAGGCGGTCAATATGATTGGAAACAATGCACGAATTTGATTTGGATGTGACGTGTTTGACGCCTCATTAATGCATACATCCCAGTGTCTGTCGTTCTCCAACAAATACAGAGCTTGACATGCACTACGGAAAGTGGCATGTGTAACGCCGTTGACAAATCTCAATTGCTTGAAAGACGTTGGACCGAGCACATTTACCAACAGCATGCGAATAAAGAAGCATTCATCCTGATTGGGATGCGCGGTGTACAGTGTGGCTATCATAGTTTATTTGAATATGCCAGGTTGTCCGTCTATTCGCTCTCCTCTCTGCGTCGTTCAAATGATTTTCTGCTCACAATCCATATGTAATACGGAGGCAGTTCGGAATACAGCAGTGTTTTCGCAAATGTGTCATTCTGACATAACGTTAAGGAAGCAGTTAACGTTGTAGCCAGTGGATTTATAGCTATTTGTTGCACATTTGCAGCTGTGAAATATACGTGTTGTCCATTTTCTTGTTTTTTTTAAGGAATACTAAAAAAATATTTAAACTAAAATGCAGATCAATCGACACAGCTCAATTCCACCACCAATTGCACTGAAAATAAGAACAGTTAAAAAAAACGAAATGAAAACAATGAAAAAATAAAAAATAAACTATACTCACAACATGAAAGGTATGATAAACAACACAGCTCGATTCCAATGCAATGTCACAAAATAATTAAATCAAAATGAAAATAAATCGAAATCTATGAAAATTCAATTTATCAATGGATTCGGAAACATTGAAATGTAAGCGTAACATATTTTATACAAAAATCCATGGGTTCCAGAACCTCTGGGACCAAAACCCAGATTTTTCCCGCACTTCGCCAGGATGGCATCAACATACACTCCTGGAAAGGGGGCAAACAGTTGGTGTGGGACTACACATGTGTGTCTACCCTGGCTGACACCTATTTACACTTCGGTGCTGATCTAGCAGGTGGGGCGGCCAACCACAGGGAAATAGCAAAATCAGTCAAATACAGACGATTGGAAGGTCAATACACCTTCGTTCCCATAGCATCTGAGATGTATGGCTCCTGGGGCAAGAGTGCCTTGGGATTTCTCAAGGAATTAGGCTCCAAGCTCATTGACGTCAACAGAGATCCAACAGCTATCAGTTTTTTGTTTCAGCGCCTCAGTGTGGCGATCCAGAGGGGAAACGCCTGCTGTATCCTCAGTTCCTGTCCGGAAGCGGATGAGCATGAAGAGATCCACAACATTTGAGCACTCTTTGCATCAACCAATGTACATCTTGTAACCTTTAAGTATATACAATAAAGCAAAAAAATCATAATTAAGGGGGTGGTAGGAGAAAAGCACACAGAAATTTTATTGGAAGGGGACCTAAACATTCCCTCTAATGCGTTACGTGTGGTAACGCATTAGAGGGAATGGCTTCTTCCGAGGCTAAGGGTCCCAATTCTTCAAGCCAGAGGTGGTACTCCCTTCCATTTAAAATATATGTATATATATATATATATATATATATATATATATATATATATATATATATATATATATATATATATATATATATATATATATATATATATATATTGAAATACTGCTACCAAAATATACTAATATATATTAGTATATTTTGGTAGCAGTCTTTCTTGTAAACATATGTTTTTAAATATGACCGAAAAAGTAAGATTAATAATTCTAACACGAATTTTCTCAGTATTTCTTATATTTCTTTTTACTATCGATGGTAATTGAAAAATCAATTCTCCAAAATTCATTTTTATTTCTAGTCTGACGCGACGCTTGAACGCGTTTCGTAATAACGTATTACATTTTCAAAGACTTTAGTTTACACACACACAACTGTAACCGGAAAACACTTAACAGAGTTTTACTTTTTCTAATGCTTATCAGCTTGTCTTATATACTCGCATTTGGGTGAGGTGATATGTTGCAACTGTTTTGGATGAGGTGAACAAACTTTTGACCAACACAAGACAGAACACAGTGCAATGGGTATAAATTGGATAAGTGAAAGGGAAGAATGGAAGTAACTGCAAAGGGCCTATTGGCCTGTACTTCCTCTTGATGCTTCTATATTGGTACGGAGTCTTGAAGTGGGTAGAATATAGTTGGGCATTAATTGGCTGTTGATTGCTGGTGTTGACTTTTTGATGTTTAGTGCCTCGCAGATGTCAAGTCGCCTGCTATCGCTGTATCTATCGATGATTTCTGTGTTGTTTGTTAAGACTTCTCTGGTGATGGTCTGGTTGTGGGAAGACATTATATGTTCCTTAATGGACCCCTCTTGCTTATGCATTGTTAATCGCTAGGAAAGAGATGTTATTGTCTTGCCTATATACTGAGTTCTTTGGGGCTTACAGTTCCCAAGTGGGCATTTGAAGGCATAGACGACTTTGGTCTCTTTTAAGGCACTCTGCTTTGTGTCTGGAGAGTTTTTCATGAGTAGGTTGCCCGTTTTTTTGGTTTTATAGTAAATCGTCAATTGTATCTTCTGATTTTTGTCTATGCCTGCCAACGTCGTCGTCTATGAAAATTTGGTTTATTAGGCAAATCGGGTCTTGCATAGTAGGCCGAGTGCGATGTTCTGGCAACTAGGTACAATATATATATATATATATATATATATATATATATTATATATATATATATATATATATATATATATATATATATATATATATATATATATATATAATTGTATTATATATATATA
>WNGS01069986.1:18735-34461 GCA_020271785.1 Procambarus virginalis | reverse complement strand
TTTCTTCTCTTCTTCTTGATAGTAGGTGCAGTTTGCATGAAGGGTTTGTCCTCCCATGACTGCCACAGTACAGATGTTGTTAGAGGCGTTTTATCTTGAGGATGATAAGAGTTTCAAAAGTGCTTGTTGCGTTGTGGTGTAGACGAGGAGCGGCGACTAGAACAGAGGTGTGTGTTAGAGGGAGACTTGCCGCACCGTGGTGTGTTGTGTTTATGGTCTCAGCTGATCCATGGTACTGCGCACGAGGCATTGTTTTCTGTGTTTAGCTGTTGGTGGCGCCAGGTATAAATGTGGCGCGGGTCAGATGTGGCCCAATTTTGTTGGTCGACTGGAGATATTTAGCCAGTGCTTTGACTATTGGTATTTTTCTTGTAACGATGGTCACCGCCTCCTATATATATGCCGATGGTAAAGGGTATTTATTTAGTGAAATAAGTACTTTGTTTGAGATTTACTCTGGCACTATAATGTCGGAGCAGTGAAGGAGATAGTGTTCGACTGTTTCAGGCACCTGAACAGTGGATGCAGAGTTTGTTGATGTCTGTTCTGTACTTAGGCTGTGTGCTGCTAGTTTGGTATGTCCCCAGCCTTAATCTGGTCATCGCTATAATCAATTCTCTGCTATTATATCTGACAGGTTTCCAATTTTCCATTTCTTTTTTATGGACCCATAGTACAAAGGTGAGCATGACGTTTTCCATTTCGTCGCAAAATCTTGGGTGATGGCATTTTTGAAAGGCTCCTTTACGTGCAACATGGGATTGGATGACGGGTAATGTGAGGTGTGTTGTGCATTGCTTTGGCTAGTTGATCTACTATTCATTATGGAGAATACCACAATGCGCTGGGACCCATTGGATAGAGGTTCATAACCGTTTAATCGATGTTCATGAAGAAGTTGAAGACATGGGTAAACAAACTCCTTGCCGTTGTTTGAAGAGTACGTAATGCTTGAATCGCACTCTTGGAGTCACTGCAGATGTATATGTTCCCGATTGGTAATGTTGTGATTATTTGGAGAGCTTGATATAAGCATATAATTCAGCTGTGAAAACAGATATTGGTTTGGTAACCGCCATCCCTGCTTGAGATGGTATTCGGTATCCATACAGCGCTAGTGACCGAGGGTACGTTGTTCATGATGATGCGAGACCCATCTGTATAAACTCTGTGGTATTTGGGTAGCAATTTTTCATTGTTGAAGAAAGACTGAGGCTATGGCTGAGTTTGGTGCAGACTTTGGATGTTGTCTTCGAGTTGTATTGCTGTATTATAGTTGTATAAAGCAAGGTGGAATAGGGGGAACAGTAAGTTGGGTTTCCGAGTTTTGGAGTAGAGAGAGGTCTATATTGAGGTTATTTGTAGCCCGTGTGGGAAAGGTTGCGAGTGATTTGTTGGGAATCGGGGATATGTGGGTTAACTGTTGGGTTAATTTTTTGATCTGTATGGGTGTGTCTGGTGAGCAGTGGTACAGAGTGACAGATAGTTTGGCACACATTATGTCTCGTCTGGTGGCTAGGCTTGTGAGGCCCGTTTCCCCGTAAGTCCGAGGATATGAGTGGAACGCATTGCGCCACATATAAGTCGCATGGCATTGTTTTGAATGACCTCTAGGCTCTGTAGGTTAGTAGGCGCAGCTGACGCATATGCTTGGCAACAATAGTCTAGTTGGCTGCGAATGTAGGTTGTATAGAAACGGAGCAGGATTTTATGGTGTGCTCCCCAGGTGGTGCCAGTGAGGGCTTTCAGTATGGCGAGTCGGGGTTGTGTCGTCTGTTTAAGGTATTGAATGTGTGCTTTCCAGGTAAGTGAGGGCGAGTCTAAGTGCATGCCAAGGTATTTATGTTCTTGTACGTGTTGGATAGGAGTGTTGTGTATTGTGAGGGTAGGTAGATGAGCAAGTCTTTTTTAGTGAAAATTTGATAAAAGGTTTTGGTAGTACTAACATGAAGGCCCCATTGTTGTGTCCAATCTATGAGGTGGTCAAGTGCTGTTTGCATTGTTGAGACTGTGTTAGGTAAGGCATTGTCTGAATAATACTATGTTAAGTCGTCGGCGTACGCCGAGAGGTGAACAGGATGGGTGTTTGGCAAATCTGCTAAGAATGCAGCAAAAAGGGTTGGGCTTAGTATGGAGCCTTGTGGGACACCCGTTTGTATTGGGATGTCATCAGAAAACTCGCCTTGCATATAGACTTTAGAGGTCCTGTTCGTAAGATAGGATTTTAACCATAAAAGTAATCTTCCCTGTACGCCTAAACGCGCAAGCTTTGCGAGGAGGCAAGTATGAGGAATGCTATCAAAAGCTCCTTTGAGGTCTAAGTAGAGAACAATACAAAATTTGCTGCTTCTGAGGGAGGTGCGGATTTCATGTTCAAGGCAGAGTATTTGATCGAGTGTGGAGCATTGCGGTCGAAATCCAGCTTGGAGTGACGGTATAATATTATTATACTCTAGGTACCATTGGAGGCGAGTATGTACTAGTCTTTCCATGACTTTACTGATGCATGATAGTAGGGAAATAGGTCTGTATGACGCAGGTTGGGATGGGTCTTTTCCTGGTTTAAGGAACGGAAGAATAATACTGGTCTGCCATTGTGAGGGAATATTTCCGTGAGTCCAGCATAGGTTGTAATAGTTTAGGAGAGTACTATGTGCAGTCCATGGAAGATATTTAATGAGTTCATATGGAATTCCATCCTCTCCAGGTGCCTTGCCAAGAGGTAGGCGAGTTAAGGCTAATTGTAGCTCGCTTAAGGTGAACATGTTGTCGACGCCGAGCATGGGTAGCAGTATGGCACGGTCAATTTCTTGTCTGAGGGGGAGTTCTTGGGCATGAAAGAAGGGTGTTGTCTTAGTATTGTGCAATATTGCAGCACCCCGGGGTCTTACTCCCCTCTCACCAGTACCACTGTCCACTTAAGGGGAGCCCCTCGGTCACTCACGGGGAAAGTGTCCTACACTCAGCCTTGCGACCCATAGCAAGTTATGACACTAGCAGCTCCCGGTCTTCAATCTAAGTACCCGCTGACACTGACCTGGGCTCCGTGTTGCCTATTTGCCCGCCACAAAACGTGATATTCCAGGTCGCCAGCCTGTCTAATGTTTCATCCAATGACAGATAATTTCCATTAATACTGTGGTAATTCTGTCCTAGCCTGGCGTTTTTTTAATTGTGCTCAGTGTTCCAAGCCAGACCTTTTTATTTATTTATTTATTTATTTATTTATATTTATTTATATATATTAGTATATTTGGTAGCAGTCTTTCCTGTAGACATATATTATTAAATATGACCGAAAAAGTAAGATTAATAATTCTAACACGAATTTTCTTGATCTTTCTTATGTTTCTTTTCACTGTTGATGGCAAATGAAAAATAAATTCTCCAAAATTCATTTTTATTTCTTGTCTGACGCGACACTTGAGCACGTTTCGTAAAACTTATTACATTTTCAAAGACTTTAGTTTACACACACACGCAACTATAACTGAATAGAGCTTAAACATCTTCGATTTTATATAGCTGCATTTGGGTGAGGTGACATGTTACAATAGTATTGGATGAGGTGAAAACAGATTTTCAACACAAGCCAGAACGGGGTATAGAACGGGGTATAAGCTAAAGGGAAGGATGGAAGTAACTGCAGAGGGCCTGTTGGCCCATATTTCTTGATGCGTCTATATTGGAGCGTAGTCTTGAAGTGGGTAGAATATAGTTGTGCATTAATTGGCTGTTGATTGCTGGTGTTGACTTCTTGATGTGTAGTGCCTCGCAGATGTCAAGCCGTCTGCTGTCGCTGTATCTATCGATGATTTCTGTGTTGTTTGTTAAGATTTTTCTGGTGATGGTTTGGTTGTGGGAAGAGATTATATGTTCCTTAATGGAGCCCTGTTGCTTATGCATCGTTAAACGCCTGGAAAGAGATGTCGTTGTCTTGCCTATATACTGAGTTTTTTGAGGCTTACAGTCCCCAAGAGGGCATTTGAAGGCATAGACTACGTTGGTCTCTTTTAGAGCGTTCTGCTCTGTGTCTGGAGAGTTTCTCATGAGTAGGCTGGCCGTTTTCTTGGTGTTATAGTAAATCGTCAGTTATATCTTCTGATTCTTGTATGTAGGGATAACGTTTATATTAACAATATCTTTCAGGACCCTTTCCTCCGTTTTATGAGCTGTGGAAAAGAAGTTCCTGTAAAATAGTCTAATAGGGGGTATAGGTGTTGTATTAGTTGTCTCTTCAGAGGTTGCATGGCGTTTCACTTTCCTTCTTATGATGTCTTCAACGAAACCATTGGAGAAGCCGTTGTTGACTAGGACCTGCCTTACCCTACAGAGTTCTTCGTCGACTTGCTTCCATTCTGATCTGTGGCTGAGAGCACGGTCGACATAAGCGTTAACAACACTCCTCTTGTACCTGTCTGGGCAGTCACTGTTGGCATTTAGGCACATTCCTATGTTTGTTTCCTTAGTGTAGACTGCAGTGTGGAATCCTCCGCTCCTTTCCATGACTGTTACATCTAGAAAGGGCAGCTTCGCATCCTTCTCCATCTCGTAAGTGAAACGCAACACAGAATTCTGCTCAAATGCCTCCTTCAGCTCCTGCAGATGTCTGACATCAGTTACCTGTGTAAAAATGTCGTCGACATACCTGCAGTATATGGCCGGTTTCAAGTTCATGTCGACTAAGACTTTTTTCTCGATGGTACCCATGTAGAAGTTCGCAAACAGGACACCTAGGGAAGAACCCATGGCGACCCCATCTACTTGCTTATACATGTGCCCATCTGGGCTCAAGAAGGGTGCCTCTTTAGTACAAGCTTGGAGTAGTTTCCTCAGAATGTTTTCTGGTATGTCATGATATTTTATACGATATTTCTGGTATCGTGATCCGGCCTGTACTCCTCTTGACATACCAGAAAACATTCTGAGGAAACTACTCCAAGCTTGTACTAAAGAGGCACCCTTCTTTAGCCCAGATGGGCACATGTATAAACAACATGTCAATCAAAGACCCATAAAACAATGTCAAACACATGTCAAACAAAGACCCATAAAAGCTTTGCAGTATCAGAAAATAAATTAAAGAAGTAAGTATTTATTAAAAGAAGGCACCAAACCGGGAAGGCTATGTAGCACCATCAAATGTGCGGGATAATCAGAGGGCGCTAAATATCACCAAGGATGCCAATACGAGAACAGAAACGCATAAGGCGAACGATATCAAAAGTATCCGAGTCGCCAAGAATTTTATCGAGAGACAAGCGACCGTGGGGGACGGTCGGAAAACAAGACACACGCTCGTCCTGGAAGTCAGGACCTTCAACAAGGATATGCACGACCGTAAGAGGGACAATGCAATTTGGACAATAAGGAGCAGGGCGGCGCTCCATTAAGTGACCGTGAGTTAAATGGGTATGGCCAATACGTAACCTAGCCAGAGCCGTTTCCATCTCAGGTTACGGTGGTAGGAGGAAGGCCACAGGCACACACTACTCTTAAGAGTACGCAGTTTGTTACCAATAACAGAAGACCAACAACTCTGCCAGCGGGCAAGGATGGAGGCATGAATAACTGGGTAAAAGTCGGAATAAGGAATATCTTTACAGGAGATGGGACAAGTGCGCACAGCGTCCTTAGCGGCAGCATCCGCACGCTCATTTAAAGAGACACCAACATGGCTGGGAACCCAGCAAAACTCAACCAACTTAAATTTACTGGAGATAAGAAACACAATGTTGAATCTCGATGACCACCAGGTGGACCGGATTAAAGGACCCTAAAGCCATGAGGGCACTACGAGAGTCAACTACCACCACAAAGGAGGATTGACACCGGGAAAGCAGGAGACGAAGAGCATAGAGAATAGCATAAAGTTCTGCTGTGAAGATGCTAGCCTCCAGAGGAAGACGATACATATAAGTGTGGTCAGGAAAAACAACAGAGTAGCCCACACCGTCGGCAGACTTAGACAAGGAAGGTAAAGTTCCAACAGGCTTTAATTTAAAGTTCCTGTCATTTTATCAGCGGTATTGCCAAGAACATCCCGTCAATATTTATTAGACTGGTCCGGAATTTAGCTTTGTCTCACCCTAATTGGGCATTAAAGTTTGATTAAAATCGAGAAAAAATTAGGCTCACAATTGCATTAATGAAATTAATAAATAAGTCACTGAATCAAACACTATACTTGGTTATACATAGTTTTCTCATATCAAAACCGTGATGAATATGACATCATAACATAACAATATAATATCATAACTGCAGGAGCAGACACGCCTATAGGCATAGGCTCAAGACCCCAGGGTCTTGGAAGAACCACTAAATTACCAGCAAAATATATAAAGCATTCTCTAAAAATCATATTTTTTTTGTTTGACGTAAAAAGAAGTAGAAGTAACCAAGAGAAACACAACTATTAAATAATCTAAATAAATAAAAATGGAAGTGTTCGTTTGTTCAAAATCGCTATTCTCCGAAAGTTCTTCACCGATTGTTTTGAATTTTTCACACAACGTTCCATTCGTATCCGAGCAGGTTTTTATATGCATACTATATAGATGTCACGTCTGTGACGAAAAAAAACATGCTTTTTCTAAAAAACTGTGATTTTCATGTGTCTTTCATGTGAGAGAAATCTTCGAAACCTCTTTACCGATTGCTTAGAAATTTTAACACAACGTTGCATTCAAATAGGCGCATGTTTTTATATACCTACTATATACATGCCTCAACTGGGACAGGAAAAAACATGTTTTTTTTTTAAACGCCGCCATCTGTTGGACGTAAGAGCAACACACCATGTAATCTCCGAAAGTTCTTCACCAATTGCTTTCAAATTTTGACACAACGTTGCTTTCAAATTCGCGTGTGTTTTGATGTACCTACGATATAGATGTCACATCTGTGACAGGTAAAAACATACCTTTCTTGAAAAACAGTGCCATCTGTTGCACGTAATAGTAACACAGGTTGTATAAAATATGTTATGTTTTCATTTGAATGTTTCCGATTGCCATGATAAATTGAATTTTCATTCATTTCGATTTATTTTCATTTTGATTTAATTATTTTTGTGTGACATTGCATTGGAATTGAGCTGTGTTGTTTATCATACCTTTCATTTCGTGAGTATAGTTTATTTTTATTTATTCATTTTTTCATTTCGGTTTTTTAACTGTTCTTATTTTTCAGTGCAATTGGTGGTGGAATTGAGCTGTATCGATTGATCTGCGTCTTAACTGAAATATTTTGTTATTATTCTTTTTTTTTGTTTTTGTTTTTTAAAACAAGAAAATGGACAACGCGTATATTTCACAGCTGCAAATGTGCAACAAATAGCTATGAATCCACCGGCTACAACGTTAACTGCTTTCTTCACGTTATGTCAGAATGACGCATTTGCGAAAACACTGCTGTATTCGGAAGTGCCTCCGTATTACATATGGAATGCGAGCAGAAAATCATTTGAACGACGCAGAAGAGGAGAGTGAGTCGACGGACAACCTGACATATTCAAATAAACTACGATAGGCAGACTGTACACCGTGCGTCCCAATCAGGATGAATACTTCTTTATTCGCATGCTGTTGGTAAATGTGCTCGGTCCAACGTCTTTCCAGCAATTGAGATTTGTCAACGGCGTTACACATGCCACTTTCCGTAGTGCATGTCAACCTCTGTATTTATTGGAGAACGACAGACACTGGGATGTATGCATTAATGATGCGTCAAACACGTCACATCCAAATCAAATTCGTGCATTGTTTGCAATCATATTGACCGCCTGCTTTCCTTCATCTCAAACAGAGTTATGGGAGAAATATAAATCGCACTTAGCTTAAGATATTGTCCGTCGAATACGCAAGGAAAATTCAAATATGAATATGGATTTCACAGCAGAAATCTACAGCGAAGCATTGATAATGATTAAGGATTTGTGCTTCGAAATTGCGAACAAAGTTCTCAATCAAGTGGGAATGCCGTCACCGAATCGATCTGCTGCTGCTTCGTTCGACGTAGAATTGTGTCGTGAACAAAATTACAACACGGGTGATCTGTTGTCGTATGTGCAATTAAATATTCCTAAGCTAACTCTTGAGCAAAAAGGCATTTACAATCAAATAATTCAAACTGTCATTAACGCGCTTGGAGAAATCTTCTTAGAAGCGCCAAGGGAACCTGGTAAAACCTTCCTAATTAGATTGATTCTGGCAGCAATTCGATCCCAAAATGGCATAACCCTAGCTCTTGCATCGTCCTGAATAGCTGCAACATTGCTACCGGGTGGAAGAACTGCTCATTCGGCTTTGAAATTGACATTGAACATGAAATTCATTGAAACTCCCACGTGCAACATTTCCAAAGCATCCGACGTGGGAAAAGTATTACAGAAATGCAAACGTATTATTTGGGATGAATGCACAATGGACTACAAAAAATCGCTCGAGACTCTTAATCGATCATGGCAACATTAGACCATTTGAGAATGCATTAATATTGCTTGCAGGAGATTTCAGGCAAACATTACCTGTAATTCTTCGATCGATTCCAGCGGACAAAATAAATGCTTGCCCGAAATACCCTATGTGGCGCCATGTAAAGACACTAAAATTAACAACAAATTTGCGTGTCCAGATGCAAAACGATCCATCAGCTGAGATATTCTCACATCAATTTCTGGAAATTGGGAACGGAAACGTGCCGGTTGATTTGACCTCAGGACGAATTTCATTGCGTCATAACTTCTGCAATTTAGTGACGTCAAAAAAGGAATTGGTTGAAAAAGTATTTCCTAATATTCAGACCAATTATAAGAATCACGATTGGCTGAGTAATCGAGCTATTCTTGCGACCAAGAACAAAGACGTCTATGAACTTAGCAATATTACTCATTCTTACATTCAAAGGGAGGAAGTTACATACAAGTCCGTCGACACTGTCGTGGACGCATATGAAGCGGTTAATTATCCAAACAGAATGTTTTTAATTCACTCGATCTGCCAGGGATACCACCGCACGTACTGCAATTGAAAATCGGCGTGCAAATTATCATGTTGCGAAATATCAACCAGCCAAAGCTTTACAACGTCATATGGCTTGCAGTAAAAAAATAATCAGCAACGTCGTAGAAGCAACAATCTTGACAGGACCTTTCAAAGGTGAAGATGTCCTCATTCCTCGCATTCCTATGATTCCAACAGATATGCCATTTCAATTTAAGATATTGTAATTTCCAATTAGA
The DNA here is from genome assembly GCA_020271785.1 of Procambarus virginalis. Classification (NCBI taxonomy): domain Eukaryota; kingdom Metazoa; phylum Arthropoda; class Malacostraca; order Decapoda; family Cambaridae; genus Procambarus; species Procambarus virginalis. The sequence continues at coordinate 25,217 of WNGS01069986.1, read as the reverse complement.
TTCGCGTTTGCAATCACCATCAACAAAGCTCAGGGCCAATCTTTAGAATTGTGCGGTTTATATCTAGACACGGATTGATTCTCACATGGACAATTATATGTTGCGTGTTCTAGAGTCGGCAAACCAGACAATCTCTATATCTCCACAGACAATGGAACAACAAAAAGTATTGTATACCCACAAGCATTGTGAAATTAAACATATTAGAAACGTGCGCTTTCTCTTTTTTTTCTGTTTCACTTAACCAGACTGAGCCACAGCAACGCGTGACGGGTACAGCTAGTGTAGAAATAAAAATGTATTAAATGTAGAACATTTTTGGCTTCCAAAGTCATAAATAATTTTTTGACAGTCAAGTTTTCGCAAATGCTTCTAGTTCAATGTTCATCAAGGAAAAGTAGTTCATCTTGACTTTTATTCTTGACCTCGTGTAGTTCTTGATCGGATCGGTGTTAGAGCAGACAATGACCCCTCCCACTGAAGTTGGGTACCGTCAGACGCAGGTACACTCGTAGGTGTTAGAGCAGACAATGACCCCTCCCACTGAAGTTGGGTACCGTCAGACGCAGGTACACTCGTAGGTGTTAGAGCAGACAATGACCCCTCCCACTGAAGTTGGGTACCGTCAGACGCAGGTACACTCATAGGTGTTAGAGCAGACAATGACCCCTCCCACTGAAGTTGGGTACCGTCAGACGCAGGTACACTCATAGGTGTTAGAGCAGACAATGACCCCTCCCACTGAAGTTGGGTACCGTCAGACACAGGTACACTCATAGGTGTTAGAGCAGACAATGACCCCTCCCACTGAAGTTGGGTACCGTCAGACGCAGGTACACTCATAGGTGTTAGAGCAGACAATGACCCCTCCCCACCGAAGTTGGGTACCGTCAGACGCAGGTACACTCGTAGGTGTTAGAGCAGACATGATTCCTCCCCACCGCAGTTAAGTACCGTCAGACGCAGGTACACTCGTAGGTGTTAGAGCAGACAATGATTCCTCCCTACCGCAGTTAAGTACCGTCAGACGCAGGTACACTCGTAGGTGTTAGAGCAGACAATAATCCCTCCCCACCGAAGTTGGGTACCGTCAGACGAAGTTGAAAAATATAAACATTTAGAAAGACGGAAGTAATGTTGGTTGACAAGTTTTGCCTAAGCATACGCAGTTTAAAACTACATTAAGTTTCAGCATCATTTGTAATTGCATTCACTTCTATATACTCTTTGAAATGAATCAATTCATTCCCCATGGCTGGGTTTCAGATCCTTAGTCCAGTAAGGAATCAGAAGATGTGCAACGCATTGCAATTCCTCTTTCGTCAACCGAAAAAGATTTGAGAAGAATCCGTACTTCGTGCTTAGTTGTGAGCAGTATTCGCCTGTTTGCTAAGCAGTTGATTAATGACAGAAAAACACTGGTACGATATGGTTCACGTGGAGTCTGACAGCATAGTCTCCTGTGCTGGTTCATCTTAAAACTTCACTTTCGCACTGAGCCTACGTGTCTGTTTTTTCTTGGTTGATGAACCAGCCTTGATAGTACCATTCTTTTCAAATTTGCTGAACATCTCTCTTTGTAATGCAACTAATTCTTTCAACAAATGAAGAAGTTTTTCTGCTTTAGTCAGATCCAGTGATTAACTTTTGCGGATTCATTCATATTCGGTGGAAGCGATTATTTAGCGATAATCAAACGGTCAGTAGAATTTTAGGGCCTGCTCGGAATCTAAACTTAAGGCATGTGCTAATTTCAATCCCTCTCTGTGAAACTGTTATATTAATATAAAACCATATGACAAGGTATTTTTCTCGGTTCTCAACACAGATAAACATTACTGACAACTACTATTGAAAACGTTGTAGCAAGTATATTATGTCAATAGTATACTTGCTTGATATTCTCATTAGCTTATGAGCAGATAATGTGATGGGTCTACTAATTCTTTTTAGTCTACTAATTACAATTAATATATCTTACCAAGTGTACAGTTAATACCTCTTCCTAAACTTGCTGGAGGATGGTCAGGTCAGGTCTGGACCGGTTATATAGATAGTCAATAATGAATCATCACATTTTTTTTTACAGTTACAGCCCCACTCCTGTGCCAGGTAAGTCCACTACGGGCTAACCATAGCCCGTGCTACTTGGAACTTTTTGTTCATGCCCATGCCACTTCTTGGATGGCTTAATTTTCATCAATCAATCATCATCAGTCTAGCTCCAAGAGTGGTTCAGTACAGACTCTTGAGAGATACGACAAATCTTCAAAATTCACCAACAACAATGTAACACTCGACGTGTCCAGTTCCTTCCCTCACAAGACGCTTCAGCTTCAATACAGAACAGACAGCCAGACTCCGGCCGCATCCAGCTTCCATGCTCCCATTCCGCACTCGATCTCCTCGACTCTGCCCGCATACAGAGCGCCACACTCTACACACTCACCTCACATCCGAGCTGTTTTCTATCCCCGGCCTCATTCAGCTCTCTGCTCTGCTCCAGGCTTCGTCTCAACTACTACAACACTTCACAACACCACCAACAAACCGGCTGCTGTAACAAAGACTGTATTAAAATTTACAAAACATAAACTCTTTGTGTCTAATCAATAAAATACGTACACGTAACTATATATTACACAGTTTTTACATATATTTATCCTGACTTGATTAGAATAATTATATTCATTAAATTTCTAATTGGTAAAAATTTTATTAAATAATTTTTAAGTAATAACAATTAAAACTGAACATTTATGTATTCAATTTAGGTACAAGTTTGTGAGATCGTATGATGGAGTTTGGGGCTCCCAGCAGGACGACGGCACATGGTCGGGCATGGTCGGCATGGTGAGCAGGCAGGTGAGTGTGGGACCTGGCTGGAGGCTGGTCAGCATGGTGAGCAGGCAGGTGAGTGTGGGACCTGGCTGGAGGCTGGTCAGCATGGTGAGCAGGCAGGTGAGTGTGGGACCTGGCTGGAGGCTGGTCAGCTTGGTAAGCAGGCAGGTGAGTGTGGGACCTGGATGGAGGCTGGTCAGCATGGTGAGCAGGCAGGTGAGTGTGGGACCTGGCTGGAGGCTGGTCAGCTTGGTGAGCAGGAAGGTGAGTGTGGGACCTGGCTGGAGGCTGGTCAGCATGGTGAGCAGGAAGGTGAGTGTGGGACCTGGCTGGAGGCTGGTCAGCATGGTGAGCAGGCAGGTGAGTGTGGGACCTGGCTGGAGGCTAGTCAGCATGGTGAGCAGGCAGGTGAGCGTGGGACCTGGCTGGAGGCTGGTCAGCATGGTGAGCAGGCAGGTGAGTGTAGCACCTGGCTGGAGGCTGGTCAGCATGGTGAGCAGGAAGGTGAGTGTGGGACCTGGCTGGAGGCTAGTCAGCATGGTGAGCAGGCAGGTGAGCGTGGGACCTGGCTGGAGGCTGGTCAGCATGGTGAGCAGGCAGGTGAGTGTAGCACCTGGCTGGAGGCTGGTCAGCATGGTGAGCAGGAAGGTGAGTGTGGGACCTGGCTGGAGGCTGGTCAGCATAGTGAGCAGGCAGGTGAGTGTGGGACCTGGCTGGAGGCTGGTCAGCATAGTGAGCAGGAAGGTGATTGTGGGACCTGGCTGGAAACTTGGTCAGAGTAGTGTAAACTGGGCCTACGATGCAACGTTTTGCTTTTTTCTGAGTTGCATCGTAGGCCCAGGCATTTTTCGTTACCCCGGCAAGTGATTGCTAGCCTTCATGCCCCTACTATTTCGCTGAAGGGGATTAAAATGCAAGCTTCCATCACACTTAAATTTTGTTACCTCAGTGACCCTACACAGGCATCGCCAATGGTCAATGACGTCATCCAGTCTTCATCTTCCCTGTATAAGTCCGTTTCTTGATATGGCATATTTATTCCCCTTTTTAAATATTTATGGAAAGGGGATTAAAAGGCCGCTTTCCATCAAGCCTAATTTATATTGACGTCATCCAAAATCTTCCCAAAATAAGCCTGTTTTCAGTAATAGCATATTAACACCCATTTTCTTATTGTTTCTCCATTTACAAAAGATCATTTTTCTAGTCAAGACACCATATTGCATATACAAAATTAATTGCAGACAGACATTTGTAGGGAACCATACAGGATCTCTTGCTCATGTTAAACATAGGAACACTACTCAACCCCTGTTAGAATCTCCAAGTACATTTGAATGTGTTATTATATAACTTAAAATATTTCATTTAATCCTCCCTCACTGCTAATCCTGTGTATGTCTCATTAATGTTCAAAACGCCTCAGGCTATAAACACCTCATTGTAGCATATATCCAATGAAAATACTCTTTCATTGTACACGTATATGAAGTAGATTGGGTAAATATAGATAGTCCTATGGTGTAGTGGTTAAGATGGTCGCCTGAAGTTTCATGAGCGCTTTGTCCTGGGTTCGTATCCTGGCCGGGGAGGATTTACTGGGCGCAAATCATTAACTGTAGCCTCTGTTTAACTCAACAGTAAAATAGGTACTTGGTTTTTAAACATTTTTCACCGGGTCGTATTCCAAGAAACATAGGATTAAGGACTTGCCCGCAACGCTATGTGTACCAGTGGCCGTACAAGAATGTAAGAACTCTTGTATAAAAAATAAATAAGTAAATATATAAAAATAGAAACTGCCTCATTTAGATAAAATAGGCCTTCTGCAGTTACCTTCATTCTTATGTTCTCATAACCTTAATAGAAACGTCATCATCCCCAAAGAGGTCTGCTCCACCAATAGGGGTGCGATGCTTTAGCCACCCATGACATCACAAGAGGTTCCAGTGAGGGGTTCCAACCTCTCATTAAATATTAGATAAAATTTCTTAACAGCTCAACTTTTCTCGGTAAGTGTCATCACAAGCTATGCAATGATGTCTTGTATCCACTCATATCTTAGCTCATTGTGTCATTATTCATATTATTTTGTTATTCAATTCACCAACCCTACCGAGCCAACCTAGCCTAACCTACAGTAATAATAAAAAACTATTATTTCTACAGTAATTTAGATCCCTTGCTTTAGCTTTGCATGACGTCACAAAGCAGTTCCAGTGAGGGATTCATTTTGTCTCTCATTAACACAGATGTGTGACTTTTCAGTGGTGGGTGATGTCACAAGCTACGCGATGAGGCCTTGGCATCTTACTTATTTTGTAATATATTTAATGTTAAATTGTTACGGTATCGACACCGTCGCTGGAGTATTGAGTGGCGCGTTCAGCGCCATCTATGGGTTTGTACTCCAATTCTCCGGAATTTGGTGCAACTCAGACAACGCCATCAGTTGGTGGTGGCGTGGCAACGGTGAAAGGCTCCGGTTTCCTGCCTCAGTCAGAATGTGAGGTCGATATGGATGATCTCTAGTGGGTGGTGTATCAAGATCAACGCGATCTAGGTTGTTGCTACAAGTTACAATTTTGATTCCCCGGTGGTAAGGTGTTATCACAAGGTCACCCCAGTGTACAGTCGGTCTAATTAATGACGTTTTATGTCCATAAAGGTGACATAAGTAGACGATTGCGTCGAGGAGGGCAGTTCACCCAGTTCACCTTCACCAAGAACTCTTGATTTGGTCCTGTGAGAAGACCAAGTGCCCGCCGTCGGTTAGAGCAGTGTGTTAGCTGCTGATGTATGCAGTGTTGTATGTACTGACGTACCTGGGATTGGCCAGTAAGAGTTACGAGATGACAGTGGTGTGTCTGTTTTGAAGTGATGCTAGTGAGTAACTAAAGATTTCTGCCAGAGTGTTAGCTACCCCTGTATGTAATTGTTTTGAGACCCCTGTCAGCATGTGGCTGAAACACTCCTGGGCCGGACACCTCATAGAATGAGGTGATTTGATAAAATACTATGCCCATGATAGGGAGCCGTTCGGCCGAGCAGACAGCACTGGACTTGTGATCCTGTGGTCCTGGGTTCGATCCCAGGCGCCGGCGAGAAACAATGGGCAGAGTTTCTTTCACCCTATGCCCCTGTTACCTAGCAGTAAAATAGGTACCTGGGTGTTAGTCAGCTGTCACAGGCTGCTTCCTGGGGGTGGAGGCCTGGTCGAGGACTGGGCCGCGGGGACACTAAAAATCCCCGAAATCATCTCAAGATAACCTCAAGATGATTACCATCAGAGTGCCAGCAAAGGGTGGTTCAAATAGCTTCGGCTATCACCTCCTTTTGTCCGGTCGAGTTGGTCGAGTGGTTTAAGGTGTCCTGTATGCCAGCAGAGTGCTCCTGGCAGTATGGGTTCGAGTCACTTCTGGGGTGTGAGTTTTTCAGTTGCATATGGTCTGAATGGCTGAATGTTTGTTCAGGCTTGTTCAGGCCATTCAAGTTTCGAAGATTTACCCTCACATGGAAAACACATGAAATCGTAGTTTTCAGAAAAAGCGTGTTTTTTTTCGTCACAGACGTGGCATATATATATTATGTATATAAAACCTGTTCGGATGCGAATGGAACGTTGTCCGAAAGTTTCAAAG
>WNGS01069965.1:0-10335 GCA_020271785.1 Procambarus virginalis | reverse complement strand
GACTCACATCTTCACAGACGGATCAGTTGATCAAGAAAGAGTTTCTGCGTTGTAGGTCTTGAGATGGTTTCCATTTGTTGTTCTATGACTGCTTTGAGCCTCTGCGAGTCACATGCGGATTTTGTAACTGTAATCCTTCAATGGTTATCTTTAGACTCGATTCTTCCCATGGAGGAGGCTGCCGGAGGTGTTGATATGGTCTATCTTCTCCTTTGTTTTTAATGGTCCATTTCAAGTCCACTTTCTCTAGACTCTTGACCAGATTATCCGTCCATGCACTTGTTCTATATTGAAGGTTTCTGTGAAGCGATCTGTGTATGGTATCTTTGATTGACAGTCTGGCGGTGGTTCCAACAAGTTTAGCTGTTATGGTGCTATCCTTTGTTTGATCCTGTTTGTCTAAGGCAGGTAAGTTGGTTTCCATTCTTAGATTCTCTGGACGCTCCATATAGGTGCTCCCAGCATTGTTCTGAGAGCATCATTTTGAGACACTTCAGTTTCTCCCATGATAAGGGAAGGAGGCAAGGCAATAAATAGGCAAGAGAAAGGTGAGGAGAAGAAATCTTAAAGAAAAAGCAAGGCAAAAGGTACGAAAGGTAAGATGTAATAAAGAGATAGTATTAGGAATAAGAACAAGAACAAAGGTACTGCAGTGGCCAATTGGCCCATACGAGCAGCTCCTATTTACACTCACCCAATAAGAAGGGGAGAGTAATAGGAATAAGCAAGGGAACGTAAGAGAAAACAAGGGAAAGGAAAAGAAAGAAGGAAAGAGAAAAACGAAAGATTAAAGGAAGAGGAAGCTTATGTTAGGTCACGTTTGTTAGAAAGTTTAGAGCATTAAGTATATACTGTGAAAGGACGAGTCAACAGCAACAAAGCCAGGACTCAAGTTGTGTATCAGAGCCGATTCAACAAGCCGGCGTCTGTATAGAGTAGAGGCAGGAAAGATAATTTTAGAGGAAGATCAATCAATAAGATGATTAGAATCCCTCACATGACAGAAGAGAGCATTGCTAGTGTCTGCAGACTTAACCCTTCTTTTGTGTTCTCTGTAATCTGCTTTATTTTCACCTTACTTTTCGTATCTTTTGCCTTGCTTTTGCTTCCTCTAACATTTTCTTCTCCTCACCTCTCTCATGCCTATTTATTGCCTTGCCTCCTTTTCTTATCAAGTTACGGGCTCACCATAGCCCGTGCTACATGGACACTTCCTTCTGAGCAGCTAAATGTAAAACAACAAACAACATTCTCATATCAAATCGACTTTAGAATGGTCCAGGACGGACCGAAATGTCGTCGTCCCTTCACTTTCTAGTGTGTGGTTTGGTCAAAATATACATAAATATTCATGTTTAATGGCATGTATATACTCATGTTTAATGACATTTACATACACAGTATATGTATATATGTCATCAAACACAACCTCATTGTCACTACTGTGAGTGTTCTTATGTATTATTTGTATTCTACATACATACCTTCTACCATCTGGAGGGTCAAGTAACACTTGTACCATCTGGAGGTCAAGTAACACTTGTACCATCTGGAGGGTCAAGTAACACTTGTACCATCTGGAGGGTCAAGTAACACTTGTACCATCTGGAGGGTCAAGTAACACTTGTACCATCTGGAGGGTCAAGTAACACTTGTACCATCTGGAGGGTCAAGTAACACTTGTACCTTCTGGAGGGTCAAGTAACACTTGTACCATCTGGAGGTCAAGTAACACTTGTACCATCTGGAGGGTCAAGTAACACTTGTACCTTCTGGAGGGTCAAGTAACACTTGTACCATCTGGAGGGTGAAGTACCACTTGTACCTTCTGGAGGGTCAAGTAACACTTGTACCATCTGGAGGGTGAAGTACCACTTGTACCATCTGGCGGGTCAAGTAACACTTGTACCATCTGGAGGGTCAAGTAACACTTGTACCATCTGGAGGGTCAAGTACCACTTGTACCATCTGGAGGGTCAAGTACCACTTGTACCATCTGGAGGGTCAAGTAACACTTGTACCATCTGGAGGGTCAAGTAACACTTGTACCATCTGGAGGGTCAAGTACCAATTGTACCATCTGGAGGGTCAAGTACCACTTGTACCATCTGGAGGGTCAAGTAACACTTGTACCATCTGGAGGGTCCAGTACCACTTGTACCATCTGGAGGGTCAAGTACCACTTGTACCATCTGGAGGGTCAAGTAACACTTGTACCATCTGGAGGGTCAAGTAACACTTGTACCATCTGGAGGGTCAAGTAACACTTGTACCATCTGGAGGGTCAAGTAACACTTGTACCATCTGGAGGGTCAAGTACCACTTGTACCATCTGGAGGGTCAAGTAACACTTGTACCATCTGGAGGTCAAGTAACACTTGTACCATCTGGAGGGTCAAGTAACACTACATCACTTAATCTTTCCCTTGTATTTCTTCGACGTTACGTCAACACTGTGACGTCTTCAGGCACATACACAACACATAAGGTACACAGGTAACACATCACATAAGGTACACAGGTAACACAACACATAAGGTACACAGGTAACACATCACATAAGGTACACAGGTAACACAACACATAAGGTACACAGGTAACACAACACATAAGGTACACAGGTAACACAACACATCAGGTACACAGGTAACACAACACATCAGGTACACAGGTAACACAACACATCAGGTACACAGGTAACACAACACATAAGGTACACAGGTAACACAACACATCAGGTACACAGGTAACACAACACATAAGGTACACATGTAACACAACACATCAGGTACACAGGTAACACAACACATAAGGTACACAGGTAACACAACACATAAGGTACACAGGTAACACAACACATCAGGTACACAGGTAACACAACACATCAGGTACACAGGTAACACAACACATCAGGTACACAGGTAACACAACACATCAGGTACACAGGTAAAACATCACATAAGATACACAGGTAACACAACACATCAGGTACACAGGTAACACAGCACATAAGATACACAGGTAACACAACACATCAGGTACACAGGTAACACAACACATAAGGTACACAGGTAACACATCACATAAGATACACAGGTAACACAACACATCAGGTACACAGGTAACACAACACATCAGGTACACAGGTACCATAACTATAGACATGCATGTTGTTTAAGATTTAGCCACTCAGAACAAGATGTTCATGTAGCACGGGCTATGGTGAGCCCGTAGTTGGGTTCAGTTATTCGCCATAACCTTGATACAAACATGGCCATTTATACGTGTGGGTTGTCCCCACTGAACGATTGAGTAGTCCTCAACCGTAGAGAGCGGTGAGGGATAGGGAAGAAGATAGCTGACCTGAGTGGATACCTCACTGTGCTTACACACACACGAAATATTGGTGATAGGTGAGTGTTATATGTCAGCCAGCCCCAGTGCCACACTTTAAGATATATCAACATCTGTTTGCTTCCCCTGTGATTACATAAAGAACATTCTGAAATATTCGCTGCATTTACCATAGAATTATTGTACAGATTCAGTGCTTCAGATTGGTGAATGTTGTGAGTATGAGAGAAGAGAGAGAGAGAGAGAGAGAGAGAGAGAGAGAGAGAGAGAGAGAGAGACGCGAGGAGAGGGAGGGAGGGAAGGAGAGAGAGAGAGAGATTGAGAGTAGGAAAGAGGGATGCTAGAGAGGCGCAATGATGTAATGTAGAGTAGAGAGGGAGAAAGGAGGTGAGGAGGAAAGAGGGGAGGAGAGAGAGGAGTGAAAGGGTGTTAGCGGAAAATGGGAGAGTTGAGAATTGGGGAGAAGGAGGGAGACTGTGTGAGAGGGTGGACAGGGAGGAGAAGTGAGGGAAGATATACGAGACAAGTGGAGGAGCGGTGGGAGGGAGAGGTGAGGGAGAAGAAATGGGTGATAGTGTCACAAAGAGATGAGAGAGAGAGAGAGGGAGGTAGAGGGGAGAGAGAGAGGTGAGACACAGATGCAGCCTCACCACTCAGGTGGTGTGCTTCACACCTCACCTACAGGAAGGGAGAGATTACACCCCCTACACCCCCCCCTCTCAACACCATCCACAACCATCAGGAAATCATCAAAGGACAAAGTAGTCATCATAATCACCGGTGGCAGATGGATGCTGCACACTCCAGCATCCATCTGGTGGCTGCAGCATCCATTTACACCATCTTGATGTTCGAGGTTATCCCAGTAATTAATATTCAAATGAATTTGAATATTGAGCTTCCAACTTTTTGGCAGCTCTCCTTTGACTCAGAGGGAAAAAGCGGACATGTTTGAACAATATCAGCTGAGCCGGGAGTGTATGTATGTGTATGTACATACATACATCACCAGTTGATTGACAGTTGAGAGGCGGGACCAAAGAGCCAAAGCACTACCCCCTCTGGCACAAATAGGTTAATACAAACAAGTGAGTACATATATAAGCAAGATGAACTCATGCTTATATGTGTATGTTATTGTATGTAATTTTAGTATACTCGTGTTCTGTGTATATTCGTGAAAATGATATTGACATAACGTTGTATTAAAACAGGAGAAAGTAATTTAGTGTTTCTTTACCATGTAGATGGTAGAATGTATCTATGTACAATGGAAAATATTCCTAAGAAAATTAGGAATGCGAATAATGCTGTTATGTTCGCTTCCATGTGTATTAAAGAAGTCCTGCTCACAAAATATTCTTAAAAATATGTATATCTAGGATAAAAGTAAAAAAAAATATATACCCATTGATCTCATTAAATGCTGACAACCACATTTGAAAAATGAGTGTGAAGATCTGAATGTTTTCAGGTTATCCCCAGTACTTTGTCAAAGACCAATGTCAATATCAAGACGGGATATTGATGGATATAGATCGATATATATATATATAATATATATATATATATATATATATATATATATATATATATATATATTATGTATGAGGTCATTTTTGTATTGTAGTTAAAATTAACGTAGATATATGACCGAACCTAACCAACCCTACCTAACCTAACCTAACCTATCTTTATAGATAGTTAGGTTAGGTAGCCTAAAAAGATAGTTAGGTTAGGTTAGGTAGGTTAGGTAGTCGAAAAACAATTAATTCATGAAAACTTGGCTTATTAGACAAATCGGGCCTTGCATAGTAGGCTTTGAAGTGCGTTCTGGCTACTAGGTACGATATATATATATATATATATTATATATATATATATATATAATATATATAATATATATATATATATATATATATATATATATATATATATATATATATATATATATATATATATATATATATATATATTATATATATATATGGTCTAATTTGATTATCAGCACTTCCACCATATCGTTTGTGGTGTTTAGCAGCTCAGTGCAGATGAGTGTCTTTGATGTAGAGGCTGACCCCACCCTGTAGCCGGTGTTTCCTGTCACATCTGAAAAGATTGTACTCCGAAGTCCATATTTCACCATCATGGTAGTCCTTAGTGTGAGTTTCCGTTAGGGCTGCAAACACTGCATTTACCTCATCTAAGAGGCCATCTATGAAGTGCACTTTGTTAGATTTGCGTGTTTTTATGCCCTGAATGTTGGCCAATAAAAATTATGTTATGCTGGTGGGAGTGTTGGATGCTTTGCGTGGTGTTATTATCTGCACGAGGAGGGTGCACGATGCTCCCAAATCGTGAGAGATTTCGTTGATGCGCACCACACTATGTGCAGCCTATGTGGGGAGCCAAGAACAGTGTGATAGCGCTAACGACGGTGTATTAAATCTTCAGGAGAAAGCTTTCATCGATATTCCAAGAGTTGCAGGATCGAGGCGCAGCTCGGAAGCGGTGAGGTATGACAGCGCCACAAGTAGTGGCTGTGTGGAGCCATCCAGGGAGCAGGATCAGTGGCTGTCAACACGCCACCGCCCACTCCAGAAGCTGTGTAACACTAAGTAACAATCCCTGTCGAAGGAGGAGCGGTTTACCTTTGACAAGAGAGTGTGTTACGGGGAAGGTATAAGCCCCTTCATCTCCGCACGCTCTGCTCGGAGTGCCTGCACTCAACCACTGATCCCTGCCTCTGTAATCGGAGTCAACACTATGTTGCACCAGCAACACAGGGACATGGCAGCTCCTGTGTTCACTGAGCCTGGGGGTTCCACTACACCACGGTCCCTCCCTTCCTCTAAAGCGTTGTTACTGTCAGTTTCTCTCCTCCTGATCTGCTGTATAAACTGAATTTGAAGTCTGGTCTGGCCGTCACACTCATGAGCCTCATACTCCTCCCTGTGGGTTGATCTTCGCGTACTTCACGCCAGCCTTCCCTTTCTTCTCGCTCTCGCTGTAACTGGCCTTCCCTCTCTGCTGCGAGGCTGGGCTTCCCTCTCTGCTGTGAGGCTGGGCTTCCCTCTCTGCTGTGAGGCTGGGCTTCCCTCTCTGCTGTGAGGCTGGGCTTCCCTCTCTGCTGTGAGGCTGGGCTTCCCTCTCTGCTGCGAGGCTGGGCTTCCCTCTCTGCTGCGAGGCTGGGCTTCCCTCTCTACTGCGAGGCTGGGCTTCCCTCTCTGCTGCGAGGCTGGGCTTCCCTCTCTACTGCGAGGCTGGGCTTCCCTCTCTGCTGCGAGGCTGGATTTCTAGTTTAGGCTTCAAAATCACAAACTTGATGCTATGCTCTCTGCCACTCGAACGTGAACTCATCTCAACATTGTTCTCCATGCTGCTGGTCCTTCCTGTCGCATCTTCAGCCATTGCCAGCTCTCCACTCGCTTCTCGGGTCTTTAACTTCGCCAGTAGCTTCCGGCGCCTATTTGCTGCTTTGCTACTCGTCAATTGAAGTCAGTTTGCTACCTGTCTGATTCGTTCAAGAGTGCAGTGCTCTAATGCATTCTCATCTCGAGTTTGAATAAACACTTGTACCTTATCCCCTCCCTCCATCTCAATTATGCCAGCCAGACCTAATACTATCATCGTGTTTGTATTTTAATGTTCCGTGAACTTCAACTGGTGCTGCTTTCGGACGGTGCCCCCAATTCCACCCCCCCCTGTTACGAAAGGGGAGGAGTGGGAGGGAGAGGAGGAACTTGGTACCCCCCACGCTCCACTCAGAGTTCCTGCACTCGAGCACAAATGCCTGCCCCTGTAATCGGAGTCAGCACTTTGCCCCTGTGTTGCACCAGAAACACGGGGACCTTGGCAGCTCCTCCAAGGACTGCCAGAAACACATACACCGCCCCCGATGGTTGGTAAGGTAGAGTCACTGGCCCACACCGTCGTCCCTCAGTTACCGGGTGGAGATCTCTTCACACAGCACCAAAGAAACCAACTCCTGAATATAAGAGCTACACCAGTAGTAGGTCCCGAGCAATCTCAGAGGCTAGGATGCCCCGATGACGTTGGGCCTATCCTGGCCTGGAACCAGATTCACGAAGCAGTTACTCAAGCACCTACGAACCTGTCCATCTTTTCTCAATCTTTGGCGACTTTGTTTACCATTATTAAACAGTTAATGAGCTCCGAAGCACCAGGAGGCTGTTTATAACAATAACAACAGTTGATTGGGACGTTTCCATGCTTGTAAACTGTTTAATAAATGTAACCAAAGCCGTCAAAGATTGAGAAAAGATGTACACGTTTGTAAGTGCTTGCGTAACTGCTTTGTGAATCTGGCCTGGGCGTCCTGTGATGGCGTCGGCATCATCTCAGCCACGGCTGATAACACTGTTGTTGTTCTTAAAGATTCGCTACTTGGAACAAACAGTTCCAAGTAGGACGGGCTATGGTGAGCCCGTAGATAACACTGGGCCAGCGTCTAGTATTCTGCACAACCCGGCGAGCCTCGTACCTCGACCACCTCTTCAGTTGTCATATAGCCTAGCCTCACTCTCCCCCATAGCGAAATTCGACAATCCCTATCACAACCTTTACTCTGTGATACTGTAAACTGTTAACACTCATGTAGACCACAGCATGGCATGCTTCAAATGAAGGTGCACTGAAACACAGTGTTTCCAACTAATAACAACATTTAATAAAGTACAGTGTGCAAATACAATACAGTAATTTGTAAGCGCTAGCCTCATCCACGCTTAAACTTAACGGCCATTCTGGGCCCCTGGTCAGGTTAACATTACTCAACATGGTACTTTATATTCTACCATGCAAAATTTATGGCTCAATAATCCCACAGTAGCACTAGGCTATACTGTTGAGAAAAGTATGCCTTATGGTCACTAGTTATTTCACCACAATATAACATGTTGTGGGGAACCGACTTGTGAGATTTATATTTATTGATATGAATTTATATAGAATTTATATTTACATTAATTTATATATTTCGATAGCAAATTGTGTGATAGTTCAAGTGAACTGTATTTCTGCAAATTCTCAAATCGTCTCCTTTACACATTAGGGGGGGGGGGGGTTATTAAATTATATGTTTAGTCAATCAAAATTTATTGACTAACATTCACTACATTATTAGACAACATATATTAGAAATTTTAATAAGGAGGCTTTATCTTATTGTATGGTAGTGGGCCTAGTCAACCAGTATGGTAGTGGGCCTAGTCAACCAGTATGGTAGTGGGCCTAGTCAACCAGTATGGTAGTGGGCCTAGTCAACCAGTATGGTAGTGGGCCTAGTTAACCAGTATGGTAGTGGACCTAGTCAACCAGTATGGTAGTGGATCTAGTCAACCAGTATGGTAGTGGGCCTAGTCAACCAGTATGGTAGTGGGCCTAGTCAACCAGTATGGTAGTGGATCTAGTCAACCAGTATGGTAGTGGGCCTAGTCAACCAGTATGGTAGTGGGCCTAGTCAACCAGTATGGTAGTGGGCCTAGTCAACCAGTATGGTAGTGGGCCTAGTCAACCAGTATGGTAGTGGGCCTAGTCAACTAGTATGGTAGTGGGCCTAGTCAACCAGTATGGTAGTGGGCCTAGTCAACCAGTATGGTAATGGGCCTAGACAACCAGTATGGTAGTGGGCCTAGTCAACCAGTATGGTAGTGGGCCTAGTCAACCAGTATGGTAGTGGGCCTAGTCAACCAGTATGGTAGTGGGCCTAGACAACCAGTATGGTAGTGGGCCTAGTCAACCAGTATGGTAGTGGGCCTAGTCAACCAGTATGGTAGTGGGCCTAGTCAACCAGTATGGTAGTGGGCCTAGTCAACCAGTATGGTAGTGGGCCTAGTTAACCAGTATGGTAGTGGGCCTAGTCAACCAGTATGGTAGTGGGCCTAGTCAACCAGTATGGTAGTGGGCCTAGACAACCAGTATGGTAGTGGGCCTAGACAACCAGTATGGTAGTGGGCCTAGTCAACCAGTATGGTAGTGGGCCTAGTCAACAGTATGGTAGTGGGCCTAGTCAACCAGTATGGTAGTGGGCCTAGTCAACCAGTATGGTAGTGGGCCTAGTCAACCAGTATGGTAGTGGGCCTAGTTAACCAGTATGGTAGTGGGCCTAGTCAACCAGTATGGTAGGGGCCTAGTTAACCAGTATGGTAGTGGGCCTAGTCAACCAGTATGAACTCGGATGAATTAGTCAGTGGATCCACTCTGTGGGTGTGGCTGCCCCCAACTAATGTACTGGAGTACGAGGATTAATCATTCTCCTTCCTGTTCAATTGTTCCTATCAAAGGGCACTTGAAATAATAACAGTAATCCTATATATAAGACAGCTATATCAGAGGAAATATTGGTAATTAACTATAAGATAAGGACCAAGGAATAATTACCTGGGTTATGTCACTGCCTCGTGTTTAACCGGAAAATAATCCTATCTACCTAACGTTACTGGCCAGGAATGATTAGATAAGATTTCGGATACATTTCCCTTGTTTAGATGTTGACTGCGTGTTGATGATGGAAGCACTAATTTAGTCTCGATAACACTTCGTCCAAAGGAAGAGTATATTTGGAGCTGGTCTGCTCCTGCTGACTCAGAGACCTCCCTCCCACTGACGCATCCCTTGTTCTCCAGATGCCTCAACAAGTGGTTAGAGAGTTTTAGTTAGTTTAGTTTCACTTATTATGCACCCCATACCCATCCCGTGGGCGGTAGTGGAAAGGGTTACAGAGGCACATAATGGGCTCAGGGACTGAACCCCACAATTCATTTAGCTAAACAAGTTACAATCTTGATGAGCTAGTTACAAAATTCAATATAAGTCGTCACATCAACAATGGGTTCGAGATCGACCTCAAGTACAGGTTCTAAATTAAGCAACTGACATATGTGAAGAGCTAGTGTCAAAATTATATGTTTGTCCTGCACACCGCCCCCCATCCAGGTGGGCAGCGGTGGATAGGTTACA
>WNGS01069961.1:21917-32998 GCA_020271785.1 Procambarus virginalis | reverse complement strand
AGCTGTCGGTGAGTAGCCATAGTGCCGATGGCGGTTGATTAAGTAGCCACTCGCCGTTTTTCCCTGGAGAGCTGTACTTTTTTTTATCAGTGGTTGGTGGTTGAGTGAAGTTTTTAAATCCTTAATCGGTGGGTTTCAGGTCGTAGGACTTAGGTGTAGAGTGGGGCTGGCGGATGCCATTCGTCCTCTTGTGGTACGTTGCTTAAGATCCTGGGTCTGGGGTAGGCTCTGTCGTGGATGTAACTTCTTACCCTTTGTTGGAGGGACATCCTCCTCGATCTGTGAGGCTGGTCGAGCATTGCGTAATTCGTCGTGTTGAGGACAACAAAGGGATCCTCACGATTTGGCATGTACATGCTTTTTATTTTATATAGCTGTTTGATCTAGAGGCAATGCAGGCGAATGTTCAGTGGGTCAATCCTCAGTCTGGTATGAAGGTCTTCTATGCGCACTCTGGCTAAGAGTGACACATTTGCCACAAATCTGAGCGCCCTGTTCTGGACCCTTTGCAGTTTCAGCATGTTCGATTTCTTTGCCAGAGTGAGTGGGGTGTACGGGTATTCTAGGGTTGGCCGAATGAGCATCTGGTAGAGGTGGAGTTTTCATGTTGCGGGGCCTGATGGAAGCGGTATAGCTTGGCTAATTGAGTCTTGGTAATTGCTATCTTACTGTTAATATGTTCATTAGAATTCAGGAGCTTTGCTATGTTATATTCCAAGATCGTGGTTGAGTTCTGAACCCTTGTCAGCCTGCCTCAAAGTTTGCTTGTTTTTTGTTGAGGAGTTCTATCCACTAGTTCGGCTTTTGGTAGCAATTTTAACCCGAATAGGGGTTTGCTTTGAGGCGCTTACCTTTCTGGGTGCCTGTCCCGGTCGATGGCAGACATAGAATGCTTCCAACCACACGGGGGCTTCTATAGGTCATTGCTCCCCTTGCCTCTCTGAGGGGGCCCGGTTCTGGCCGTGGTTCCCTGGTAGGCCTAAGAACTCCATACACATGACTGATGCCTATAGTCTGACATTAGCATATCAGCCTGGGATAGCTCCGGGGAGCCTCCGGGACTCACCCAGAAAATGGTGTTTCATTACATTCAACGCTGGTTTTTTCTTTTTACTCCCATGTTCCATAGTTCACTGGCTTTGCCTGTGTCCTTTAGTATAAACTTCATTATCCAGTGTTCCTGAGTGTATCTCTATTTAAACTACCTCATTTTGTTTTAGTGTAACTTGTGTACTTATAATAATATAGTAAGCAAGCTTTTCATTTTATAGATTTCATAATTGCTTTTTTATTTTTTTGGTCATCAAATGTTATAAATTATTCTAGTTTATTTTTTACATTCCTAAGTTCCCATTAATTTTCTATTACTTAAATTACCATTAAGTTTATATTACTTTAGAATTTTTATTCTACTTTTTCTTTGTGACCTTGGTTGCCTAGCCCAACCACCATTGCTCCATTGTGCTCTTTTGCTTTGCCTGTGCAATTTTGATCATTAGTGCAAAATAATTACCTACAGTGTACCTGAAAGTACTTTTAAACAACCTACCTCATTTCATCGACTTCCTTTTCCAGTTAATGTTTCTGTGTCACTAACACTGCTGTCATCCCTGAGTTGACTGACGACGTCGCTGCCACCGTCTCCGTTGTCGCTCTCATCTCTGCTGCCGCTGCTGCCGCCACTGCTGCCGCCGCTGCCACCGCTGCTGCCGCCACCTCCGCCGCCGCCGCCGTCACCACCACCGCAGGAACCTTTACCAGCGCGGGCTACGGCTGTGACACAGCAGTGTGGAGGCTGCTGTATCTCTTGTGAAGGAGCCCGACGTAGCGTCTGCATAATTTCAGCCAGTTCTGCTACCTGTGCTTGCAAGGTTGCCAACTGTCCTTTAACTGTTGTCTCAGGCTGTTGTGTGTTGTCAGGGGCGTTGCTGGTACTGTCACCGCTATGGGATGGGTCAACAGTACTAGAGCCGGCATCAGTAGGCACTTGTTGAGTCTCGGGCACTTGCCTCCTTGTGCCAAGGGAGGCTGGCCGGTTGGTACAGTCTGAGTGCCAGATGGTAACTCCTTCCGTACCACATCTGAGACACTTCAGCGGCGGTTTAGACGGAGCGACATATTCAGGCTGTTGCCCTGCTTCTGTTGCAGTGTTCTGTTGCTCCTGTTCCTGCTTTCTATGGTCTCTGGTCTTCATATATTGACAGTCCTTCAGTGCATGAGGATCGGAACAGAGAGCACACTTGGGTGTGGGGCGCCAGCAGTGCTTAGCTATGTGGCCACTGCCACAGCACTCGTAACACTCCATAAGGTTCGGCTGCCACACCCTGAACGTGCTGGGGTGCGCATACAACCCACCAAACCAATACTGGTCAGGTGGCAGGTCAGGCTTTTTCCAGGCTATGACTACTCCAGGCTATGAGCCTGAACACCCTACTGCTATTAGCTTCCTCAACTGTATGAATTCCTGCTTCCTCAACTGTATGAATTCCTGCTTCCTCATACCCTTGATCACTAGACCTACTAGAATCACTGATAGTACGGCCACGACTCTTGATCACATCTGGACCAACATAACCTCTCCGCTTACTTCAGGGATAATCATCGATAGCACTACAGACCATTACCCCACATTTCTCTCAACTAACATTATCAAACCACCTCTTGAGTCAAGGGAATTAAGCTTTAGGCTGCACAATGAAACTGCTATAAACAATTTTATAACTGCTGCTGATAATGTCAACTGGGAATCCGAGTTAGGTAACATAGGGGACATCAACCTAGCAGTGCAATCTTTTCTTCAAAAGACTCTTAACCTTTATAACACCCACTGTCCTAGGCTTTCAAAACAAGTCACAACCAAAAGGCTTAACAATCCTTGGCTTACAAAGGGAATACTTAAATCCATTAATAAAAAACATGACCTTGAGAAGAAGTATAAGTTAGGAACCGTCTCCAAAGAATTTTCAAAGAATTACTCGTTATTGCTATCTAAAATAATTAGACGAGCCAAAACTAAATTCTACGAAGATAGATTTACCCAAATAAAGAGCAACATTAAAAAAACTTGGAGCACAATCTCACAAATATTGGGATCAAAGAAGATTTTTAATAACAAACCAACACTCCTGTCCAGTAACGATGGTCAGCTTTCAGCCTCTGATTCTGCTATTGAGTTTAATAGGTTCTTCTCTTCCATTGGGTCATCCCTTGCAAATGATATTCCAACTTCCAGTACTGATGTTAAGGACTATCTTACAGGTAACTATCCACAGTCTCTGTACCTAAAGCCTGCTAATTCCACTGACGTCAATGAGATAATCCTTTCCCTTAAAACCAAGTCTAGTGCCCTTGATGAGATACCAACTTTAATTTACAAAAAAAACTCCAGATCTTTAGCCCCTGCTATTGCATTGCTCTTCAACAAGTCACTTGAACTCCAAACCTTTCCAGATATTCTAAAGAAAGCGAGAGTAACCCCTGTCCACAAATGTGGTGATCTCACAGATGTTAACAACTACAGACCTATATCAATCCTGCCTAACTTGTCAAAAATATTTGAAAAACTAATCTACAAGCAGCTTTACTCTTATCTAGCCAAACACAATATACTTAGCTCTTGTCAATATGGCTTCAGACCCAAAAAAAGCACTAACGATGCACTTATTAGTATGATTAACTTGATTCATGCAGCTCTTGATAAAAATGAGTTCCCTGTTGGGTTATTTGTGGACCTGCGTAAGGCTTTTGACACTGTCAACCACCAAAACCTTCTTCTTAAATTACATCATTATGGAGTCAGAGGACACTCCCTGCAATACCTCAAATCTTACCTTACTGACAGGCTCCAGTATGTTTCTGTGAATAATTCAATTTCTCCCACCCTACCCATCAACATCGGTGTTCCTCAGGGCAGCATACTTGGCCCTCTCCTCTTTCTCATCTACATTAATGACCTTCCAAATGCCTCCCAACACCTCAAACCAATTCTTTTGCTGACGACACAACCTTCATTTACTCCAGTCCTGACCCCCTTGCTCTAAATGCCACAGTAAATACTGAGCTAAATAAAGTCCATCTTTGGCTAACTGCCAACAAACTCACCCTTAACATTGACAAAACTTTCTATATTCTGTTTGGCAATAAATCCTCTAATCAAATAAATCTCAAAATTAACAATACCCAAATTTGTAACAAATTAGATGGTAAGTTCCTTGGCGTTCTCATTGACCACAAGCTGAATTTCCAGGGACACATTCTAAACATATCAAAAAAGTTTCAAAAACTGTTGGCATTCTCTCTAAGATCAGATATTATGTACCCCGACCTGCCCTGGTGACTCTCTATTACTCCCTCATCTATCCATATCTCAACTATGGTATTTGTGCTTGGGGTTCTACTACCCAAAATCATTTACGTCCTCTAATTACTCAACACAAAGCTGCTATTAGGACAATATCCAACTCTGGCCCCAGACATCACTCGGTACCCCTACTCAAATCTCTGAATATGTTAGATATTAAGTCACTGCACATTCTCTCATGTGTATCATACATATATAAAACGCTGAACTGTAATGCCAATCCTGAACTCAAAAGCTTCATTGCTGGTTGTAACAGAACCCATGAGCACCACACCAGAAATAAATACAGTTTTGATATTCCAAGAGTACGGCTTAATCAAACTAGAAATGCTCTACAAATCAAGGGACCCAGAATGTGGAATGACCTTCCCAACCATGTTAAAGACTGTACCTCTCTCAACCAGTTTAAGAATAAAACTAAACACTACCTAATAAATTCCCTGTAACCTACCTTACCCCTCTAGTTCAACCCATGTCTGTTATCTTTTAATCAACACTGTTTGTCAACCTTTTGTATTTGTGCTGCTTTTTCAGTCATGTTCCCCCTTTTTTTTTATCTTTATTTGTATTTGTTCTCAACACATTTTATTCTTTATGCTCTATTAATATTAAGTTCTAGATATTAATGTTCTTCCTGCCCGAAACGCATTGCGTAATAGTGGCTTTAGGCATTGTATGTACTAGCTTTATCTATAATTCGATCCATTAATGTAACCTCACTTGTATGTATATACCTTACCTGAATAAACATATTTATTTGATCAGTAGGCTTACCATTCTTGGTCAATCTTCGTGCTCTGTGTACCCCATCTCTTTTATTGGCCCACTCTAGTGGATACCCGTGACTGTACCTTGTAGACTAGGTATTCATCCATCTTCTTGATCCGTGTTGGATTATCTAGAAGGGAGAGCTTTACATCACCAATTTCCCCTTGTAGAAGAGCCTCCACAACCTGCTGCTTCTCTCTTGAAACATACACATATGAGGAGTTGACATGTGGACGTACCACACCAAATAGAATTGAATGTGAATAAATGCCGTGTTATGGAATGTGGAATAGGAGAACATAGACCCCACACAACCTATAAATTATGTGAGAAATCTTTAAAGAATTCTGATAAAGAAAGAGATCTAGGGGTGGTAAAGATTGAAAACTATCACCTGAGGACCACATTAAGAACATTGTGCGAGGAGCCTATGCTACGCTTTCTAACTTCAGAACTGACTTTAAATACATGGATGGCGAAATACTAAAGAAATTGTCCACGACTTTTGTTAGGCCAAAGCTAGAATATGCAGCGGTTGTGTGGTGCCCATATCTTAAGAAGCGCATCAAAAAACTTGAAAAGGTGCAAAGACATGCTACTAAGTGGCTCCCAGAACTGAAGGGCAAGAGCTACGAGGAGAGGTTAGAGCTATTAAATATACCAAAACTAGAAGACAGAAGAAAAGAGGTGATATGATCACTACGTACAAAATAGTAACAGGAATTAATACAATTGACAGGGAAGATTTCCTGAGACCTGGAACTTCAAGAACAAGAGGTCATAGATTTAAACTAACTTAACAAAGATGCAGAAGATATATAAGAAAATTCACTTTTGTAAACAGAGTGGTAGACGGTTGGAACAAGTTAGGTGAGAAGGTGGTGGAGGCCAAGACCGTCAGTAGTTTCAAAGCGTTATATGACAAAGAGTGCTGGGAAGACGGGACACCACGAGCGGAGCTCTCATCCTGTAACTACACTTATTTAATTACACACACACACACGCACATTAGGGGCCGGTGGCTGACTGGACAGCACGCTAGACGCGTGATCCTATGGTCCCGGGTTCGATTCCCGGCGCTGGCGAGAAACAATGGGCTGAGTTTCTTTCACCCTGATGCCCCTGTTACCTAAAAGTAAACAGGTACCTGGGAGTTAGTCAGCTGTCACGGGCTGCTTCCTGGTGTGTGTGTGTGTTTGTGGTGTGGGGGAAAAAAGTAGTTAGTAACAGTTCATTGACAGTTGAGAGGTGGGCCGAAAGAGCAGAGCTCAACTCCCGCAAGCAGAAACTAGGTGAATACACACACACACACACACATATACACACGGGGTCTGACGGTTGAGTGGACAGCGCTAGGGACTCGTAATCCTAGGGACCGGGGATCAATCCCCAGCGATGGCGGAAACAAACGGACAGAGTTTCTGTCACCCTGATGCCACTGTTCACCTAGCAGTAAAAATAAGTACCTGGGAGTTAAACAGCTGCTACGGGCTGCTTCCTTGGTGTGTGTGTGTATTCACCTAGTTGTGTTTGCGGGGGTTGAGCTTTGCTCTTTCGGCCCGCCTCTCAACTGTTTGCTAACTACTTTTTTTTCCACACCACACACACACACACACACACACACACACACACACACACACACACACACACACACACACACACACACACACACACACACACACACAATTATGCCAAAATTATGAGAAGGATTAAGACAGAGGAGGACAGCTTGAGACTTCAAGAAGACCTGGACAAGCTGCAGGAATGGTCGAACAAATGGCTGTTAGAGTTTAACCCAAGCAAATGTAATGTAATGAAGATAGGGGTAGGAAGCAGGAGACCAGATACAAGGTATCATTTGGGAGATGAAATACTTCAAGAGTCAGAGAGAGAGAAAGACCTGGGGGTTGATATCACGCCAGACCTGTCCCCTGAAGCTCATATCAAGAGGATAACATCAGCAGCATATGCCAGGTTGGCTAACATAAGAACGGCCTTTAGAAACTTGTGTAAGGAATCTTTCAGAACATTATATACCACATATGTCAGACCAATCCTGGAGTATGCGGCTCCAGCATGGAGTCCCTATCTAGTCAAGCATAAGACTAAACTGGAAAAGGTTCAAAGGTTTGCCACCAGACTAGTACCCGAGCTGAGAGGTATGAGCTACGAGGAGCGACTGCAGGAATTAAACCTCACTTCGTTGGAAGACAGAAGAGTTAGGGGGGACATGATCACCACATTCAAGATTCTCAGGGGAATCGACAGGGTTGATAAAGACAGGCTGTTTAACACAAGGGGCACACGCACTAGGGGACACAGGTGGAAGCTGAGTGCCCAAATGAGCCAGAGATATTAGAAAGAACTTTTTTAGTGTCAGAGTGGTTGACAAATGGAATGCATTAGGAAGCGATGTGGTGGAGGCTGACTCCATACACAGTTTCAAGTGTAGATATGATAGAGCCCAATAGGCTCAGGAAACTGTACACCTGTTGATTGACGGTTGAGAGGCGGGACCAAAGAGCCAGAGCTCAACCCCCGCAAGCACAACTAGGTGAGTACAACTAGGTGAGTACACACACACACGCACGCACACACACACACACACACACAGGAAGCAGCCCGTGACAGCTGACTAATTCCCAGGTACCTATTTACTGCTAGGTAACAGGGGCATTCAGGGTGAAAGAAAGCCCATTTGTTTCTGCCTCGTGCGGGAATCGAACCCGCGCCACAGAATTAAGAGTCCTGCGCGCTATCCACCAGGCTATGCGGCCCCTTGTGTGTGTGTGTGTGTGTACTCACCTAGTTGTACTCACCTAGTTGTGCTTGCGGGGGTTGAGCTCTGGCTCTTTGGTCCCGCCTCTCAACCGTCAGTCAACAGGTGTACAGTTTCCTGAGCCTAATGGGCTCTATCATATCTACATTTGAAACTGTGTATGGAGTCAGCCTCCACCACATCGCTTCCTAATGCATTCCATTTGTCAACCACTCTGACACTAAAAAAGTTCTTTCTAATATCTCTGTGGCTCATTTGGGCACTCAGCTTCCACCTGTGTCCCCTAGTGCGTGTGCCCCTTGTGTTAAACAGCCTGTCTTTATCAACCCTGTCGATTCCCCTGAGAATCTTGAATGTGGTGATCATGTCCCCCCTAACTCTTCTGTCTTCCAACGAAGTGAGGTTTAATTCCTGCAGTCGCTCCTCGTAGCTCATACCTCTCAGCTCGGGTACTAGTCTGGTGGCAAACCTTTGAACCTTTTCCAGTTTAGTCTTATGCTTGACTAGATAGGGACTCCATGCTGGAGCCGCATACTCCAGGATTGGTCTGACATATGTGGTATATAATGTTCTGAAAGATTCCTTACACAAGTTTCTAAAGGCCGTTCTTATGTTAGCCAACCTGGCATATGCTGCTGATGTTATCCTCTTGATATGAGCTTCAGGGGACAGGTCTGGCGTGATATCACCCCCAGGTCTTTCTCTCTCTCTGACTCTTGAAGTATTTCATCTCCCAAATGATACCTTGTATCTGGTCTCCTGCTTCCTACCCCTATCTTCATTACATTACATTTGCTTGGGTTAAACTCTAACAGCCATTTGTTCGACCATTCCTGCAGCTTGTCCAGGTCTTCTTGAAGTCTCAAGCTGTCCTCCTCTGTCTTAATCCTTCTCATAATTTTGGCGTCGTCAGCAAACATTGAGAGGAATGAGTCTATACCCTCTGGGAGATCATTTACGTATATCAGAAACAGGATAGGTCCAAGTACAGAGCCCTGTGGGACTCCACTGGTGACTTCACGCCAGTCTGAGGTCTCACCCTCACTGTAACTCTCTGTTTCCTATTGCTTAGGTACTCCCTTATCCACTGGAGCACCCTACCTGTTACTCCTGCCTGTTTCTCCAGCTTATGCATCAACCTTTTATGGGGTACTGTGTCAAAGGCTTTCCGACAGTCCAAAAAAATGCAGTCCGCCACCCTTCTCTTTCTTGCTTAATTCTTGTCACCTGATCGTAGAATTCTATCAAGCCTGTAAGGCAAGATTTACCCTCCCTGAACCCATGTTGATGGGTTGTCACGAAGTCTCTTCTCTCCAGATGTGTTACTAGGTTTTTCTCACAATCTTCTCCATCACCTTGCATGGTATACAAGTTAAGGACACTGGCCTGTAGTTCAGTGCCTCTTGTCTGTCACCTTTTGTATATTGGTACTACATTAGCAGTCTTCATATTTCTGGTAGGTCCCCCGTTTCCAGTGACTTACTATACACTATGGAGAGTGGTAAGCAAAGTGCCTGCACACTCTTTCAATACCCATGGCGAGATTCCATCCGGCCCAACAGCTTTTCTCACATCCAGCTCCAATAGGTGCTTTTGACCTCATCTCTTGTAATTTCGAACCTATCCAAGGTCACCTGGTTTGCTGCCACCTCTCCCAGCGCCGTGATATCTCCCTGTTCTATTGTAAAGACCTCCTGGAACCTTTTGTTGAGTCTTCACACACCTCTTTGTCATTCTCTGTGTACCTGTCCTCGCCCACCCTAAGTTTAATCACCTGTTCCTTCACTGTTGTCTTCCTCCTGATGTGACTGTGTAGTAGCTTTGGTTCAGTCTTGGCTTTGTTAGCTATATCATTTTCATACCTTTTCTCAGCTGCTCTTCTCACACTGACATACTCGTTCCTGGTTCTCTGGTATCTCTCTCTACTTTCTGGTGTTCTGTTATTACGAAAGTTCCTCCATGCCTTTTGTTCAGCTCTTTGCTTTCATACATTCCCTATTAAACCACGGATTCTTCCTTTGCTTCTCTGTTTTTTCCTGTGGGCTGGGACAAACCTGCTTACAGCCTCCTGACATTTTTGGGTGACATAGTCCATCATGTCTTGTACGGACTTGGTTCCGAGTTCTGTGTCCCAATGTATATCCCATAGGAATTTATTCATCTCCTCATAGTTTCCTTTCGGTACGCCAGCCCTTTGGTTCCAGTTCTTTTTTGGGGGTGATAATTCCTAGCTCAACCCAGGTACTCAAAGCTCAAATACACTATGACTGCTCACTCCTTCCCAAGGGGGCTTCCAACTTAACTCCCTTCTATCCGACGTGTGATGTGTGTGTGTGGTGTGTGTGGTGTGCTGTGTTGTGTGTGTGTGTGTGTGGGTGTGTGTGGTGTGGTGTGTCGTGTGTGCTTCCGTCTCTTTGTCATGCTTCTGTTTGTGTCTGTGTCTTTCTGCCCCCCCCCCGCTGGTTTGCTTCGCCCCCCCTGCCTGTCCCACCGCCTGCCGCCCCGTTTCTATGCCCTTGCTCCCCCTGTGTTCCCCTTCGCTAGGGGTCCTTCCTCTGCCTCCGTCCTGTCGCCTCCCATCCTTTCCCCCCCCTTTTCCTTCAAGTCCTCCCTCCCCCTCCCGTTGCCTCCCCCTGTTCACTGGCCCCCCTGGTCTCACCCGACGGGTCCCTGCCTCCTCGTCCTTTTGGCCCCCCCCTCTTGTTTACACTCTTTTGTTCCCTTCACGTCCCTCTTCGGCCCTTTTTTTCCGCCCCCTTCTGTACCCCGCTCTGACCTCCCCTCTCCATCTCGCTACGCCCGTCCCTCCCCCTCGCACGCCCGCTGCTCTCTTCCCCGCGCGGGCTTTTCCTTATGTTGTCCTTCTTTCCCCCCGTCCCTCGCCCCTTGTCTCGTCCCTCTTGCCTTCTTCCCTCGGTGCCTCGGTGCCTCCTTCCCCTCCTCGCCTTTCTTGCCACGCTTCATCGCCCCCCCCCCCCGCCTCCCTTGCCCTTCCCTCCTTCGTCTGTTCAGCTCCGCTCTTCTGCTTCGTACTTCCCTTTCTTCCCTAACCCTGTCTCCCTCTCCTCCGGTTCCGTCCGCCTGTCCTTCCGCCGCTCTCCGATGCTTCCTTTTCCCCTTCCTCCAGTCGGTCGGTCCGGTCCCCGTGTTTTTCTCTTGCCGCTTTTCCCGGAC
>WNGS01069961.1:0-20917 GCA_020271785.1 Procambarus virginalis | reverse complement strand
AGAGGGGAGAGCTTTACATCACCAATTTCCCTTGTAGAAGAGCCTCCACAACCTACTGCTTCTCTCTTGAAACAAACACATATGAGGAGTTGACATGTGGACGTACCACACCAAATAGAATTGAATGTGAATAAATGCCGTGTTATGGAATGTGGAATAGGAGAACATCACCACAACCCCACACAACCTATAAATTGTGTGAGAAATCTTTAAAGAATTCTGATAAAGAAAGATATCTAGGGTGGTTCTAGATTGAAAACTATCACCTGAGGACCACATTAAGAACATTGTGCGAGGAGCCTATGCAACGCTTTCTAACTTCAGAATTGACTTTAAATACATGGATGGCGAAATACTAAAGAAATTGTCCACGACTTTTGTTAGGCCCAAACTAGAATATGCATGCGGTTGTGTGGTGCCCAATCTTAAGAAGCGCATCAAAAAACTTGAAAAGGTGCAAAGACATGCTACTAAGTGGCTCCCAGAACTGAAGGGCAAGAGCTACGAGGAGAGGTTAGAGCTATTAAATATACCAAAACTAGAAGACAGAAGGAAAAGAGGTGATATGATCACTACGTACAAAATAGTAACAGGAATTAATACAATTGATAGGGAAGATTTCCTGAGACCTGGAACTTCAAGAACAAGAATTCATAGATTTAAACTAACTTAACAAAGATGCAGAAGATATATAAGAAAATTCACGTTTGTAAACAGAGTGGTAGACGGTTGGAACAAGTTAGGGGAGAAGGTGGTGGAGGCCAAGACCGTCAGTAGTTTCAAAGCGTTATATGACAAAGAGTGCTGGGAAGACGGGACACCACGAGCGGAGCTCTCATCCTGTAACTACACTTATTTAATTACACACACACACACGCACATTAGGGGCCGGTGGCTGACTGGACAGCACGCTAGACGCGTGATCCTATGGTCCCGGGATCGATTACCGGCGCTGGCGAGAAACAATGGGCTGAGTTTCTTTCATCCTGATGCTCCTCTTACCTAAAAGTAAACAGGTACCTGGGAGTTAGTCAGCTGTCACGGGCTGCTTCCTGGTGTGTGTGTGTGTTTGTGGTGTGGGGGAAAAAAGTAGTTAGTAACATTTCATTGACAGTTGAGAGGTGGGCCGAAAGAGCAGAGCTCAACTCCCGCAAGCAGAAACTAGGTGAATACACACACACACACACACATATACACACGGGGTCTGACGGTTGAGTGGACAGCACTAGGGACTCGTAATCCTAGGGACCGGGGATCAATCCCCAGCGATGGCGGAAACAAACGGACAGAGTTTCTGTCACCCTGATGCCACTATTCACCTAGCAGTAAAAATAAGTACCTGGGAGTTAAACAGCTGCTACGGGCTGCTTCCTTGGTGTGTGTGTGTGTATTCACCTAGTTGTGTTTGCGGGGGTTGAGCTTTGCTCTTTCGGCCCGCCTCTCAACTGTTTGCTAACTACTTTTTTTTCCACACACACACACACACACACACACACACACACACCACAGGAAGCAGCCCGTGACAGCTGACTAGTTCCCAGGTACCTATTTACTGCTAGGTAACAGGGGCATTCAGGGTGAAAGAAAGCCCATTTGTTTCTGCCTCGTGCGGGAATCGAACTCGCGCCACAGAATTAAGAGTCCTGCGCGCTATCCACCAGGCTATGCGGCCCCTTGTGTGTGTGTGTGTGTGTGTGTGTGTGTGTGTGTGTGTGTGTGTGTGTGTGTGTGTGTGTGTGTGTGTGTGTGTGTGTGTGTGTGTGTGTGTGTGTGTGTGTGGAGAAATAAATAATCCGTTGATTGATTCACAGTTGAGAGTCGGGCCAAAAGAGCCAGAGCTTACCCCCCCCCCCCCCCACAAGCACAACTAGGTGAGTACACACAAACAAGTAGTAGGGATGACACTCTAAACGGAATACATTTTTTTTAAATATCCCGTTTAGAGTGTCGGGGTTTCCTTGACAATTTAGCTCATCCCGTTTAAGCTGTCGGGTTTCCTTATAATTTTGAAAATATCCCATTTAGACTGTCTGGTTTCCTTATAATTTCCCAGTTGTCTGGTTCCCTAATAAATTTCCGATTTAGTGTTAAAGAATTCTTATAAGAAAAATAATTTCTGAGATCTTAAAAGTTTGTTAAGAAAATCTTATAAAAAGTCAGGGCAAAGTTCGCTCCTATCTTTCCGCGAATAAACTCTACGGGCAATTATTTTTATTTTCAAAATCACTCATATGGAGTTAAAGAATTCTTATGAGAAAAATAATTTCAAAGATCATAGAAGTTTGTTAAAAGTTCTTATGGGGAAAATTAAAAAAAAATTCAGAGTTCAGTTTTATGAAAATATTTCAGAGTTCGTATATTCATAGAAGTTTATTTAAGAGCGTAAGACCGAAATTTGTAAAAAGACCATTTTCAGAGAATATTGTCATAGACGTTTTGTTAAGGAAAATATACATCTTAGTTTTTATAACCATTTACGGCTGTTTCACCTGTAAAAGACCGAAATTTAACAGAGACCATTTGAAGACTGATTTTCTTCAGACGCCATTAATCACCCGGCCTATCTCTCCCACCCCCGGGTCACCTGTTCCTACCTCCCACCCCCGGGTCACCTGTTCCTACCTCCCACCCCCGGGTCACCTGTTCCTACCTCCCACCAGTTCCTACCTCCCACCCCCCCTCCGCCAGATGCCACCATCGCTACCTCACCTTACCAAGCAGGTGTTACCGCCATAATCATACCCTACTGTCGCCATAATATCTGGTCAGCCCCTTCCCCATTCCCCCCCCCCCCTCTACCTGTTACCTTACACCCCCTATCTCACAGTCCTTCATCGTTCACTCATATTTCCTTACAGCTGTTATACAGTTTTGTTAAGGAAAATAGACATTTTGCAGTAAGTTTAAGTTTTATATCCAGTTACAGCTATTTCACCTGTAAAAAAAGGCCCAAAATTATTCCAAGACCATTTGAAAATCAATTTTCTTCAAAGTTCATTTAAGACCGAAAATTAGTCAGACACCAGTTTAAGCCCAAAATTTAAGAGTCCACTTTAAGAGCAAAATTTAACAGTCCTCTTTAGGACCGAAATTCATCAGAGTCCGGTAAAGATAAAAAATTATTCAGAGACCATTTTCAGATCAATTTTCATTAGAGTCCATTTAAGATATGAAATTCGTCAGAGTCCAGGTAAAGCCCGAAACTTAGGCAGAGTCTGTTTGAAGACCGATTTTCATCATAGTCCACTTTG
The DNA here is from genome assembly GCA_020271785.1 of Procambarus virginalis. Taxonomy (NCBI): domain Eukaryota; kingdom Metazoa; phylum Arthropoda; class Malacostraca; order Decapoda; family Cambaridae; genus Procambarus; species Procambarus virginalis. The sequence goes on along the minus strand of WNGS01069961.1, from coordinate 17,666 downwards.
AGATCAAAATTCGTCAGAGTTTTAATCCTCCCTGAGTTCTTAAGAGTTCATATGAATATAATTAATGAGCAGATATTTATTAAAAGTTAATCAGATATTAGCTCTTGGACCCAGCTCTTTGCATTTATAAGTATAGTTTCACTACTAACAGTCCAATTTTAGCCCAATTTAAAACAATCATATTTCATATGTAGTACAATAAATCCAAACAATTGCCAAACTCTAGCTCATGTCCTCGCCTTAGTCCCCTGTCGAAGATTTATCAGTAAGAGACCAAGCCCTCTAAAATTTAAAACTGCTGTATTTTGGACATAGTAAAATACAATAATTTAGTTACCAAGCTCCAGCTCCTGTTCCCCGCCATACTTTACTGCTACAACTCTGTCAATACCGGTTAAGTTTCACCAAAATTTAAAACAGACATACTTCTAACTGAGCAAGTAAAGAAATTAGTGATACTGAACTCAAGCTCTTGTTCCCGCCTTAGTTCACTCACGTATCTTCGTTATTACCTAAAATATTCCCCTGAAATTTAACACCACTATACTTCAGACATACTAAAATAGATCCAAAAAATTACCGAGCTCCAGCTCTTGTCCCCCATCTTAGTTCATTTGTACAAGTTCATTAGTACCGGACCAATTTTCACGAAACTGAAAGGAGACATACTTCTAATTGAATAAATAAAGAGAAATAGTTACCGAACTCTTGCTCTTGTCTCCTACCTTAGCTCATTTATACAAGTTATTTATTGCCAGTCCAAATCTCCTGAGATTTAATTTCCCAATACATTTCAAACCCCTGTAAAATAAACCAAAGACATTAAACTAACTCCTGTTCTTGACCTCCACTGTAGTTCATCAAACTTAATTGGAGGGTCTGGGGCTCCCCCCTCCCGGGAGGGGGAAGGGGGAGCCCCAGACCCTCCACGCCGGCTACCCACACCTCAGTTCTTGAGGCTGGATGTCAAAAACGCGAAAAAAAAACGCCGACCGGAGGGAGGGAGGGATACCGGGGAGCCTCCGGGACTCACCCAGAAAATGGCGTTTCATTACATTCAACGCTGGTTTTCTGGGGGGAGCCCCGTCGGCTCCCCGGAGCTAACTACCCACAGACAGAAAAAGAGGGACTTACCCGGGAGGCGGTCGCCGCTCACTCCTCAACTCGAAGCCGAGACAACTGGCTGCAACCGCCGACCCAAAGCAACACAGGCCCGACGGGGCCCAGGGACTTTCACAAGGTAACGAGCATGTAACATTGGTTAAAATAACACCATTGTAAAACCGGGTAAAATGGTCACCACTGTGACCTCTATAATGAATACTAAACTACTAAAGTAAACACTACTACTTATCCTGAGTAACACTTCCTGATCAGTTGCACTTGGTAACACTGTTATTGAACACTGCAATATGAGCTGACATATGATGGTTACACCGGAACCAAAGGTACACGACCAACAAGGAAATGCTACACAGGATTAATACCCTGCCACCATCTGCCTTTGACCACTGAGACTAAATCAAACAACGAGGCAAGAAACATTGCTTGACTTGGAGAGTACTTTCTATGACTGTCATTAATTATGGGACGGTTGTCAGCCACTATATCCAAAAGGCTAAGAGGATTCAACAATTGACACAGACGGGAAGTTTAACAAAAGTTTATTGAGATACCATATTATACTAAACACCACAATAAATCCTACTCTAACACTGGCCAATAGTTTAAGAAATTTAGACATGGAACAAAATCTCAGAGATCACACATATACCTTAAGACCTCTGTCTCTCCATCCGGTGGACACTGTGTCTTCCCTGGCTGTGGATGTTCGTCACAGACCCGCTCTCGATCCCGTCACCCCATACTCTGTCCCTTTAAGTCTCTACAGGACCTCTATATACACCTCACAAAGGGGGGGGAGGGGAAGATTTATTGTGCTACCTACACCAAGAAATAAGAGGTTGGCCACACATGCACAAACACTCAAGAATTTTCATAAAACTTGTTTGACATTCACCATACACTGTTCATGAGAGGACTTATTAATTACGTGTGTGACTAACCTCTGGCCTGGCTAAAAGGGGGAAATCCAAGTATGTTTACACATGAGGATCTGGGGTCTACTCCCTTACCCTGTTGACAAGAGTATCATGAAATATTAGATACTTGAAACTAGCTGACTAAGACTAATCCAGGAATTTTTTTTAATCAACATACAAGATAATCCGGAGGTCATCTGGGCTGACCTCTTGGAGCAGGCTTCCCTGGGTGAGAACTCTAGGGGGGGGTCATGGGTGTTACAAGCAGCCAGGACCCTGTTCGACCGCCAAAATCCCCGCGCCCGAATATCAGACCAAGACATAGTCCCAAAGACGGCAGCGAGAGCCACGAACTTACGAACGTCATGGGCACGGGGATAGACCGCAGGCTGGCTGGACTTAATAACCCTGCGGACGACCTGAGAGACCCGAACCCGTGAACAGGGAAGAAGGGAAACTGGATCAACCCACAGCGCGTCCCCAGACATGGAAGCCGTGGTGCGCAAATAACGGTGAAGCACCACAACCGAACACAAAACATGATGCACCCCCGGCCTGACCAACCAAGCATCAACCACCCACGGACCCCTCCGGAACGCAGCAGTCTCATTCTTTGCCAGAAAAGAAGGAGATGGCTGCAAGCGAACAAAACAATCACCACGACCTAAAGAGCAGAAACCCCTGCACCGGAGGAGAGCATGAAGCTCCCCGACTCGACCCCCAGAGGCCAAAGCCAACAAGAAAAGAGCCTTGGAAAAACAATCCCGGACCGAAGGGGCCACAACGAAACGAGGAGACGAAAGGAAAGCGAGCACTCTGTCCAAAGACCAGGACGGCTCAGGCGGCGCATGAGCAGGCCGGAGGTGAAACAATGCACGAGACAGCTTGCGAAACGGCGCAGACATAACATCGATACCGAAGGCAAGCTGAAGCGGCTCCGCCAGTGCCGCACGATTCGAGGCGACAGTGTTAGGCATAAGATGATGGTCCTGAAGCAACCACGAGAGGAAGGACAAGACCACCCGAACAGACAAGGAATTAACACGACGAAGACGCAAAAAGAAACAGAAGGACCGCCAGGAAACTTCATACTGCTGCCGAGAAGAAGCCCGCAGGTAGGACACCAACAAGGAGGCCACCTGATCACTATAGAGATGATGATAAACTCGAGTCAAAAAATCCATACGCGAAGACTCGAGGAGAAGATTGAACCAGCCACGTGACGTACCAGCCTGATCTGCTAAAAGAGGCGGAGCCGCGGAAAACCCCCCGGGTTCGGACACCTAGCAACCAGCTCCTGAAACCAAAGCTGGGCCGGCCACCAAGGGGCCAGAAGGACAACTCTTCCCTGGTAAGTCTCTAAGCAAGTCAGGACCTGGAGCAACAGCTGAACTGAGGGAAAGAGGTACCGGAATCCCCACCTCGACCAGTCTAGCTGCAAGGCGTCGACCCCGACGGCCTTGCGATCGGGGAAGGGCGCCACATACACGGGAAGACGCCGCGACCACGCCAACGCGAAGAGGTCCACCTCGGGACGCCCAAACGTCTGGCAAAGTCAACGGAAGGACTCGTCGTCGACCGTCCACTCCGTGGAGAGGGGAACGAAGCGAGACAGGGCGTCGGCCAAGACGTTGGACACGCCCCGTACGTGAACCGCCAGGAGAGCCAAACCCCGAGAACTCAGCAGACGAGTCATCCGAAGCGACCAACCCCAAAGAGACAGGGACCGCATCGAACCCCCGCGGTTCAGGCAATGAACCACCGGAGAACAGTCGGAATGGAGCCAGATCGTCGATCCGCGGGCCACCCGAATCCTCCGAAGAGCGAACCACACTGCCGCGAACTCCCACACCGTGCTGTGAGCTCGACGGAAGGACAAACCCCAACGCCCTGGCCGGCCTGGTGAGCACTGGTCACAAAACCCCAGCCGAGAGACGACGCATCCGTGTACACATCGAGCGAGGGCTCAGATAGGCGCCAAGGCACTGAACCCCGAAAAACCCGAAGAGGAAGTCGGTGATGCAGCAACCGACGCAAGGCCCCCGGGGGTCGAACCCTGCGATTGCAAGGGCAGAAGGGGGGAACCCCAAAGGAACCAGAACAGCCGACGAAGCCAAACCCGACCCGGCGGGTAGACCACCATCGCGAAGTTCAGGCTACCGCACAGCCCCTCGAGCAACCGCCGGGTGACCTGAGGGCCCACCAGAAACATACGAAGGCGGGACCGCAGCCGCAGGAGAGACTCCGGAGGGAGAGACAAGGAGGTGGTTCGAGAGTCCCAAACGAGACCCAGCCAAGTCCGAACCTGAGAGGGAACCAGAGGGGACTTCCTCCAGTTCACCAAGAACCCGAACCCGGCGAGCTCGAAAAGAACCAAATCCCTGGCTAGCAAGCAAGCTGACCGGCTGGGAGCCCAAACCACCCAGTCTTCGAGGTAGGCCAACACCCGAACACCTAGGAGACGCAAACGAGCCACCACAACCCGTGTAAGGCGCGTGAACACGCAAGGTGCAAGGTTCAACCCTAACGGGAGACAACGAAAGCAGTAACTCAGACGCCCCACAACAAAACCGAGCCAGTCCCTGAACCGCGGATGAATCTGGACATGCCAATAAGCGTCCCGGAGGTCACGGGACACCATCCAAGAGCCCGGCTCCAAAAGGAGCCGAACCTGAGACAGTATAGTCATCCGAAAGGAGGGGCAATGAACCCAGGGGTTCAGACGGGACAAGTCCAGAATGAACCTCAGGTCCGCGCAGTCCCGTTTCGGAACCGGAAACAGACGGGAAACCCATCTGAGGGACGACGTCGTTTCGACGACGCCCAAGCGTACCCACTCCAAGACAACTCGACAGAGCGCAGGGGAAGAAACTTGCCCTGCCAGCCCCGACCCCTCCAAAGGGGAGGGGCTACCCAACGCCACCGCAGACCGCCAGACACGACCCGAAAGGCCCACGAATCGTGGGACCAGGCGCGGGCGAACAGCGCAAGCCTCCCCCCCATCGCCCTGTCAATGGGGCAAACCGCGAAAGGGCCGGCGACCATATGAGACCCAGAAACCCGCACAGAGCGAACACCACGCCGACCAGACGAGGGAGGGTCCGCAGCAGGAGCCGAACCGAACCTGACACCAGAGGCCTACCACGACGAGAGGAACCCCGAGTCCTGGCACGACCCTTCCGGGAAGACCGACCCGGGACCCCCGGAAAACCAACAAGTCCGACATCGGACGACAAGCGCCGACGCAGCCTGAATAAACTGTGCCACGGCCAACTCCTCAAACAGAAGAGGACAAAAAGGTGAAGAACGCCTAAGAGCCAGAGCCCAAGCAGATTCCACGGAGGAACCCAGCACCGTCTGCCGACACGCGAGACGGGAAGCATAAAACAGGGAAACCGCATCCCTCGAAGGGGGAAGGGGCACCCCCTGAAGCTGCCAGAGTCTCGAGATCAAGTAAACCTGCTCCGACCCTGAAACCCTCAGACGCTTCGGGCCGGAAGCAGGGGGGGGGGGACCAGAACGAACAGTAGGGGAAGGACGAGGAGGCGCGGACTGAACCAGGATCGAAGCGACCCCCACCCCCAAGTCCGGGTCTTGAAAAGCAAAGCGGGGCAGCCCCGGGGCATCAGGTGAGCAACCAACCGAGCGCGTTGCTACAGACGAAACCTAGACTCCAATGCACGCGCCGCCTGTACCCGAAGAGAATCATCAGAGGATTGGGTAAATTGAGTCACAAGCAAGCAGCAACACTCACAGGACTCAGGGTCGAAAGTATCACCGACCCAACAGGCAGCGTGGCAGAGGCAAAAACAATGAGGGTCACCATGAGACAAGGGGACCGAGCAACCCTCAAACTCGCACACAGTGAGTGGGGATCGACTCCGGGGTCACATCCATCGGACCCACGCGCCCCCTAGGGGATTCCCAGGGTCCTGAGCGTTTACTTTAAGAGGACTCGCGCTCAGGTAGTCCCAGGCAGGGTGCTGCTAACGGCGCCCAAAACTACCAAGCGAACTTCTATAGCTGTACCCCAGGGACGTGTACACTCACGGGGACCTAGCAGGGGGCGCCACCGAGTAGAACCGTGGAAAGGCAAAAACTAATGAATTAATAGGATAGAACCCCCCACCAGGCAAAAACAAAAAGAAAAACAAAACCCCGCAAGAGGACAGCGAACCCAAGGAACTCCATAGCCGGCCGCTATGTCGGGAATACAAGCTGTGCAGCACCCTGCGCCCCTACCAGTGCAAACTGCCTCTTACCTGCCAGTAACAAGGGAGAACAGAACACCCAAGAGCCCAACAGGCGGCCGAAAAACCGAAAAGGTAAAAGGACCAGCAGAGGCAGACCCCGAGGAGCCTGTGGAAGGTGGACCCAAGCCCCAAGGGCAGTACTTACAGGGCACCTAGGGAAGGAAGCCCTAGGCGCATGCAGCCCGAGTACTGAAGATAACTCCTGGCTGTCGCACCCACAATAACAAACACCACACACAAAGCACAGTGCTGTAGCGACACCGGAGCCAGAGCACACGACCTTCGCCTTTAGCATCAGCCTCAAGAACTTTTTTTTATTTTTTGGGAAGTAAAGAGGAAGGAGATGCAAAGGTGAAGGGAAGTATAGAAGTGGGAAATACAGTGAGAGATATGAAAGCAGGCGGGCTGTCCGCCTTGCTGACACGATATGTGGGTGTTGGCAGCTAAGCTAAGCTGGCTCCCTCTTGTCAGGGAGCTGTGAGTGTGTGAGAGGTTCTTCACATGTGTTTCACCATATATGGATGTCTATAGATGAATACTGTGTAGCATTCATATATGCACACTCCGATGCTTCCACACATGTTGTTCTGTTTAAGGCTCTTTGTTTTATTATTATTATTTATCGAGTTGTTCATACATTCTCGTTATTATTTGTCGGGTTGTTCATACACACATTATTATTTATCAAGTTGTTCATACATACTCATATATGAACTGTTCCTATACTCTCATGTATATCTCATCTGGGGATTATATACTGTGGGGCGGGGTTTTCCTCCAGAGAATCGAGGCTCTTAGGCCACCAGCTGTGGGAGCGGGGCGTCTCATCTTGGAGCAATCTTTCAAACATTGGGTCTTCTAACATTTCGATGGTGTTCCACACCCTGATGGCTTGGTGCTTTAGTGGCTGTATGTTCAGGAGTTCATGGAGCTCCTGGATTGTCTGATCATATGGTGGACGGTGTTTTGCTGCTCTCCTTAGCGCCTTATTCTGTACTGCTTGCAGTTTCTGCATGTTAGTTTTCTTTATGGGGTGTAGTTATACTGGGGGATACTCTAGATGCAGCCGAACTAGAGCCTTATATAGGTGGATCTGAATGTTAGTACTGAGGCTTCGGAATCTTCTCATTTTTCCTAATGCTGCTTTGGCTTTGTTTAGTCGGTCCCTTACATGAATTTGTATCCCTGTTCTATTTATCATAAGTCCCAGTATTCTGCCTACCTCCGCATATTGGATCGGATGGTTGTCAAGGACGATGGGGTCCGGGTTTCTTTTCGCAATGTGTATTATCTGAAACTTTTGTTTGTTGGCGCTAATTTTCCATTGCTTCTCAAAGTTGTTTATGAGTTCAATTGCCGCCTTGGTCTTGTCGGATAGTAGCGGCTTCGATGGTCCCGGTTGGCAAATTATTTGGGTGACATCGTCAGCGTATGTGATGTATTCTCCATGTTGAGGTTGGGGTAGGTCGGCTGTATATATGTTGAATAGAGTGGGGGAGATGCAGCTTCCTTGTGGTACTCCACTTTTCAGGTCTATTACTTCACCCAAGTAGCTGCCTATATTAAGCCTAGCAGTTCTATTGTCTATAAAGCTGCAGAGAGTAGTAGTAAATCTTTCGGGAAGCCCTAGTTCAGATATCTTGTATTTTAGGCCTGTGTACCACACTTTGTCGAAGGCTTTCGAGACGTCCCTAAGCACTATATTACACTGATCTTTTTTCGACACTGCGTTGGCTATATGCTCGTAGATCAGGGCTATAGCTGTATGGGCCCCTCTGCGGTTTCTGAACCTGTAATGGTTGTGGTCAGAGAAACAATCTTCGTCCTCATCGTTTTATTCTCCGCCAGTAACAACAACAAAACAAATATCAGGTACATGAAATATTGTTAACAAGATCATAAACAAAAGAGCATCTGCTCCAAACATGCTACCTCCAACATCTGTAGTACTCAATCCCAACATTCCTCCCCTTTTAAATAAACTCTATCCCTACAGGTTAAGTCTATCAGGCGGTCGTATGACTCTTCCTGATTTTCTCAACTGGGAGTCCTGACCTGTTACTTCTGGGAAACATTCTTCTGAATTACTCCTTGCAGAGTCCATAGGGTTGACTGTATCCCCATAACCCTCTGCTGCCCCTTGCTCTGCCTCACGGTCACCTGCAGGTGCTGCTATCCCTTCATTATTAGGATGGATATCACTAGTTGCCCCACCCCCACCTGAAGGTTCTTCAAAATTCCCTGTGAACCTTGGCATGAGCTGATCGGCATGCCTTTTCCAATTAATGTTCCCAAAACTCTGCACTTGCACAGTGAAGTTCCTGCGGCCCAGGACTTCCCTAATTTTTCCTTCCACCCAGGGCTTTCCACTTCCAAAATTCCTTGCATATACTGCATCCCCCTCATTAAACAACAATTCCTCTCCCTGAGCCAACTGACTGGCCAAGCTAGTTACCGATTTCTCTTTATTGGGATCTGTCTTTACTGCTTCCATGTGCACTTTAAAGTGTCTATTAAACAGTAATTCAGAAGGAGATTTACCAGTAGTAGAATGAAAAGTTTTTCTTTGATTATATAAAAATCTACAAAGCCTTGTATTAATAGTACCTTCCGTAAACCGCTTTAACCCTTCTTTCAAGGATCTCACTGCTCTCTCTGCTAGACCATTTGAAGAAGGATTATAGGGGGCAGGTGTTACATGTTTAATACCATTTTTTCTAAAAAAATCCTCCATTTCCACAGAAACAAAATAAGGAGCATTGTCTGAGACAATTATGTCTGGCAATAAAAAATTACAAAATGTTTTCCTTAGTAATTCACAAGTTACAGATGATGTGGTGGAATTACACACATGCACATCCAGAAATTTGGTGTATGAATCCACCACCACTAGGTAATATTTATTATCCATAGGTCCCGCATATTCTACATGAAGTCTAGACCAGGGTTTTCCAGTGCATGGCCAAGAAAGTACTGGGGCCTGGGGTTTCTGATAATTCTTAAAGCAAATATGACAATTTTTTGTTACCTCAGCAATATCCTGGTCTATTTTTGGCCACCAAACCCAACTTCTAGCTTCTGTTTTCATAGCATTTATGCCATTATGGCTTACATGCAGCTGTTCCAAAATCTTACATCTCAGTTCCCCAGGCACCACCACTCTATTCCTATACAAAAGTACATCCTGGTGAATACTAAGGTCAGCCTTCACTGCAGCATACTCTGACAATAACAAATTATCATTCCAACCATATTTGACATATTTCAACAACAGACTTAATTTGGGATCTCTACCAGTTGCCTTCCTAATAGTCTGGAATGAAATATCCTCAAAAGACATAGCTTCCACCAGGTTAACATACTCCACTGGAATACTGGAATTTAATTCTTCTGTCTCAGGCAATCTACTTAATGCATCAGCTACTACCTTATCCTTGCCTGGCTTAAACTCTAAATCATACTCAAACTGTGAGAGTAGTAATGCCCATCTTTGAATTCTAGCATTGGCATTAACTGGAATTTGCTTACCTCTGCCAAACAATCCTAGCAGGGGTTTATGATCTGTTCTAGCAAGAAATTTGCTCCCCAGCAGAAAATACCTCAGTTTCTTTACAGCAAATACCAAAGCTAAAGCTTCTTTATCTAACTGAGAATAATTCTGTTCTGCAGGAGATAACTTCTTGCTAGCAAAATATACTACTTTATCCTGACCATCTACTTCCTGTAATAATACACAACCCACTCCTACTGGGGAAGCATCTACTTCCAGTTTTAATGGGAGTCTACCTGTAAAATTAGTGAGCACTGGAGAATTGATCAATTCCTGCTTAATATTCCTGAATGCATTTTCCTCTCTTGCTGCCCACTTAAATCTAGCCCCTTTTTTCAACAATTCATACAAGGGTGCTAATTTTGTTGAAAAGTTCTTCACAAACTTACAAAAATATGTAACCATCCCAACAAAAGACTGTACTTCCCCAACTGATGTTGGGGCTGGGGCATCTATTATAGCAGCTACATTTTTGTGAGAAGGAGTAAAGCCCTTACCTGAAATATGGTACCCCAGGTATTCAATGGCCTTGGTCTTCAACGTTGTTTTTCCCTTATTAATCTTCACATTGTGCTTTTGCAAAAGATTCAAAACTTGTTCTAATCTAGCATCATGCACTTCCTCATTCTCTCCACATACAATAATGTCATCTAAAAAACTAGCCACACCTTCAATGTTAACTAACAACTGGGACATGAATCTCTGAAAAATTGCTGGAGACGAGGAGAGTCCAAAAGGAAGTCTTTTATACTTAAATAACCCCTTGTGGGTATTAATCACTAACAATTTCTGGCTCTCCTCCTCTACAGGAATTTGCAAGTAAGCATCCTTCAGGTCAATCTTAGAAAAAATTGCTCCTTTGCAGACCACTGACAATAACTCATCTATCTTAGGTAAAGGATACTTCTCACAGTGTATGCGGTTGTTCAGTTCCTTGAAGTCTGCACAGATTCTCAAAGATTTCCTATCTGCCTTCAACACTGGTACAATTGGGGCTGCCCACTCACTATGTGTAATTGGCTCTAAGATGCCTTCTGCCACATGCTTTTCCAGGGCTGATTCTACCAATTGCTTGTAATGAAACGGCACTGTTCTTGCCTTGAAAAATTTAGGTGAAGCCCCACTTTTCAGGTGAATTTTTGCAACCATGCTATTAATTGGCTTATCTGCCTCCACTGAATATTTATCTAACATTTGTTCGGCACTTTTAATTGTTTTAACTATCGACAATTCATCTAGGCCCGCCAAGAAAATTCCCACTTTTTCCATGAGATCCTTACCACATAGGCTAGGATTATGTGAATCCACTACATAAAAATCCTGGACAATTTCTTTTCCATTATAACCTACTTTTGCCGACACCTTGCCATAGACCTTAATCGGTACATTATCATAAGCACTTAAAATTTTTTACCTGGTTTTACATTCAATTGCAAGGTATCTGCCCAATCTCTAGACAATGTTGACACTGCCGCACCAGTGTCCAGTTCCAAGGGAACTAACTTCCCATTAATTACAAAATTCACCACTTGTGACTTCACTGAACATACCTTTTCTTTCACCGAATATAGTCGGTTTTCCTCACCTGCAGCTTCTTCAGACGGTTTACCTTCCTCTACCGCCTTGACTACAGTACCACTACCTCTTCTTCCTGCATTACCTGGTCGTCTCCTCTCCCAGGCCTTGTTGTTCCTGTTCAGAAATTCCCTACACACTCTCTGCAAGTGTCCCTCCTTGTTACAAAAGTTGCATATATATGCACGAAACTTGCACTTGCTACTTATGTGCCTGTATCCACAGTGTTTGCATCTGGTCTGGCCCTGTACGACCATAATTTCCTGAGTAGAAGTCTTACTTCCAAAAGCCCTTTCCAGGTTCAATATCTTCTCGAGCACTGTCCATGAAGTCATCGATTGTAGATCCAAATTTTCTGCCACCAGGTTAGGGAAATAATTCTCCTTTTCCACTGCCATGAACAACTGGTCCCTAACCCTACCGTCCAACTGTGCTCCGAAGTTGCAGAGGTTAGCCAAAGCCTTCAAATCCGCAAATAAATCCTGTACTGATTCGTGCTGCTTTTTCGTCCTCTTCTGGAAATCCATCAAACTCCTGTGATATGATGGTTTCACCACATACTGACGTTTAAGCAGAGCAATCAGGTCTACATAGGTCTTCGTGTGAGGTAGCTCCGGTGCACACAAATTTCCGAGAACACTATATGCTTCCGAGCCCAGTGAAACTAAGAGTACCGCTTTCTTGTTGGCGTCCTCCTTAATCTCCCGGCACTGAAAGTGTGCTTCCAGCAGGCTGAGCCACAGGTCCAACGAGATCTTGGCAGTGTTTAACGGCTCCATTGACATGAGCGGCGTAGTCATTGTCACGGTGGTAGCACACTGTACTGTTGTGCGCGAAGCGTCCACTCGTCCACACGACGTACCCTGCTCTCTCTTGATCCTCACACCATGTCTCGTACCCAAGCTCTCTGCCGGAGATGTTTAATCCTCGTCGCCACTGTAATGGTTGTGGTCAGAGAAACAATCTTCGTCCTCATGGTTTTATTCTCCGCCAGTAACAACAACAAAACAAATATCAGGTACATGAAATATTGTTAACAAGATCATAAACAAAAGAGCATCTGCTCCAAACATGCTACCTCCAACATCTGTAGTACTCAATCCCAACAGAACCCATGCTGCCTGGTGTTATACTTCCCTTCCTCTTCCATGTACTTCACAAGTCTCTGGTTGATAATTTTTTCGAATATTTTACCTGGTACTTCGAGGAGGGAAATTGGCCTGTAGTTTTCAGTTTGGGTTGGGGGTTTACCCGGCTTGGGGATTAATCTTATTGTGGCATTCTTGAAGTATGCGGGGAATAGTCCAGATGCAAGAGCTGCATTTAAGATACCTGTGTATTGCTGGAGTGCAATCACTGGTAGGTTGGATAATACCATCTTATTTATTTTGCTGTTGCCCGGCGCCTTGTTCTTGAAACCCATAATTGTTTTATGGACCTCTGCAATGGTTATGTGTTTCATAAGGTGGCAGTCATCGCGTATGTTGTTAAGGTCTATTGTTTGCGTCGGGAGTAGAGCAGCAGCTCTATTGTTGACTTGAGTTGTAATTTCCCTTTCATTAATTGGGCAAAACTTTAAGTTTTCTTCTGGGCTTATCCTGAATATTTTTTCCCAGAACTTCCTGAATTCCTGCTCTTGTTCTCTCTCCTCATAGAGTTTATTTCATGAGGCGTCTATGATGTAGGGTGTTTCCACCGAAGAGCTTCCCATCAGGGTCTTTACTTTTTTCCAGAACTTTCCTGGGTTTCTGTAGTCGACTTGGATCTTGGTTATTAGGTCATCCCATTGCTTGGTGTACTCTGTTTTGCATAGATCTTGCAGCGCATCTTGAAGTTCTCTTTGTAGCCTTTTGCGCTCATCCGTCCAACCGTGTTGTGTTATGAGTTGCAGAAGGTTGTTGCACAGCTGCTGTAGTTCCGGCTGATGAGGTACCAGCCGATGATCCAGCAGCTAATGTCATAGCTGGTGGTGTTCCAGCTGAGCAGGCCCCTGGGGGACAAGCCCATCGGCTGTAGTCCAGCTGACGAGGTCCCTGCCGATAATCCAGCATCTAAGTGCACAGCTGGTGTTGGCCCCCAGGGCTGAGCATGCCCCTGGGGCCAAGTCCGGCAGCTGTAGTTCCGGCTGATGTGGTCCCAGCTGATGGTCCAGCAGCCGCAGGCTCCGCTGGCAGTCTTCCAGAGGAGCGTGCCCTTCCCAGCTGCTGAGGTCCCAGCCGATGATCCAGCAGCTGATGGCACAGCTGAGGGTGTTTCACCTGAGCATGCCCTGGGGGGCCAGGACCAACTCTGGATGTCCTGGCTGAAGTTTTTCACGCAGCTGCAAAGGTCCAGTTGCCGAGGCTGCAGATGGCGTGTCCCAAACGAGGATCTTCATGAGGGAAGAAGGGAAGTACGCATTTTCTAACCATTCTTGCTAATAATTTTGTTACAGTTCTCATTCGTCTTGTCGAGCGTAAGTGTTTCTGCAGTTCCATGCCACTTAACACCCTCTTGCCTTGGCCTGTTGGCGTCCCTTAGTACTTCCCGCTTACAGGCCAGGCACAGTTGCCGTTGTCACGGCTGGTGGGGTACCACCCGATGATTCAGCGGCTGCTGGCCCAGCTGGTGGTGTTCCAGCTGGGCATGCTCTGGGGGGCCAAGCACAGCTGCTGTTGTTCCGGCTGGTGTGGTCCCAGCCAATGTTCCAGTAGCTGATGGCACAGCTGGTGGTGTTCCAGCTGAGCTTGCCCCTGGGGGCCATGCACAGCTGCTGTTGCCCCGGCTGATGCGGTACCAGCCAATGAGCCAGCAGCTGATGGCACAGCTGGTGGTGTTCCAGCTTGGCCCTGGGGGCCAAGCACAGCTGCTGTTGTTCCAGCTGAGGTGGTCCCAGCCGATGATCGGCAGCTGATGGCCCCCCAAGCTGCGCATGCCCCTGGGGGCCAGGCACAGCTGCTGCTGTTCCGGCCGATGAGGTACCAGCCGAGGATCCAGCAGTTGATGGCCAAGTTGGTGGTGTTCCACCTGAGCAGGCCCCTGGGGGCCAAGCGCAGCTGCTGTTGTTACGGCTGAGGTGGTCCCAGCCAATGATCCAGCAGCTGATGGCCCAGCTGGTGGCGTCCCAAGCTGAGCACGCCCCTAACGCATTTTCTCTCCTTTTTAATAATAAATTTGTTACAGTTCTCATACGTCTTGTTGAGCGTAAGTGGTTCCGCAGTTCGATTCCACTTAACACCCTCTTTCCTTGGACTGTTGGCCCTTAGTATCTCCCCACGGCATAGCGATATGGACTTCGCTGCACTCTAGGCAGTCTTCGGAGCCACCTGCAGTCCATTGGCTGAACTGTGCTTTAACATTGACTTAATTTATGTTATTTAACATAATTTATATTATAATTCTTTATATTCTACAATTTTATTGTATTTTATTATCTTTCTGTTATTCATCATCTTATTAAATTTAATTTGATAATTTAATTTATGTAAAAATACTTATATAAATGCTATTATATATAATTTATTATTGGTACTTGCCGTGCCGGTGCCTACCAACTCTCGACGCAGGCCGCTCAGCTATGCCTGGGACTTCATTCAATCCTACCTATTCCTGCCTTCCGCGACAGGTGTCGCAGCCAGTTATCCCACTCTCGCAGCCTAAGTCGCCAGCAGTATACTTTGATGCGGCTCCGCGCACCTGTGCCTTTGCTCTTCACGTTAACTCTGCACACCAGCCCCTGCCCACCCTTACTGCTTTATTACTTCCAGACCCACAACAGAACGAGGACGACGAAAACCTGTGATGATCGTGGAAGGCGCAGTGGGGCTATGAACGGTGGACCACGGCTCTCATGCCCACCGTGCGAGGTATACTGGGAGGCAACAGACTCCCTTCTAAGCAGACACCTCCACTCCACACCCGAGGGGCTCACCACAGCGACAACGACCGACACGGGGTCGACCATGGCGAGTCGGCCTCGGAGTGGACAGCGTCCACATTCCCACACCCGCCCTGGGGCCGGCCATCCAGGACTGGTCTCTGCGAGGGTGGGCTACTACGACGAAGATAAACACGGAAACAACCAGTCATTCCCCACGGTGACAAGCGCTGCCTGCATGGAGTACAAACCCGGCAGTATGTACTCCTCCCAGTCCACAGTGGGGGGCTTCCCGCCTCCCCGCTCCACGGCTCGTCAAGATGGTACTCCGCTGGCCCACCAAGCGAGCTGCGTCTCCTCGTAGCATCTGCCAAGTAGACCCGGAATGGTACCTTTTTCAGTCTGGGTCAAGGAAGACCGACTGTTTTTTAATGGCCTCTCCGGGCATACGGGCACGCTTACGGCCACAGTAGCGAGGAGGTGTGTTCCTACTTATAGCAGCCAGCTTCCGCTCGCCCTTCGGGGGTGGGGGTTCCGCGCCGCTGGCCCTCACGGGATTGGGGGTACTCCGTCGGAACCCCCAAAGTGATCAGCTCAATAATAGTCATCTATAATTATTATTTTAATTTATGTAATAAATTTTGTAATAATTAATTTTGTAATTAATTTATATACAGTAATAATTAATTTTGTAATTAATTTATATAATAATTAATTTATGTAATTAATTTACATAATAATTAATAATAAATTAAGCCCCCACTTGATGTGCATTTTCTTCCAAGCCACAGAAAATAGTCGCTGTATGCAAGGCAAACGGCGGAATTTCTGGGAACGAAGAAAATGTAATACCATACTCGGTGGCTAACCGACCATGGTTGCGCGTGCATCATGGGGGGGGGTATTTAAGCGCGCACGGGGACGCACCAACGTCTCGCTGCTGCGTTCCCGGACGATACACTCAAAACGCCCACCCGCCTCCCGGGATCACCTGCATCCCCTGGAGTTTCCGGGGGAAGACGCCAATGCAGTTTGCTGAGGACACTTGTCCCAATTTCCAATGAATTGTGTTACCTTTGGGGGTGCTCCGTCGGAACCCCCAAAGTGATAAGCTCAATAATAGTCATCTATGATTATTATTTTAATTTATGTAATAAATTTTGTAATAATTAATTTTGTAATTAATTTATATAATAATTAATTTTGTAATTAATTTATATAATAATTAATTTTGTAATTAATTTATATAATAATTAATTTATGTAATTAATTTACATAATAATTAATAATAAATTAAGCCCCCACTTGATGTGCATTTTCTTCCAAGCCACAGAAATGTCGAATTTTACGAGATAGGAGTAGAGCTGTGTGTAGATAATTTTTTCAAATATTTTTGATAGAATGGGTTTTATTTTATTTTATTATTTTATTTTATTTATTCATATACAACAAGGTACATTGGAAATGTGAGAATATATAATATGGTAATTACAATCTTGTAAAGCCACTAGTACGCGCAGCGTTTCGGGCAGGTCCTTAATCTAAGAAAATTTTAAGTAGGTAAATACTATCAAAAATTATAAAAAAGAAATGATAACAGTTACATGGCAAGAAAAAAAAAGATGAGAGAAAATTGTAGGTACAGTATAATAAAGCACTTAGGTAGCTAAGATTGATTGCAATGAAAGCTTGAATGGTAGTTGACAAAAATTGGTAGGCACAATACAGCAAATGGCTAGCACATAAAGGAAGACAGCAATGAACACAATGATAAGGTTGTTTGGGTTAAATACATAAGAATTAGGAGATTGGGTAACACTAGGTACAGAGCAAAAAATAAAGCTCAGTGTAGGAAACTAAGAAGATGAAATTAAGTACTTTTTGGTTTTGTTTTTAAATAAGGCAAAAGTTTTACAGTTTTTCAATTCACTAGGGAGTGAGTTCCATAGACTAGGTCCCTTAATTTGCATAGAGTGTTTACACAGATTAAGTTTGATCCTGGGGATATCAAAGAGATATTTATTTCTGGTGTGGTGATAATGGGTCCTATTACATCTGTCCAGAGAGAGTTTCAGAGCATGGTTTGCATTTAAGAACAAGGTTTTGTAAATGTAGTTGACACAAGAGAATGTGTGGAGGGAGTTAATATTTAGCAAGCTTAGGGATTTAAACAAGGGAGCTGAGTGTTGTCTGAAAGCAGAGTAGTTATTATTCTGATAGCAGATTTTTGCTGGGTGATGATGGGCTTAAGGTGGTTTGCAGTGGTAGACCCCCATGCACAGATACCATAATTAAGATAGGGGTAGATTAGTGCATAATAGAGAGAGAGGAGAGCAGAGTTAGGAAACATAATATCTGATTTTGGAGAGTATACCAACTGTCTTAGAGGA
>WNGS01069952.1:0-11370 GCA_020271785.1 Procambarus virginalis | reverse complement strand
ATTTGGGACGTTTGGGATATTTTGAAAACTGCAGGGGGCTTGGCAAATGTGACCCTCGCTGCTCTCAGTAATTGGCATATTTTCGGTATAAAAATTCGTAATTTCAAACTGCGAATACGTGCAGAGAGCCAGAATTTGGCTCCAAAATATGGCTCAAGCGTCGAATTTGAGATGTTTGGGATATTTTAAAACTGCAGGGGGTTTGGGCAAATGTGACCCATCGCCGCTCTCAGTAATTGGCATATTTTCGGTATAAAAATTCGTAATTTCAAACTGCGAATACGTGCAGAGAGCCAGAATTTGGCTCCAAAATATGGCTCAAGCGTCGAATTTGGGATGTTTTGGAATATTTTGAAAACTGCAGGGAGGTTTGGGCAAAATGTGACCCATCGCCGCTTATGTAATTGGCATATTTTCGGTATAAAAATTCGTAATTTCAAACTGCGAATACGTGCAGAGAGCCAGAATTTGGCTCCAAAATATGGCTCAAGGGTCGAATTTGGATGTTTCGATAATTTTGAAAACTGCAGGGGTGTTTGGGCAAAATGTGACCCATCCCGCTCTCAGTAATTGGCATATTTTCGGTATAAAAATCGTAATTTCAAACTGCGAATACGTGCAGAGAGCCAGAATTTGGCTCCAAAATATGGCTCAAGGTCGAATTTGGGATGTTTTGGATATTTTGAAAACTGCAGGGGGTTTGGGCAAAGTGTGACCCATCGCCGCTCTCAGTAATTGGCATATTTTCGGTATAAAAAATCGTAATTTCAAACTGCGAATACGTGCTGAG
Organism: Procambarus virginalis; assembly: GCA_020271785.1. Lineage (NCBI taxonomy): Eukaryota > Metazoa > Arthropoda > Malacostraca > Decapoda > Cambaridae > Procambarus > Procambarus virginalis. The sequence continues at coordinate 10,580 of WNGS01069952.1, read as the reverse complement.
AGCCAGAATTTGGCTCCAAAATATGGCTCAAGGTCGAATTTGGGATGTTTCTGATATATTTTAAAACTGCAGGGGGTTTTGGGCAAAATGTGACCCATCGCCGCTCTCAGTAATTGGCATATTTTCGGTATAAAAAGTCGTAATTTCAAACTGCGAATACGTGCAGAGAGCCAGAATTTGGCTCCAAATATGGTTCAAGCGTCGAATTTGGAATGTTTGGGATATTTTGAAAACTGCAGTGGGGTTTGGCAAAAATGACCCATCGCCGCTCTCAGTAATTGGCATATTTTCGGTATAAAAATTCGTAATTTCAAACTGCGAATACGTGCAGAGAGCCAGAATTTGGCTCCAAAATATGGTTCAAGCGTCGAATTTGGGATGTTTGGATATTTTGAAAACTGCAGGGGGGTTTGGGCAAATGTGATCCCATCGCTGCTTCAGTAATTGGCATATTTTCGGTATAAAAATTCGTAATTTCAAACTGCGAATACGTGCAGAGAGCCAGAATTTGGCTCCAAATATGGCTCAAGGGTCGAATTTGGGATGTTTGGATATTTTGAAAACTGCAGGGGGGTTTGGGCAAAATGTGCCCTCGCCGCTCTTCAGTAATTGGCATATTTTCGGTATAAAATTCGTAATTTCAAACTGCGAATACGCTGAGAGCCAGAATTTGGCTCCAAAATATGGCTCAAGCGTCGAATTTGGATTTTTGGGATATTTTGAAAACTGCAGGGAGGGTTTGGAAAATGTGACCCATCGCTGCTCTCAGTAATTGCATATTTTCGGTATAAAAATTCGTAATTTCAAACTGCGAATACGTGCAGAGAGCCAGAATTTGGCTCCAAAATATGGTCAAGGGTCGAATTTGGGATGTTTGTGATATATTTTAAAACTGCAGGGGTGGGGTTTTGGGCAAAATGTGACCCATCGCCGCTCTCAGTAATTGGCATATTTTCGGTATAAAAGTCGTAATTTCAAACTGCGAATACGGGCAGAGAGCCAGAATTTGGCTCCAAATATGGCTCAAGCGTCGCATTTGGGATGTTTGAGATATTTTGAAACCTGCAGGAAGGGTTTGGGCAAAATGTGATCCATCGCCGCTTTCAGTAATTGGCATATTTTCGGTATAAAAATCTTAATTAAACTGCGAATACCCTCCCTGCATTTTTAAAATATCCCAAACATCCCAAATTCGAAGCTTGATATTTTTGGAGCCAAATTCTGGCTCTCGGCACGTATTCGCAGTTTGAAATTACGAATTTTTATACCGAAAGTATGCCATATACTGAGAGCGCGATGGGTCACATTTTGCCCAACACCCCCATCGCAGTTTTCAAAATATCCCAAACGTCCAAAATTCGACCCTTGAGCCATATTTTGGAGCCAAATTCTGGCTCTCTGCACGTATTCGCAGTTTGAAATTACGACATTTTATACCGAAATATGCCAATTACTGAAGCGGCGATGGATCACATTTTTCCCAAACCCCCCTGCAGTTTTCAAAATATCCCAAACATCCCAAATTCGACGCTTCGCAATATTTGGAGCCAAATTCTGGCTCTCTGCACGTATTCGCAGTTTGAAATAACGAATTTTATATACCGAAAATATGCCAATTACTGATCGGCGATGGGTCACATTTTGCCCAAACCCCCTGCAGTTTTCAAATATATCACAAACATCCCAATTCGACCTTGAGCCATATTTTGAGCCAAATTCTGGCTCTCGCACGTATTCGCAGTTTGAAATTACGAATTTTATACCGAAAATATGCCAATTACTGAGAGCGGCGATGGGTCACATTTGCCCCCCCCCTGCAGTTTTCAAAATATCCCAAACATCCAATTCGACCCTTGAGCCTATTTTGGAGCCAAATTCTGGCTCTCTGCACGTATTCGCAGTTTGAAATTACGAATTTTTATACCGAAATATGCCAATTACTGAGAGCGGCGATGGGTCACATTTTGCCCAACCCCCCCTGCAGTTTTAAAATATATCAACAACCCCAAATTCGACCCTTGAGCCATATTTTGGAGCCAAATTCTGGCTCTTGCACGTATTCGCAGTTTGAAATTACGATTTTTTATACCGAAAATATGCCAATTACTGAGAGCAGCGATGGGTCACATTTTGCCCAAACCCTCCTGCAGTTTTCAAATATATCCAAACATCCCAAGTTCGACGCTTGAGCCATATTTGGAGCCAAATTCTGGCTCTCGGCACGTATTCGCAGTTTGAAATTACGAATTTTTATACCGAAAATATGCCAATTACTGAGAGCGGCGATGGGTCACATTTTGCCCAAACCCTCCTGCAGTTTTAAAATATCCCAAACACCCCAAATTCGACGCTTGAGCCATATTTTGGAGCCAAATTCTGGCTCTCTGCACGTATTCGCAGTTTGAAATTACGAATTTTATACCGAAATATGCCATTACTGAGAGCGGCGATGGGTCACATTTTGCCCAAACCCCCCTGCAGTTTTCAAAATATCCCAAACATCCCAATTCGACCTTGAGCCATATTTTGGAGCCAAATTCTGGCTCTCTGCACGTATTCGCAGTTTGAAATTACGAATTTTATACCGAAATATGCCAATTACTGAGAGCGGCGATGGGTCACATTTGCCCAAACCCCCCTGCAGTTTTCAAATATCCCAAACATCCCAAATTCGACGCTTGAGCCATATTTTGGAGCCAAATTCTGGCTCTCTGCACGTATTCGCAGTTTGAAATTACGAATTTTATACCGAAAATATGCCAATTACTGAGAGCGGCGATGGGTCACATTTTGCCCAAACCCCCCTGCAGTTTTAAAATATCACAACATCCCAAATTCGACCCTTGAGCCATATTTTGGCCAAATTCTGGCTCTCTGCACGTATTCGCAGTTTGAAATTACGATTTTTTATACCGAAAATATGCCAATTACTGAGAGCGGCGATGGGTCACATTTGCCCAAATACCCCTGCAGTTTTAAAATTTCCGAAACATCTCAAATTCGACCCTTGAGCCATATTTTGGATCCAAATTCTGGCTCTCTGCACGTATTCGCAGTTTGAAATTACGATTTTTTATACCGAAAATATGCCAATTACTGAAAGCAGTGATGGATCGCATTTTGCCCAAACCCTCCCTGCAGTTTTCAAATATCCCAAACATCCCAAATTCGACGCTTGAGCCATATTTGGGAGCCAAATTCTGGCTCTCTGCACGTATTCGCAGTTTGAAATTACGAATTTTTATACCGAAAATATGCCAATTACTGAGAGCGGCGATGGGTCACATTTTGCCCAACCCACCTGCAGTTTTCAAAATATCCCAAACATTCCAATTCGAAGCTTGAGCCATATTTGGGAGCCAAATTCTGGCTCTCTGCACATATTCGCAGTTTGAAATTACGACTTTTTAACCAAAATATGCCAATTACTGAGAGCGGTGATGGGTCACAAACATGATTAAAAACGTGGGAAATACGACTATATAGTCCATTATTCGTTCAAATCACATAAATCAATGTGTTTTCATTAGAATTAACTAAAATGTTCCAGATTTTCCGTGTATGTTACAGAAAGAAGATGTACTGCAAAAACAGCTCTAATGCGGCTGAAACGTCGAAATTTGCAATAAAATCAGGGTTTCTCTCCTTGGATACGGATTGTCAGTTTATTGTTATTAATTCATTACATATGCGACATATCTGATGTATACGCGTAATTGATTGCAAATTCACATTAAATACATTATTTCAATTAACCATTCGTACCTCGTTAAATTAGCGAGTAAGATATTGATTAGAAGAGAAACCCTGTTTTTATTGCATATTTCGACGTTTCAGCCGCATTAGAGCTGTTTTAGCTCTAATCAGACAAGTTGCCGTTGCCTCCACCGCATCAGCTCTAATGCGGCTGAAACGTCGAAATATGCAATAAAAACAGGGTTTCACTCCTAATCAATATCTTAGTCGCTATTGTAACGAGGTACGATTGGTTGATTGAAAATAATGTATTTAATGTGAATTTGCAATTAATTACGCATATAAATCAGATTTGTTGCATATGTAATGAATTAATAACAATAAACTGGCAATCCTTAAAAAGTGGGAAAAACGACGAGATAGTCCATTATTCGTTCAAATCACACATATCAATGTGTTTTCATTAGAATTAACTAAAATGTTCCAGATTTTCCGTGTATGTTACAGAAAGAAGATGTACTGCAAAAACAGCTCTAATGCAGCTGAAACGTCGAAATATGCAATAAAATCAGGGTTTCTCTCCTTGGATACGGATTGTCAGTTTATTGTTAATAATTCATTACATATGCGACAACTCTGATGTATACGCGTAATTAATTGCAAATTCACATTAAATACATTATTTCAATCAACCATTCGTACCTCGTTAAATTAGCGAGTAAGATATTGATAAGGAGAGAACCTGTTTTTATTGCATATTTCGACGTTTCAGCCGGATTAGAGCGGTTTTAGCTGTAATCAGACAAGTTGCCGTTGCCTCCTCCGCATCAGCTCTAATGCGGCTGAAACGTCGAAACATGCAATAAAAACAGGGTTTCTCTCATGATCAATATATTACTCGCTATTTAACAAGGTACGATTGGTTGATTGAATATATGTAGTGAATTCGTTCACTACATGCGAGAGCGAGGGCTTACTCCCGCCGTTTACCCGTTGGAGCTTTCTCTGTGCCAGAACATTGCCGGAGACTGGAGGAGGTCCAACGGGTAAACTACGGGAGTGAGCCCCCCACTCTCGCATGTAGTGAACGAATTCACTACATACGATATATATGATGCAAACTCGTATTTAATTGCAAATGCACATTATACATTATTTTCAATCAACCATTTGTATTTCGGTAAAGTAGCGAGTAGGACATTGATTAGGAGAGAAACCTTTTTTATTGCATATTTCGACGTTTCAGCCGCATTAGAGCTGTTTTAGCTCTAATAAGACTCCGCATCAGCTCTAATGCGGCTGTAACGTCGAAATATGCAATAAAAACAGGTTTCTCTCCTAATCAATATCTTACTCGATATTGTAACGAGGTACGAAAGGTTGATTTAATAATGTATTTAATGTGAATTTGCAATTTTACGTGTATAGATCAGATTTGTCGCATATGTAATGAATTAATAACAATAAACTGACAATCCGTATCCAAGGAGAGAAACCCTGATTTTATTGCATATTTCGACGTTTCAGCCGCATTAGAGCTGTTTTTGCAGCTTTCTGTAACATACATAATCTTCTTTCGGTAACATACACGGAAAATCTGGAACATTTTAGTTAATTCTAACGAAAAAACATTGATTTGTGTGATTTGAACGAATAATTGACTATCTCGTCGTATTTCCCACGTTTTTAAGGATTGTCAGTTTATTGTTATTAATTCATTACATATGCGACAAATCTATCTCGTCGTTTTTTCCACGTTTTTAGGGATTGCCAGTTTATTGTTATTAAGTCATTACATATGCGACAATTCTGATGTATACGCGTAATTAATTGCAAATTCACATTAAATACATTATTTTCAATCAACCATTATATTCAATGTACCTCGTTACAATAGTGACTAAGATATTGATTAGGAGAGAAACCCTGTTTTTATTGCTTATTTCGACCTTTCAGCCGCATTAGAGCTGAAGCTTTCTGTAACATACATAATCTTCTTTCGGTAACATACACGGAAAATCTGGAACATTTTAGTTAATTCTAACGAAAAACATTGATTTTGTGTGATTTTGAACAATAATTGACTATCTCGTCGTTTTCCACGTTTTTAAGGATTGTCAGTTTTTTGTATTAATTCATTACATATGCGACAAATCTATCTCGTCGTTTTTTCCATTTTTAAGGATTGTCAGTTTATTGTTATTACGTCATTACATATGCGACAAATCTGATGTATACGCTAATAATTGCAAATTCACATTAAATAAATTATTTAAAATCAACCATTCGTGCTCGTTACAATAGCGACTAAGATATTGATTAGGAGAGAAACCTTGTTTTTATTGCATATTTCGACTTTCAGCCGCATTAGAGCTGATGCGGAGGAGGCAACATTAAATATTGTACTGCAAAATACGTACTCTGCACGTATACATATATATATACTTCTTAGACATCTTGGCTCCAAAATATGGCTCAAGCGACGAATTTGGGATGTTTGGGATATTTTGAAACTGCTGGGAGGGTTGGGCAAAAATATGACCCATCGCCGCTCTCAGTAATTGGCATATTTTCGTATAAAAATTCGTATTTCTAACTGCGAATACGTGCCAGAGCGAATTTGGCCCCAAAATATGATCAAGCGTCGAACTTGGGTGTTTGAATATTTTGAAAACTACAGGGAGGGTTTGGGCAAAATGCGATCCCTCGCTGCTTTCAGCAATTGGCATATTTTCGGTATAAAAGTCGTAATTTCAAACTGCGAATACATGCAGAGAGCCAGAATTTGGTTCCAAAATATGGCTCAAGGGTCGAATTTGGGATGTTTGGGATATTTTGAAAACTGCAGTGGAGTTTGGGCAAAATGTGACCCATCGCCCGCTCAGTAATTGGCAAATTTTCGGTATAAAAAATTCGTAAATTCAAACAGCGAGTATGTGCAGAGAGCCAGAATTTGGCTCCAAAATATGGCTCAAGCGTCCTATTTAAAATGTTTGGGATATTTTAAAAACTGCAGGGAGGGTTTGGGTTAAATGTGACCCATCGCCGCTTTCAGTAATTGGCATATTTTCGGTATAAAATTCTTAATTTAAAATTGCGAATACGTACAGAGAGCCAGAATTTGGCTCAAAAATATGGCTCAATGGTCGAATTTTGGATGTTTGTAATATTTTTCAAAACTGCAGGGGGGTTTGGGCAAAATGTGACCTATCACCACTCTCAGTAATTGGAATATTTTCGGTATAAAAAGTCGTAATTTCAAACAGAGAATATGTGCAGAGAACCATATTTTGACTCCCAAATATGGCTCAAGCTTCGAATTTGGGATGTTTGGGATATTTTGAAAACTGCAGGTTGCGTTTGGGCAAAATGCGATCCATCGCTGCACTCAGTAATTGGCATATTTTCGGTATAAAAATTCGTATATTCAAACTGCGAATACGTGCAGAGAGGCAGAATTTGACTCCAAAATATGGCTCAAGGGACGAATTTGGGATGTTTCGGATTTTTTGAAAAATTCAGGGGGGTATGGGCAAAATGTGACCCATCGCTGCTCTCAGTAATTGGCACATTTTCAGTATAAAATTAGTAATTTCAAACTGCGAATACGTGAAGAGAGCCAGAATTTGGCCCCGAAATGAGGTTAAAGGGTCGAATTTGGGATGTTTGTGATATATTATAAAACTGCAGGGGGGTTTGGGCAAAATGTGACCCATCGCCGCTCTCAGTAATTTGCATACTTTCGGTATAAAAAGTCGTAATATCAAACTGCGAATACGTGCAGAGAGCCAGAATTTGGCTCCCAAATATGGCTTAAATGCGGCTGAAACATCGAAATATGCATTAAAATCAGGGTTTCTCTCCTGAGAAATACGCGTAATTAATTGCAAATTCACATTAAATACATTATTTAAATCAACCATTCGTACCTCGTTACAATAGCGAGTAAGATATCGATTAGGAGAGAAACCCTGTTTTTATTTTCATATTTCGGCGTTTCAGCCGCATTAGAGCTGATGCGGAGTCTGATTAGAACTAAAACAGCTCTAATGCTGCTGAAACGTCGAAATATGCAATAAAAACAAGGTTCCTCGCCTAATCAATGTCCTACTCGCTACTTTACCGAGATACAAATGGTTGATTGAAAATAATGTATTTAATGTGCATTTGCAATTAAATACGAGTTTGCATCATGTATATCGTATATGTAGTGAATTCGTTCACTACATGCGAGAGTGGGGGCTTACTCCCGCCGTTGACCCGTTGAACCTCCTCCAGTCTCCGGCAATGTTCTGGCACAGAGAAAGCTCTACCGGGTAAACGGCGGGAGTAAGCCCCCGCTCTCGCATGTAGTGAACGAATTTACTACATATATTCAATCAAACAATCGTACCTCGTTAAAATAGCGAGTAATATATTGATCATGAGAGAAACCCTGTTTTTATTGCATATTTCGAGGTTTCAGCCGCAATAGAGCTGATGCGGAGGAGGCAACGGCAACTTGTCTGATTAGAGCTGAAACCGCTCTAATCCGACTGAAAAGTCGAAATATGCAATAAAAACAGGGTTTCTCTCCTAATCAATATCTTACTCGCTAATTTAACGAGATACGAATGGTTGATTGAAAATAATGTATTTAATATGAATTTGCAATTAATTACGGGAATACATCACATTTGTCGCATATGTAATGAATTAATAACAATAAACTGACAATCCGTATCCAAGGAGAGAAACCCTGATTTTATTGCATATTTCGACGTTTCAGCCGCATTAGAGCTGTTTTTGCAGTACATCTTCTTTCTGTAACATACACGGAAAATCTGGAATATTTTAGTTAATTCTAATGAAAACACATTGATTTGTGTGATTTGAACGAATAATGGACTATCTCGTCGTTTTTCCCACGTTTTTAAGGATTGCCAGTTTATTGTTATTAATTAATTACATATGCAACAAATCTGATGTATACGCGTAATTAATTGCAAATTCACAATAAATACATTATTTTCAATCAATCATTTGTATCTCGATAAAATAGCGAGTAGGACATTGATTAGGAGAGAAACCTTGTTTTTATTGCATATTTCGACGTTTCAGTTGCATTAGAGCTGTTTTAGCTCTAATCAGACAAGTTGCCGATGCCTCCTCCGTATCAGCTCTAATGCGGCTGAAACGTCGAAATATGCAATAAAAACAGGGTTTCTCTCCTAATCAATATCTTAGTCGCTATTGTAACGAGGTATGAATGGTTGAATGAAAATAATGTATTTACTGTGAATTTGCAATTAATTACGCGTATACATGTGATTTGTCGCATATGTAATGAATTAATAAAAATAAACTGGCAAACCTTAAAAACGTGGGAAATACGACGAGATAGTCCATTATTCGTTCAAATCACACAAATCAATGTGTTTTCATTAAAATTAACTAAAATGTTCCAGATTTTCCGTGTGTGTTACAGAAAGAAGATTATGTATGTTGCAGAAAGCTGCAAAAACAGCTCTAATGCGACTGAAACGTCGAAATACGGAATAAAGTCAGGGTTTCTCTCATTGGATACGGATTGTCAGTTTATTGTTATTAATTCATTACATATGCGACAAATCTGATGTATACGCGTAATTAATTGTAAATTCACAATAAATACATTATTTAAATCAACCATTCGTACCTCGTTACAATAGCGAGTAAGATACTGATTAGGAGAGAAACCCTGTTTTTATTGCATATTTCGACTTTTCCGTCGCATTAGAGCTGTTTTAGCTCTAGGTTGTAGAGGTGTTGGTCTTGAAGTATCCACTGCAGCTTGGCAAGGGACACAGACATCATGCATGTCCTTAGCTTGACGATCAATGCCAGGAAACCACACCTTTTCTCGTAGCAGCTGTTTGGTCCTTACAAGACTTGGTGTCCTTGATGTGCAAGCTTCAGAGCACGTTGCTGGAGAACAGCTGGAATAATGATACGAGTACCTCGCAGCACGGTGTCGCGTTGTTGCGTAACACTTAATTCTGTCTGGATGCGTTCAACTGCTTTGAATGCATCTTGGTCAACTCCTGAGGGTGGGATGCGTGGAAACTTTTTCTTAGTCAATGCATCCACTGTTGCTTGCAGAGTTGGGTCCTCTAGGGTTGCAGTACGGATTTCATCAAGAGTGAGAGCCTTAGGGACTGCATCACAGGTTACAGAGTGTACATATTCCTCGGCAACTTGCTGATGCTTGGTGATGGTGAAACTGTTGGCAGGATGTCGACTGATGTAATCAGCGGGATTGCCTGCACCTGGCTTGTATTTCACCGTAAAGTTGTATGGTTGCAGACGAAGAGCCCATCTCTCAATGCGAGCTGGTGGTTTGGACTTTGGATTATTGAAGATGGTCTCCAACGGTTGTGGTCAGTGACTATCGTGGTAAGGGTGCACCAAGCAGATACACATTGAAGTGTTCACAGCCCCATACAAGAGCAAGAGCTTCCTTCTCTGTCTGACTGTATCGTTGCTCAACATCTGTGAGAGAACGGCTGGCGTAGGCAATTACTACTCTTGAATCTGGTTGACCAGGTTTGTGTTGGGCTAACACAGCACCTAAACCAACAGGACTAGCATCCACCGTTAACTCAGTGTCCATTGATGGATCAAAGTATGCAGCAGTCGCATTTTCTACTAGTGCATCTTTCACAGCATCAAATGCATTTTGCTCGACATCGCTCCAGTACCATGATGCATTTTTCTTCAGGAGCTCACGTAGAGGCTTCGTAATGGTAGCAAAATCTGGAATGAAGCGAGAACAGTAGTTTGCCATTCCCAGAAAACTATGTACTTCAGTGGATGTTGAAGGAGGTGCAGCATTCTTGATATCTGCAACTTTCTTAGGATCTGGA
>WNGS01069948.1:11684-30670 GCA_020271785.1 Procambarus virginalis | reverse complement strand
TAACTAACTTGCCCTACCTTCTTTCCTTTGCCTACTCCCTCTCTTCCCTATACCTTCAACCCTCCCCTCCCCACTACCTAAAGAACCCTCTCAAGCACACCTACTGCTGCAACCCCCCCCCGAAACCTAACCCTACCTTACCCTTCCCTACCCACCCATACCTCACCTTCCCTACCCACCCCATACCTCACCCTTCCCTACCCACCCCCATACCTCACCCTACCCTACCCACCCCCATACCTCACCCTTCCCTACCCACCCCCATACCTCACCCTTCCCTACCCACCCCATACCTCACCCTTCCCTACCCACCCCCATACCTCACCCTACCCTACCCACCCCCATACCTCACCCTACCCTACCCACCCCCATACCTCACCCTTCCCTACCCACCCCATACCTCACCCTTCCCTACCCACCCCATACCTCACCCTTCCTACCCACCCCATACCTCACCCTTCCCTACCCACCCCATACCTCACCCTACCCTACCCACCCCCATACCTCACCCTTCCCTACCCACCCCCATACCTCACCCTTCCCTACCCACCCCTACCTCACCCTTCCCTACCCACCCCATACCTCACCCTTCCCTACCCACCCCATACCTCACCCTTCCCTACCCACCCCATACCTCACCCTACCCTACCCACCCCCATACCTCACCCTACCCTACCCACCCCCATACCTCACCCTTCCCTACCCACCCCATACCTCCCCTTCCCTACCCACCCCATACCTCACCCTTCCCTACCCACCCCATACCTCACCCTACCCTACCCACCCCCATACCTCACCCTTCCCTACCCACCCCATACCTCCCCTTCCCTACCCCCCCATACCTCACCCTTCCCTACCCACCCCATACCTCACCCTACCCTACCCACCCCCATACCTCACCCTACCCTACCCACCCCCATACCTCACCCTTCCCTACCCACCCATACCTCACCCTACCCTACCCACCCCCATACCTCACCCTTCCCTACCCACCCCCATACCTCACCCTTCCCTACCCACCCATACCTCACCCTACCCTACCCACCCCATACCTCACCCTTCCCTACCCACCCCCATACCTCACCCTTCCCTACCCACCCCATACCTCACCCTTCCCTACCCACCCCATACCTCACCCTTCCCTACCCACCCCATACCTCACCCTTCCCTACCCACCCCATACCTCACCCTTCCCTACCCACCTCCATAACACACTTGGTTCTCTCCAGTTCAACAATGACAGATGAACCAAAACCTCCTCAATTTACACACTTATATCCTTTGTAATTTAAACAAGGTGACAGTGGAAGAGTTGGGGAGGAGGATGATGGAAGTGAAGGAGGAGAAGAGGACTTCGAGAAAAAGGAAAACAAAAAAAAAGAGAAATTCTAAATGAACCTAATTTTGTCCTACGCCTTCAGGTGCGAATGTGTTCCCCGCCTCTAACCCACACCAACAGTGTTTAAATTCCTATGCATTTATTTAGGTACCAGTGTAGTTAGACACAGTTTATGACGCGGGTACAAGGAAAGGTGAGAACTCTTAGTCGAGTTCTTCCTGGACATTCAGTCCCCGGAGGTCCTTCCCTCCGTCCTCTCCAAGGTCCTTGTCCCCTCATAAGTTGCTATATTGTCATCCTTGCTCAGTACGTTCCCCTCACAACTTTCCCCTCACAACTGCCTTACATGTTGTGGCAACATCGAATCAGATGAAGACCATTTGACATAGAAATTGTTACAATACTGCCAATGAGGATATTCTAACTCTGTTTTAGTAAGTAGTTTTGTTTTAGAATAATTCAGAACTTTTTTTTAACGCTCCAAGTCACATGCAAACGTTTCTCCTACGTTATCGTTTAGAAACGGAAATGTACCATGAATAATGGATGAATTTATTAATCCTGGCATACCTTAAATAATATGCCCATCCGAATATGCCAAAGAAATGTGCCAATTGTACCAAAAACTGTAACAAAGACTGTCGTCAATAGCAGCAACCATGACAACTACAGAGCCCCACAACAACTATGACAACAACACAGTCCCACAACAACACAGCAACCATGACAACATAACCACACAGCAGCCACAGTAACAAAAAGCCCAATACAAAGTAATAATCACTTAAAATCCCCATGGCAACACAGCTCGGGCTGGGAGCAGGGGGGACCGACCCTTGACACCAATGACAGTAGGACTAGGGGAGCCCTGGAGCCACCAAAACTGATGTAGGCTGTGCTGGAACCTGCTCCTGTGTCTACTGCCTCCTGTGACTGTGTTGGAACCTGCTACTGTCTCTACTGCCTCCTGGTGACTGTGCTGGAACCTGCTACTGTCTCTACTGCCTCCTGGTGACTGTGTTGGAACCTGCTACTGTCTCTACTGCCTCCTGGTGACTGTGCTGGAAGAGGGACTTTTAAGATGAAAAGAGGGGCAAAATGAGAAAGATAAGGATGAATATGCAAGACGAAAAGGTCGAGAATTAAGGCGTGAGCTTAAGAAAGTGGAGAAATAAGGGAAGAGTGAGAAGGTTTCAAACCTATGTATTCTACCTGTTTAAATCATCTAACTTCTTCATCCATATACCTTATTTGTTGTTATATATATATATATATATATATATATATATATATATATATATATATATATATATATATATATATATATAAACAGGTGGGAGTTGTAACATAATGTTTTATTATTATTATTATTATTATTATTATTATTATTATTATTATTATTTATTATTATTATTATTATTATTATTATTATTTCTATTGAACACAACCAAACAAAGCCTCGTTTGGACTCAATGGTCTCATCCTGATTGGATTGCATTGTGTCGTTGTCACACCACATTAACGAGGATCAAGTTGACTGATTTGCCCATTATTTCATCACCTGTAAAAGTCAGTCAATAAACTAGTAGTTAATCAGTAATTCCGTCAGCCAACCGGATAGTTACCTCTTCCTCCCATTTGAAGCGCATCATTTCGTGATTACGTTGTTGCTACCGCAGAGCCCGTCTCCTCCTCCGATTTGACTCGCCACAGTCTTGTCGACTCGATAATGTATTCCTATTCCGTGAATTATATGAATGTTTTATGTCTTTCGAGCAACTCCGACCTCGAGTTATGGTGTCAGAGGAATTATTAAACATTCTGTTATTCAGATCAGTCAATCACTCGGTTAGCGTTCATAAGCCGTTTATTTAGTCAGTCATATACTGAACCAACCAGTCACTTGGTTCAATCCTTCACTTCTCCAGAGGAAACCTTTATCATCGCGTCCTCGGCTGAACGCTCTGTTTCCTCTACCTTTTTTGTAATTCGTTCAATCTTTCCTGTGTTTGATTTGCTCTTTCACTCATTCACTCACCCGGGCTGGACGGTAGAGCGACAGTCTCGTTTCATGCAGGTCGGCGTTCAATGCCCGACTGTCCAAGTGGTTCGTCACCATTCATTTCCCTCCCATCCCATCCCAAATCCTTATTCTGACCCCTTCCAAGTGCTATATAGGGGTAATGGCTTGGCGCTTTATCCTGATAGTTCCCTTCCCTTCACTCACTCACTCACTCTTCCTCACACTACATGCTTTCTGAGTGCCATCCCTTCGTTCTGCTCTCCCTCTCTCACACACACACACACACACACACCACACACACACACACACACACATATATATATATATAATATATATATATATATATATATATATATGTCATACCTAATAGCCAGAACGCACTTCTCGATATATAAAGATATATATTTTTTTTCGATATATATATATATATATAATTATATATATATATATATATATATATATATATATATATATATATATATTTTGTACCCAGTAGCCAGAACGTCGTACTCGGCCTACTATGCAAGGCCAAATTTGCCTAATAGGCTGAGTGATTTTCTTATTTTCAATAAATTGTTTCCAATTAGTTTATTGGAATTATTATTATTATTACATTAGGAACATAATTTATTGACTTAGTTGTGTTAGTTTAGGTTAGGTTAAGATAGGTTAGGTTAGGTAGGGTTGGTTAGGTTCGGTCATATATCTATGTTTGTTTTAACTCAAATAAAAAAGAAGAAATAACTTATAAATAATGAAATAGACAGATTTATCATTTCATAAGAAAAAACAATTAGAAAAATATATAAATTCAGGAAAACTTGGCCTATTAGGCAAATCGGGTCTAGTATAGTAGGCCGAGTACGACGTTCTGGCTACTGGGTACAAAATATATATATATATATATAATATAATATATATATATATATATATATATATATATATATATATATATATATATATATCGAAAAAAATTATGCTGATAAATATAAAGTACACTTAATAGGAGCAAAAACAAAGGAACCTGCGCATATTCATTTGCATACATGCATAAATCTACATAATATTTATGTAATCGCGAGCATATAGAGGCGGACTGGGGCCGGTACAGCTGTTCTCCGCTTGTACTGCTCACAATCCATCCAACAGGAAAAAAATGTCGACCCAAAAAATTATTGAGGGTAAAACTCTCCCAAAGAAGAAAAAAAAGGAAAATGGGTAAGGGTAAAAAATGTTGGTGCTGCTGCTTTCTAAAAAAAAATAAATAAAAGTTGGACCAACAAAAAACTTGGTCTGGACGTCCAACGGCGCCGTAATTAAAGGTGTGAACAATGTTTACTGTAAATCATCACTCATTCAATTACGGCTGTGATTGATAGCGTCCAGGAACAATGTTTTTTTATTTTTTTTTTTAGTTTTAATAATTTTGCATTTTCTTCAGTTTATATTATATTTTTCATAATATTTTCAGAGTGTCATATGTTCCAATTTTTTCTTATTTATAATAATTTTGTGTCATCTGTTGCACAGATTTTTTTTGTTGTTCTCCCTCTCTTCCCTCCCATCTCCTCCATTTTCCTCTTTCTCCAAACCCACTTACCCAATCTTCCTTCCTTTTCTCCTATCTTGGAGGCCAGACGTTAGCCCTTTGCGCCTGGCCTCCAAACTTGGACAAAAAGAAATTCTTTCTTAGATATATATATAGATATATACACGAGCCCATTATCATGGTAAAGTGATTAGAACTCTCTCTCAAACTACCTGAACAGTTATCTAGTTATCTAGATATATCTAGATATCTTGATAACTGAAATTTTACTGAAATGGATTCAGTAATATGAAAGAATATTACTGTTCCAATAATAGTGTAATTGTAAACTGGCAAGTAAACCTTTGTCCTGTCCTAGAATATTTTCAAGTTATAACATCATTGTATTATAAATTCTTGGTTTAAAATATGAAAAGTGTATGCTTAGCAAGTTTTCTTTGAAATGGTTTAAAGAATTTGATTTTTCTGTAAATAAAATTCAAGGGGACACTCAAATAGTTTTAAATTTCATATTTTATACATAATAACACACCATGTTAGCATATCGAAACCCAACCCTTTATAACCCTTTCCTAACCTAATGATTAATGGGAAGTAGATAATAGCACTAATTATTTAGTGATTTTGATGGGGATTACCTCTAGGGTACCTCCTCGTTGAGGACAGGTTGATACATATACATATACATACACATACACATATATACATACATAGGAAGAAGGGGAGTGGAGGGGGTGAGAGTAATACACATGGGAGGAAGAGAAGGACTGAAAAATAATAAGTAGATCATATCAAAAGGTAAAAAAAAAACTCAATAGCAAATCGACGACATTGCACTAATAGGTCACATTTGTCATAGAAGCGACCAATCCGGTTAAAAATTCGACGTATTAGCCCCAGAAAAACAAAGCACCGTAATATTAACGTTCTTTGTGCATCGGCTTTTTTGCACTTCTAATTAGGCAAATCAGTTCCATTATTTACGATTCTGACAAAGCAAAACAGTTGTATTTTTTACGGAGTGGCAACTCGAGAGTACGGGCTGAGGGCTTAGAGGGAAAATAATGAAAGATGTAAAGTGTGAAGTTTTTTGAAAGAAGTATTTAAGTGGAGAATGAAGAGTGGTTGGTGAAGGTAATGACACTAGTTCTCCTCGTTACCTTGCCGCTTGTCCTCTTAGACCTGTGAAGTGTCAGCTGTTGAGCTTGGTTAAGGGCCTCTGTCCCCCCTCCCACCCGTGTCACAAGGGGGGGAGGAGAATCACAAGGGGGAAGACACAATGAGGGACACACAAGGGGAGAGACAGGGAGGGACGGGGAGGGGGGGCTCTTCAACACATTTGTGTTGGTTCCTTCTACTTGTCACTCGTTTAGTTAGGCACTTGTCTCTCGTTTCCTTGCGCACCTGTCTTCATTGGGCGGTGCTTCCAAGGAAATATCTATTTATAAATTTATAAACCAATATATACAGGAATGTTATTGGAAAAGTGTTTATTTTTTTGCCTGTATCTTAAGAATGCTTTTACCAATGTTGGGATTGAGCAGAAGACAAAGTGCTGGCGGGGTGGGGGTCAGGGAGGTGACGGTGGGGGTGGGGGGATGTCCAGAGGATTCGAACCAGTCAAGGGAATGGTTAGTTTTCCGGTATTGTGTCATAAGTTGCATCCTGGCTACAAGTGGGTTGGGTGTAGTGCATGGAACCCCAGAAACCCGCAACACACTGAAGCTTGCGAGTTGTGTTGTTCCCCGCTGGCGGGGTTTCAGAACTTGTTGTGATGGAGAAGGGCTTGTAATTACTATGAAATTATGAGAGACGTTTGTCTCGAGATGTTTCAACAGATCTGTATTTCGAAAGATGTTTCAACGGAGATATGTTTCGAAAGATGTTTCAACGGAGATATATTTCGAAAGATGTTTCAACAGATCTGAATTTCGAAAGACGTGTCAACAGAGATATATTTCCAAAGATGTGCCAACAATTTCCAAAGATGTGTCAACAGAGATGTATTGCTGACGATAGCTTATATGCCTGAGTCGTCACCTCTATCATTCTACAACGACCGATTTTATTTCTTCACCAAAATAAATTTATATTCATTGTATAAATACATATAACATCTCTATATATCCCTTATATATATATATCCTAGAATTCCCGATTTTTTCCTCTCGTTCTGATTAGATTTTTTGTTACATATTCGTTTCCGTTTTGGAGTGAGAAGAAAAATGGATTGAAAAGGCGAATATGCAAGTGACAGGGGATAGACAGGCGAGGGTTGTTAGTCCCTCCCGTCACGCTCTTCTAAGGGCACTGTCAATGGCCCGTCACTTTTCCTTTGGTACAGTAGTATAGTGAGAGATATAGTGGTGAAGGTCTACAGTGACACTTTGCCTCACTGAACATGCTTCGCTAAAAGTGACTTTATTCACTGAAAGTGATGTCATTAGTAATAGTGATGTCATTATTCAGTGATAGTGATGTTCATTATTCAGTGATAGTGGTGCTCATTATTCAGTGATAGAGACGTCATTATTTAATGATAGTGAGGCAATTATTCAGTGATAGTGATGTCACTATGTCAAGTGTGAAAGGTGACGTAATGGTGAGATAGAGAAATAATGTAGGAGGTGGAGGAGGAGGAGGAGGAGGAGGAGGAGGAGGAAACATCTTGGAGGTATTTGCTCATCAAGACATCCAATTACAATTATTTTTACCCTGAGACATGCTCCTGTTAGAGACCCCGGAGACCTCTCCGATCTTGATATAATAAATTGTATTTTATAATGTATTAAAAGTGTAATAGGTTTACATATAAATCGCTAAACTACCGCCACCATGGCAGTAGGTGTTATTGAGACTTTTTTTTTTTTTTATTTTTTTTTATTATTGTTTTCTACCACAGACGTGGCCACACATTAACAATGCTAACCAGCATATATACATTTTCTTCTGTCCTCCATGGACAGGGTTAGAGATGTGTTAAACATATAGTTCAAGGGTTTATTGAACAATCAACCACTGAAGGTGAGTCGGTGCTTTAAAAATGCTAAGCTAACCTATATACGTAAATACATAGATACACAGATTTATGTATGCCTTACATAAAGTGTTCGATGTGTCATCTACAGTGTCATTAATGTACATTTACAAAGGTGAAATGTAATTCTGATCAGCTTCCATATATACTTTATACCCATACATACACATACACACACATATACATATATACACACATGCATTCACAGACATTTATCTCATTTACTCTGACAGGGTGAGATAGCTGATAAAGAAACTAGTGTGCAATTAAGCACTTAATCACTGAAGGCGATTAAGGTGCTTTTACAAGCTCAGGTTATATAGTTACATCACATACATTGTATAATTAATCTATTACATGGTCAATCTTGGGTACAAGTCCAATATATCATCAAGTGTTCCAGTACTCATATAGTAATTACAAAGTTCAGCATACCTTAGCCCAGGGGGGCGAAAGTCAGCCAGTATGGGACATTCTACAATATAATGTTCAAGAGAGTGCATGTTTTCTCTTTCACAAAGTTGACACATTGTGTACTCGACATTTGGGTTTTGAGAAAGCTGCCAGATACGTCTATATCCCAGGCGTATTCTGGCCACTATAACATCACATTGCCGGGTTCTTGTTCTATTAGTCCCATATGTGAATGTTTCCTCACGATATCTATCATAATATTTAATGCTACAGCTTTCAGGTCTTTGTGAATTTGTTAGGTCGGTGAGATCTTCATTAGATATTTGTTTAAGTATTCTCTTTGTCACTGCTAATGAAATACCCATATCAATTTCTACCACTGGTTTTCTACAGGCTGTCTTTGCAAGCATATCAACAGTGTCATGCCTTGAGATGCCAACATGTGATGGTATCCATAGGAATTTAATTTCAAATCTGTTTTCTTTAGCAGCTAAAACTATTGAGACTGTCAGGAGCTAATCACCGCCAACTGCCCGCCTATTGTTTCATGCCGGGATGCGAACGATGCACTCTAGGAGTCTGTTTGGTACAAGTTAACTACCGCTCTTCACTAATTAATGACTCCCAAATTGGGCAATGATGGAGTTGTTTCCACACAGGGCGCTGCGTTGCGCCTGCCAGTATTTGAGATATGTCTTTGATAAAACATGCCCTGTTGTACGGTGTTTTTTGTAGCGAGAGAAGTGATATTCACCCACTACTATGCATGTACGTATGGATATCCGGCCGCTAACCTATATATTGTCCAACCGGCCGTCTATTGTCCAGTAGGGTGTCTGGTATGCAACAAAAGGCTGTCTATTATTCAGCCGGGTGTCAATTGTCTAATCAGCGGACTATTTGCCAGCCGTCTATCACTCGGGAGGTGTGGCAGGGAGGGTGACGCTTCAACCCCTCCTCTCCCACTTGTCAAGTCTCGGAAAAGATCAGTTTCTCCCCTGCAAAGGTGTGCACAGGATAGAGTCGGTAGCCTCCCGCCCTTCACATGGGAAGCTGGTGATTTCCATCCATTCCTCAATGGATAGGTGCACCGAGTATGAGACGGCCGCTTCCTACTCTTCAACCTGAGTGGGGATATTGGACTGTGAGACGGTGTCGTCCCTCCCACTCAAAGATGAATGTCTGGGAGCCCCTAACCCCATCCCTTGGGTGGAGATTTGGAACCTTCCCACTCAAGGGTGGAGGTTTCGGACCCCTTCTATCCTCCAAGCAAGGAGGGTTGGGACCCCTTCCATCCTCCAAAAAATGGAAGTTTGGAACTTCATAAATCTATTTTTAAAATCTTGTTCGTATATAGAAGCAGCAGCATGTATTAAGAACAATAAGTAAAAGTGAGATTAATATGGGTTGGCCGCATCTGACTTACTTTGTTAGTGAAACGCGGCGCCCCATGTCCGTAGACACCATAGCCAATGTTTAAGTCGAAGCATCTCTCCCGCCGCGCCTAACCAGGTATTGAGGTGCGAGACTCAGTGTTATAACTGCGCTCGTAAATGATTCCGATGGAATCTGTACTCTGAAGGTGAAACTTCACAACTCTACACGGGGTATCAAGATTTGTGGGGGTATGGACACTGTACCCTCAATGGGGTAGGTGGTGTTGGAAGGGAGACTGTACCCATTCCTCCCTCAACGGCGTGAGGGGGCAAGGGGGTATTCTGTATCCTCCCTCTCCACATTGGGGGAGGGAGACGGTGCCGTCTCTGTGCTAATGAAGGGTAAACACAATTGATGCTGGCCCCCGCTACCTACACCTCCCCTCTCCTGAGTGATACAATTTATTATTCGAATTAAAGCCTACCTTTTAAGGGTAATATTTTGTGTTCATCTGGAGTGAGGAGAAGGTGGTGGTAGTGGAGGAGGACGTGCTGGAGGGAGACACGTTGTGGAGTATGTGCTTATATACATGTATTCACCTATGAACAAATCCACAAGGGCCGTGACGAGGATTCGAACCTACGTCCGAGATCACCCCAGACGCTGCCTTTATCGACTGAGCTGCGACATGTAATGCATTCACCTATTTGTACCTGCAGCGTCGAACTTCAGTTTTTGTATCCTGTGCTTCAGGCAGACGGTCGTCTGGTGCAGTGACTTGCTAATTACATTTCTCTTATCATGTCTACTTCTAGAATTGTGAATATAGCTATAGGCCCTACTGTGGCCTAGCTATATTCACAATTCAAAATGTGAATATAGCTATACAATTACATTTTCCTAATGTTAGGTTCAATAAGATTGAACCTAACTGCAAATGTAAATGATCTGAAGACATTTCTACTGAGCGTATGTGTTTAAAGATTCAACCCATGATCTCTTATTCCGCGAATACCTAATGCAAACATTTCAATTTTCCCATTCTGTAACTTTCCAAAGTATTTTATACGTCGTCATCATGTCTCTACTCTCTCTATCTCTCTTTTTAATAACGTCGTTATTTCCAGCTGTCAATTTGTCTTCATACTCTATCCTACGTAATTTTACGACGAGCCTCGTTGCAAAAACCTTTAGTTTAGAGTTTCCGTTGGCTTTAGGAAGGGGCTGCATGTTTAATGATTGTTCTTGCGTAGGCTGTCTGCTGTGTTGTAAGTCCTTATGCTATGTTAAACCTCGATAACGTATTATCACTGTTCCATAACTCTGCGTTCTGATGTTCATCTGACGTTATCCTAAGAGAAAATATTAAAGCCATAGAATAGTATCGAACCTGTATTCCTGGACTCAAGATTCGATCCCATTAAATTAATAATATTTTTCATAGATACATAACGTTCTTGTGATTTAATTCTACGCACACCTGCCTCTTGGGTAAGCGAGGTTTAGCCTCTTGGGTAAACAGGTTTAGCCTGTTGGGTAAGCGAGGTTTAGCCTGTTGGGTAAGCGAGGTTTAGCCTGTGGGTAAGCGAGGTTTAGCCTGTTGGGTAAGCGAGGTTTAGCTGTTGGGTAAGCGAGGTTTAGCCTGTTGGGTAAGCGAGGTTTAGCCTGTTGGGTAAGCGAGGTTAGCCTGTTGGGTAAGCGAGGTTTAGCCTGTTGGGTAAGCGAGGTTTAGCTGTTGGGTAAGCGAGGTTTAGCCTGTTGGGTAAGCGAGGTTTAGCCTCTTGGGTAAGCGAGGTTTAGCCTGTGGGTAAGCGAGGTTTAGCCTGTTGGGTAAGCGAGGTTTAGCCTCTTGGGTAAGCGAGGTTTAGCCTCTTGGGTAAGCGAGGTGTACACACATGATGTATACAGCTACACAAAACGCGATATGTTCTTGTTCCAGGCAAATGTTGCTTTAGTGAAGCAAAACGATGATTTACTTGATAGACAAATCTTGGCTAGGAAAAAAATATGTCTTTATTGTAGAAAACATAAATTAATGTAATAGGAACATTCTAATCTAACCTAACCTTTTGCACTTAAAACACTATGAAGAACAACAGCTGATTCTAATACGCATCTCTTTTACGACTAATGTGACGCTTTTACAAAAAAAACATTAATAAATTTGATAGAAATGGAAAAAAATGAAAACTAAGAAAATGTTACTGAACGCCCAGCAGCGTTTTCTGANCTCTCTCAGCTCTCCTCATCGGCGTCCTAGCTCTCTCAGCTCTCCTCATCAGCGTCCTAGCTCTCTCAGCTCTCCTCATCAGCGTCCTAGCTCTCTCTCAGCACTCCCTCTCCACCATCTTTTTGCTCCCTTGACGTAAATATTGAACGTCTGGGGAAGGGGCTTTCTCTACGTTTTTACTTGTCCTCAAATGTCTTAAGGAATTCTTGTGGACGGGCCAAGTTTCCATCATTGTCTCTTTGATTACTCGCTGAGAGGAAAGAGGGGAGATGGGCGGTGGAAGGGGATGGGTTGAGGGAAGGGTTGTATGGGCAGAGAGGAAGAGAGATGGAAGAGAAATGTTGAGCAAAGGAGGTTTGAAAGACGCATTAAGCATTAGACAGACAGACTCGGACACCACGCGCAGCACGCAGTGAGGGGAAACATGTTCCGGCGTAATTCACAAACAAGCAACAGCATCGGGCGAAGTAGCTAAAAATAGGAACAAAATCGGGGAAAAAACACTAATCGGAAACTGTAGTTGAGAGTTGTGTTATGGGCGGTGTTGCCAAGTTTCTCATTGTGTTATGAGCGGTGTTGCCGAGTTTCTCATTGTGTTATGGGCGGTGTTGCCCAGTTTCTCATTGTGTTATGAGCGGTGTTGCCGAGTTTCTCATTGTGTTATGGGCGGTGTTGCCCAGTTTCTCATTGTGTTATGGGCGGTGTTGCCGAGTTTCTCATTGTGTTATGAGCGGTGTTGCCAAGTTTCTCATTGTGTTATGAGCGGTGTTGCCGAGTTTCTCATTGTGTTATGGGCGGTGTTGCCAAGTTTCTCATTGTGTTATGAGCGGTGTTGCCAAGTTTCTCATTGTGTTATGGGCGGTGTTGCCGAGTTTCTCATTGTGTTATGGTGCGGTGTTGCCGAGTTTCTCATTGTGTTGAGCGGTGTTGCCAAGTTTCTCATTCTGTTATTGTGTTATGGGCTGATAGCACGAAACTTGTCAATTTTATGGGGCGGCACCGAACATATTATGTACTTAAGCCCACCCCAGAGTTACCCCCTAGGGCCACCCCTAGGGCCACCCCTAGGGCCACCCCAGAGCCACCCCTAGGGCCACCCCAGAGTTACCCCCTAGGGCCACCCCAGAGTTACCCCCTAGGGCCACCCCAGAGTTACCCCTAGGGCCACCCCAGAGTTACCCCCTAGGGCCACCCCAGAGTTACCCCCTAGGGCCACCCCAGAGTTACCCCCTAGGGCCACCCCAGAGCCACACCTAGGGCCACCCCAGAGCCACCCCTAGGGCCACCCCAGAGCCACCCCTAGGGCCACCCCAGAGCCACCCCTAGGGCCACCCCAGGGCCACCCCTAGGGCCACCCCAGGGCCACCCCTAGGGCCACCCCAGAGCCACCCCTAGGGCCACCCCAGAGCCACCCCTAGGGCCACCCCAGGGCCACCCCTAGGGCCACCCCAGGGCCACCCCTAGGGCCACCCCAGAGCCACCCCAGGGCCACCCCTAGGGCCACCCCAGGGCCACCCCAGAGCCACCTCTAGGGCCACCCCAGAGCCACCCCTAGGGCCACCCCTAGGGCCACCCCAGAGCCACCCCTAGGGCCACCCCAGAGCCACCCCAGGGCCACCCCAGAGCCACCCCAGGGCCACCCCAGAGCCACCTCTAGGGCCACCCCAGAGCCACCCCTAGGGCCACCCCAGAGCCACCCCTAGGGCCACCCCAGAGCCACCTCAGGGCCACCCCAGAGCCACCCCAGGGCCACCCCAGAGCCACCCCTAGGGCCACCCCAGAGCCACCCCAGGGCCACCCCAGAGCCACCCCTAGGGCCACCCCAGAGCCACCCCAGGGCCACCCGAGGGCCACCCGACACCTAAATTTTCCAGGGACGCTCTGCTGAATCATACTTTTTCACTGTCGATAATCACGATGCAAATGGTCTTGTAAAATAATATAATGCTCGGTACAATGACATAGAAGATTCTTATGTGTATTACGTGGATCCAGTCAACTGTTACTGCTGGCCTCATCCTGCACTAATGTTGGTACATTGCTGGTACCTGTGTATGTGTTGTGGTCGTCCAGAGTTTACTGTTGTTGAGGACAATAGCGGTTACTCTGTTAAGTAACAACCACCACAACCACCACAACCACCATCACTACCACAACTACCAACACTACCAACACCATCACAACCACCACAACCACCACAACCACCAACACTACCACAACCACCACAACCACCCACACCACCACAACCACCAACACTACCACAACCACCCACACTACCACAACCACCCACACCACCACAACCACCAACACTACCACAACCACCAACACTACCACAACCACCAACACTACCACAACCACCAACACTACCACAACTACCGCAAACGTCAGCACTCCACTACCACAACCAACATTCTAAAACAAATACCACTACCACATCACAACACCACCACCACCACTTACTGTATCACACAGCTACAATCACAACCCCCATCATTGTAAGCATCACCACACTCACCATCACCACTAACACTGTCACCGCCACCACCATCTCTGTCACTACCTTCACCACAATGACATTATCACCATCGCTATCACCACCATCACTGCCACCCTGTCACCCCCTATTTACCATCACTGTTATGGCAATCACAACCAACATTGTCATTATCACCACCATCACCACCACCACAACCATCACCATCACCACCATCACCATCACCAACGCCAGACGAGCACAGATGGATTTGGGAATTGATAAATATATCCTATATCAATGTCAAATCTTTTTTAATGAGGGGGGGAGCGTTTGTCCATTTGTGTGTGTGTGTGTTTGTTGTATGTGTGTATGTATATTTGGCTGTGGGCCTGTAATTCAGTATATATAGAATTATCATTCACTTAATGTATGATTAACCCTGTATGATTTTGTATAGCTAGAGGACTCATTCGTGTAATGTATAATCATTCCTGTATCACCACCAGTCGTCCTGACGACCTCTGTATGGTCATGTATACCATACACCACGACCTGTATTACCTTCCCCTCCACACTACAGGGAGTATGTCTCTCTAAGCCTTCACTCTAGCCTCAGCTTTAAGCTTAACGCTTCCTCTTCTCCATCCACCCCTCCCTCCCTTCCTCCCTTCCTCTCTCTTCTCTTCTCTCTCTCCTCTCCTCTCTCTCTCTCTCTCTCTCTCTCTCTCTCTCTCTCTCTCCTCTCTCTCTCTCTCTCCTGCTTGATAGTCTTTCGCAAGTTCGTTTGGGTTTCCCTTATAAAGTTTTAAAGTTGAAACAGGAGGCCTCAGTCATAAGTGGCCTGGCTGGTTGGCCAACTGTTAGCGGCTGTAGGACTGTTCTGGTGGGGATGAGTGTGGTGGAGGGGGGGATGAGTGTGGTGGGAAGGGGAGGATGAGTGTGGTGGGAAGGGGGATGAGTGTGGTGGAGGGGAGGATGAGTGTGGTGGAGGGGCCGGTAGGTGGGACGGGTGTGGTGGGGGGGGATGGAGTGTGGTTGGAGGGGGGTGGCGGGTGTGGTGGAGGGCGGGGGGGTGCAGTGGAGGGAGGGGAGGATGGCTCGTGGTGGGAATTAGGGGGAGGATGAGTGGCGGGGAAGGGGGGATGAGTTGTGGGTGAGGGGGGGGAGGGCGTGCGGTGTGTGTGGCGGGGCAGGATGGAGTGTGGTGGGAGGGGGGTGCAGGTGACACAGGAGGCAGTGAGCGGAGTGAGCAGGTGAGGAGGGGGGTGAGGAAGTGGCAGGTGAGGGTAGGGGGAGGGGGGGATGAGTGTGGTGGGAGGGGGGGTGAGTGTGGGTGGAGGGGGGAGATGTGGTGGGTGGAAGGGGAGGGGGATGAGTGTGGTGGAGGGGGGGATGAGTGTGGTGGAAGGGGGTGATGGGGGTGATGATGTGGTGGGGTGGAGTGGGATGGATGTGGGAGGGTGCTGTGTGGTGAGGAGGGGGGATGAGTGTGGGGTACGGGGGGGAGTGATGGTGTGAGGGAGGGGGGGGATGTGTGTGTGTTTGTGCTAGGGGTGTGGATGAGTGTTGGTGGGAAGGGGGGATGAGTGTGGTTGGGAAGGGGGATGAGCGCGATGTGGTGGAGGAAGGGGAGGATGAGTGATGGGGTCGGGGAGGGGGCAGGGTGGCAGGTGTGGATGGAGGGATGGTGGTGGGAAGGGGGGGATGAGTGTGGTGGCGGGGGGTGGTTGTGGTGTTGTGTGGGAAAATGTGGTAATTGGTTGTGATGTAGGGGTTGTGATCTAACCAGAAAGGGTTTGTGTAAGGTTAAGGGAGAGAAAGGCAGAGAGAGAGAGAGAAAGAGAAGAAGAGAGAGAGAGAGCAAGAGAGCAAGCACGAGAAAAGAGGTTAGGGACGAGAGCGAACAAGCGAGCAAACGAAGCGAAAAAAAAAAAACCTTCCGCAATTTACACCAAAACCAACATAAAGTTTAAAAAATGAAAACGTTCAAGAAACATTTTTATCCCCAAACGTTTCCTGCTTGCCCATTGGCCCTCGAGTGTTGGGCTTCATTGATTATGGATGGTTTGACTGGCGAACGTTTCCTCCCACCTGTTTATATATTATATATATATATATATATACTATATATTATATATATATCTATATATATATATATATTATATATATATATAACAACAAATAAGGTATATGGATGAAGAAGTTAGATGATTTAAACAGGTAGAATACATAGGTTTGAAACCTTCTCACTCTTCCCTTATTTCTCCACTTTCTTAGCTCAGCCTTAATTCTCGACCTTTTCGTCTTGCATATTCATCCTTATCTTTCTTCCCCCATTTTGCCCCTCTTTTCATCTTAAAAGTCCCTCTTCCAGCACAGTCACCAGGAGGCAGTAGAGACAGTAGCAGGTTCCAACACAGTCACCAGGAGGCAGTAGAGACAGTAGCAGGTTCCAGCACAGCCACCAGGAGGCAGTAGAGAGAGGAGCAGGTTCCAGCACAGTCACCAGTTGGCAGTAGAGACAGGAGCAGGTTCCAGCACAGTCACCATGAGGCAGTAGACACAGGAGCAGGTTCCAGCACAGTCACCAGGTGGCAGTAGAGACAGGAGCAGGTTCCAGCACAGCCTACATCAGTTTTGGTGGCTCCAGGGTTCCCCTAGTCCTACTGTCATTGGTGTCAAGGGTCGGTCCCCCCTGCTCCCGGCCCGAGCTGGTTGCCATGGGGATTTTAAGTGATTATTACTTTGTATTGGGCTTTTTGTTACTGTGGCTGCTGTTGTTACTGTTTGTCATGGTTGCTGTGTTGTTGTGGGACTGTGTTGTTGTCATAGTTGTTGTGGGGCTCTGTAGTTGTCATGGTTGCTGCTATTGAAGACAGTCTTTGTTACAGTTTTTGGTACATTGGCACATTTCTTTGGCATATTCGGATGGGCATGTTATTTAAGGTATGCCAGGATTAATAAATTCATCCATTATTCATGGTACATTTCCGTTTCTAACGATAACGTAGGAGAAACTTTTACATGTGACTTGGAGCGTTAAAAAAAAGTTCTGAATTATTCTAAAACAAAACTACTTACTAAAACAGAGTTAGAATATCCTCATTGGCAGTATTGTAACAATTTCTATGTCAAATGGTCTTCATCTGATTCGATGTTGCCACAACATGTAAGGCAGTTGTGAGGGGAAAGTTGTGAGGGGAAAGTTGTGAGGGGAAAGTTGTGAGGGGAACGTACTGAGCAAGGATGACTATATAGCAACTTATGAGGGGACAAGGACCTTGGAGAGGACGGAGGGAAGGACCTCCGGGGACTGAATGTCCAGGAAGAACTCGACTAAGAGTTCTCACCTTTCCTTGTACCCGCGGCATAAACTGTGTCTAACTACACTGGTACCTAAATGTCTAACTACACTGGTACCTAACTACACTGGTACCTAACTACACTGGTACCTAACTACACTGGTACCTAAATAAATGCATAGGAATTTAAACACTGTTGGGGTGAGGCGGGGAACACATTCGCACCTGAAGGCGTAGGACAAAATAAGGTTCATTTAGAATTTCTCTTTTTTTTTGTTTTCCTTTTTCTCAAAGTTCTCTTCTCCTCCTTTACTTTGTCTTTCCTCCTTAATTTTCTTTTCTGCTTCAACTCCTTCTCCTCCTTCTCTTCCATCATCCTCCTCCCCAACTCTTCCACTGTCACCTTGTTTAAATTACAAAGGATATAAGTGTGTAAATTGAGGAGGTTTTGGTTCATCTGTCATTGTTGAACTGGAGAGAACCAAGTGTGTTATGGAGGTGGGTAGGGAAGGGTAAGGTATGGGGGTGGGTAGGGAAGGGTGAGGTATGGGGTGGGTAGGGAAGGGTAAGGTAGGGTTAGGTTTCGGGGGGGGGTTTTGCAGCAGTAGGTGTGCTTGAGAGGGTTCTTTAGGTAGTGGGGAGGGGAGGGTTGAAGGTATAGGGGAAGAGAGGGAGTAGGCAAAGGAAAGAAGGTAGGGCAAGTTAGTTATTGTAACATAATTGTTTTATTATTATTATATTATTATATTATTATTATTATTATTTCTATTGAACACAAACCAAACAAAGCCTCGTTTGGACTCAATGGTCTCATCCTGATTGGATTGCATTGTGTCGTTGTCACACCACATTAACGAGGATTCAAGTTGACTGATTTGCCCATTATTTCATCACCTGTAAAAGTCAGTCAATAAACTAGTAGTTAATCAGTAATTCCGTCAGCCAACCGGATAGTTACATCTTCCTCCCATTTGAAGCGCATCATTTTCGTGATTACGTTGTTGCTTTCGCAGAGCCCGTCTCCTCCGATTTGACTCGCCTCAGTCTTGTCGACTCGATATAATGTATTCCTATCCCGTGAATTATACGAATGTAGCATGTCTTTCCAGCAACTCCGACCTCGAGTTATGGTGCCAGAGAAATTATTAAACATTCTGTTATTCAGATCAGTCAATCACCGATCAATCACAATCGGGGAGCCGGTCGGCCGAGCGGACAGCACACTGGACTTGTGATCCT
>WNGS01069948.1:0-5000 GCA_020271785.1 Procambarus virginalis | reverse complement strand
CTGGCATGATGCATCAGACCAGTGTAGGATCACCAAATGTTGCAAGATGTATTAGACAACTACACAGAAGCAATCGCTTGTGTCTTGGAAGTAGAAGTAGTAATAAGAGGATGTACATAAATACATGTTGATAAGGGAGACTAAGGGGCTAAGGGCATGGCCTAAGGGGCTCCTCTCTCCGCTCTCCTGCCCTAGTCGCTTGCATTTATGCTTATGGCAGATTCAGCTGTTTGATTTTATTTGAGTATTCCATCTCATATTCAATTTCCATTACCTTTTTTCCATTTGCGCTTCTCTCCTAAGACTAATTTCTACTGTTCCTCCTCAACCAGCTCCTAATTATCCACCCTCTACTTCCCCATCTCCTCTGTCTCCTCTCTTTATCCTTCTCCTCTGCGTCCTCCACTCTCCTCCTTCCTGGGCCACATTCCTCAGTGGCATTATATAGGTAATGTCCTGAATAAGAAAAGCTACGTGTTGTGTGGGCCGCGAGTATGCAAATTCCTGTGTCTTCCTATCATATCAATTTCTGGATCCTTTTGTAGCCGCTAAACGCGTCTTTCCCGGGAAATTCCCAGACAAGTGGAGGGAAAAAGTTGATGCTTTTCTGCGGACGACGTTCCACTCCTGACCCAGGAGAGGAGGGAGGAGGAGGATTGAAAGCAGGGTGGCCAGAAGAGACGTAGTAGGAAAGAAGAGGAACAGGGATTCGGAAGAACAGAGATGAATAAGAAGAGCTGGATAGAGGAAGAGGAAGGGATATATGAATGGAGAAGACATATCATAACATGTGAGGAGAATGAGGAGTTATAAACATCTGGAGGAAGAAAGAAGAAGGAAGAAAAGGAAGGAATAGGAGTGCTGGGACGACCGAGAGAAGAGATAATTAAGACGCCATACATAGCACCAAGATAATACATCATAAAATGCTGGAGGGACGAGTGTCATTATAATAGAACCACCAAAGGCGGGATCCAGGAGCTGAATCTCACTTTTCAAGCACATACAGGTAAATACATGTAGATGAGTTAGCACGCTATTAAGCGCCAAATATGCCTGAGTTCCCAAGTGCCACATTTAATTAATTTTAAATTGACTTTGGACTTTAAAATCTTAAATTTGGAGAGGAGCTAAGAATTTCTCATAATGCGTATCAATTAGCAAGCTTTGCACATCATATCATATTCTCACTTAATGAAGGGTGGGAAAAGGTTGTGAATGAATGTCTAAATATTCTTGTTCGCGACTGTAAGTGTGTAAATACGTTTGTAAATGGAGTCAGCTTGAAAATAGGATTAGTCTCCTCCGTCCTCACCGACCTCCTGGGAGAAGTCATTATATTTTATTCCTTTACATGTATATATATAATGTGATAATATGTAATAATATGTATTATTATATATTTTTAATTTATATAATAATATATATTATTGATTCATTCTCTCTCTCTCTCTCTCTCTCTCTCTCTCTCTCTCTCTCTCTCTCTCTCTCTCGTTCTTCATCTGTTCTCATATCTCACTTCTTGAATTGTCCGTCCCTCTCTCTCTCTCTTCGTCATTTCTTCCGTCATTTCCTTACATCTCTTCCTCCTTCTCTATCTCCCCTCTTCATCCTCCCCTCTCTCCACTCCCTCCCAGCTCCCTAGGCCACCCGCCTCCCTCTCTGTGATCCTCCCAAGATTATTTACCTGCTGAATGATCGTGTATAATGAGTAATTTGGTAAGAATGTTTTTGACCACGTCTTTAGTTATCTTTCTATCTCATTTTGCGCTCTTTTCCATTTCTCCCTCTATCCCATTTTCACCTCTCCCATTTCAGTTTCTCTATGCCTTTCCTTTCTCACTCCTTCCCCATTTCCCCGTCATCTCTTGGTTTTTTTCTTTTAATTCTCCCTCCTTCCAATCTCCCGTCCTCTCCCTCTTCTCTCTCTTTAGTCTCTGTTCCCGTATTTCAACTTTACTCCCCACAATTACATATTTTTCTCCCCCGCCCGCTCCACTTCTCTCTTTTTCTCCTTCTATTTGACTATTCTTCTATTTTCTCTCTAACGCTCCTCCTCTTCTCTTCCACTCCTTCCTTCTTCACCCAGTTGTATTCTCTCTATTCCATCAACGTTCACGGACCATTTTCATGGGAATATGGTCCCTGGTGGATGGGTGTGAGGGGGACATCAACCGCATCACGGTCTGGACCCTCTAGTCTTATATATACACTCAGAATGGCACTCACAGCGGCACTCAGAATGGCACTCACAGCGTCACTCAGAACGGCACTCACAGCGGCAATCATAATGGCACTCACAGCGGCACTCAGAATGGCACTCACAGCGTCACTCAGAATGGCACTCACAGCGGCACTCATAATGGCACTCACTGTGGCATTCAGAGTGTTGGGTTTAAGAGGTGAAACTGCCATATTAGTGTTTCGTCTTAATGCCATATTTTTCTCGACAAACTAATAACACTGGATATAAATAAAAATTGGAAGAAAATTGTTAATTGAATCGGTCTTTGCATGTTCGGCTTAACAAATGGTGCCAATTCAGCCCTCCTCCCCCCCCCCCTTGCTCGAAAGTGCCAAATGGTTTAGTATATACACGTACGAACCCGGGCAACCCACCTAACCTATCGAGGTAGTGTAAACGATGACAGGTGTAAACTACGGTTGTAAATTACAGGTGTAAATTACAGGTAAGGAACTATATTCCATCGATCCAGATCCCGGCCCTAGGAATTTATTTCTTTGCTTCTCGCAGCCAATGAAGGTGGTTTAACACTCCGTAACTGCCTACCTCAGACCACTAACTCCTCAATTGCCCTGTTACGGTAAACAAATTGGGCAGTTAGCCCGTTGACCTCTTGCCTTTAAACAACCATCGACCCGGATAATGGAATTAAGGAAACATTTGGACCGATTTAGATGTTCATTACACGTACATGGTGTTCGTTAGAGTGGTCCACGACACACTTTATTAATAATGACAGCATTATCCGAAACTACGATTCGGTTAAACGACGAATCGCATAAGAAACTCTTTTGGTGTTGTCCTTGTTATGAATGAACTTTATTGTTGATGTTATCTTTGTTATGCATGAACGGTATTGTTGATACTTTCTGTTATTCATGAACATTACTGTTGATATTTATAGCAATACAATGATTAACAAAATAAGAATTTTTTATTACAAGAAATGTTTATAATTTTGTTAATCAATATTAACCAAAATATTAAGTACATGAATATCATTTATTATGGTTCCACAAGAACAACAATAACAGTGAGTCGTAATCCACCAAAATTTTTTTATCGAAGCACGAATGAACAATGAAATAAAAATTTAGTTCTTGTGAGATGTAAATTTAGCACAGAATAAAATAATAGCAAAATCCCAGACTGAAAGCTTAGGCAGGCAGCTAATATCACGAGGTAACATGAAATATATATATAATATATATATATATATATATATAATATATATATATATATAATATATATATATATATATATATATATATATATGCAAACAAGCCTGAATGGTCCCCAGGACTAGATACAACTGAAAGCTCACACCCCAGAAGTGACTCGAACCCATACTCCCAGGAGCAACGCAATGGTATGTACAGGGATGCCTTAAACCACTTGACCATCACGACCGGACAAAAGAAGTCATAGCCGAGGCTATATGAACCACTTCCCGCCGGCACCTGGATGGTTATTTGGGCATAGCATTTTATCAAATCACCTCATTTTTTGGGACAACACGTGAGGAACACAAAGGCTTGTTTCAGGCTTGTTTGCATTTGTGTTCCTCACGTGTTGCCCCAAAAAATGAGGTATTTGATAAAAATGCTATGCCAAGATAACATCCAGGTGCCGGCGGGGAAGTGGTTCATATAGCCTCGGCTATGACTTCCTTTTGTCCGGTCGTGATGGTCAAGTGGTTTAGGCATCCCTGTACATACCAGTTGCGTTGCTCCTGGGAGTATGGGTTCGAGTCACTTCGGGGGTGTGAGCTTTCAGTTATATATAATATATATATATATATATATATAATATATATATAGATATATATATATATATATATATATATATATATACATATATATATATAGATATATATAACGAGTGTGTATATATTACACGCAGTCACACATACACACCCACACACTGGCACAAATATGAAAGAGGCAAAATAAAAATAATTGACTACACAGCAGGTGTTTGAAAACATGGAAAAACCCCACTTTGAATCAATCCAAAAACGTCCCAACTCACAAACCAATCATAGTCTCAAACAGCCCAGAAATAAATATTCAAGGGACAAGAAAAGAAAAAGAGTTTTAAATATTTTTAGAGAAATGGTGTAAACCAGCAAGAGTGTAAACCAAGTAATACTGTTTCTAAGTTACAGAAATCACAGTAGCGTGATGCATCAAATGAACAACTCGATTAAGGCAGCGTCTGGGATCCTCTCGGACGGAAGTTCGAACCCTCGTTCGAACCCTCTTTTATCCTACTCATATGTACTGTATCTCTGTATTTTGTAACATGGCTGTGTTGATAACAGTGCATCAGTAAGACTAGTAACGTTTGACGAAGAGGAGAGCAGCCCAGTAACAAAATGAGAATTAAGAGAGTAAGTCACAGTAGAAATAATGAAGTAACTGTTCATGGTTATTATTTATGTTGATACTGTGATCAATGGCACACCAGAAGCACACAATGTCTCAGAGACATAGAACATGTCTCTCATTTTTGGGGGGTTTTCTGTCTAATATGTTGTCTGAAGAGGGGGAAATGTGCAAAGATGTGGCACAGTACACAGTTAAAGACCTGTTTTATTGGAGAAATTAGTGGACAAAGCACAACGAGGAAGACAAGGTGAAGAAATAAATCTTGAAAACCTATAATTTGATAATTATTTGACAATTAGAATAAAAGAAACGGCAGAAATTGGCCAATACGAAGCAGCTCCTCTCTATTCCCATCCAAACTCATT
>WNGS01069947.1:0-11020 GCA_020271785.1 Procambarus virginalis | reverse complement strand
TGGGTCATCATCCATTAATTCGTGTTTCATAATAACAATCTACAATGTCATTAATTTACATCATCCGCTTGGATGCTATAGCGTAGACTTTGCATTTTACAGACCCGAAGTCAATCCCCGAAGATTGACTTCGAAAGTACCACGAAACGAAATCCTCACGAAAGTACCCTTTAAAAATTTGTCAGTTTCTTTGAGGATTCTAGATTTTATGTACATTAAACATTTTAATTTTTGGGTCACTCCCACATACATACATACATGTATGTATGAAAGGTATGTATGAAAGGCTGTTGGGCCGGATGGAATCTCACATGGGTATTGAAAGAGTGTGCAGGAGCACTTTGTTGCCACTCTTCATAGTGTATAGTAGGTCACTGGAGACGGGGGACCTACCAGAAATATGGAAGACGGCGAATGTAGTCCCATATACAAAAAGGGTGACAGACAAGAGGCACTGAACTACAGGCCAGTGTCCTTAACTTGTATACCATGCAAGGTGATGGAGAAGATCGTGAGAAAAAACCTAGTAACACATCTGGAGAGAAGAGACTTCGTGACACCCATCAACATGGGTTCAGGGAGGGTAAATCTTGCCTTACAGGCTTAATAGAATTCTACGATCAGGTGACAAAGATTAAGCAAGAAAGAGATGGGCGGACTGCATTTTTTTTGGACTGTCGGAAAGCCTTTGACACAGTACCCCATAAAAGGTTGATGCATAAGCTGGAGAAACAGGCAGGAGTACTGGTAGGGCGCTCCAGTGGATAAGGGAGTACCTAAGCAATAGGAAGCAGAGAGTTACAGTGAGGGGTGAGACCTCAGAATGGCGTGAAGTCACCAGTGGAGTCCCACAGGGCTCTGTACTCGGACCTATCCTGTTTCTGATATACGTAAATGATCTCCCAGAGGGTATAGACTCATTCCTCTCAATGTTTGCTGACGATGCCAAAATTATGAGAAGGATTAAGACAGAAGAGGACAGCTTGAGGCTTCAAGAAGACCTGGACAAGCTGCAGGAATGGTCGAACAAATGGTTGTTAGAGTTTAACCCAAGCAAATAATGTAATGAAGATAGGTGTAGGAGCAGGAGACCAGATACAAGGTATCATTTGGGAAATGAAATACTTCAAGAGTCAGAGAGAGAGAAAGACCTGGGGGTTGATATGACGCCAGACCTGTCCCCTGAAGCTCATATGAAGAGGATAACATCAGCAGCATATGCAGGTTGGCTAACATAAGAACGGCATTTAGAAACTTGTGTAAGGAATCTTTCAGAACATTATATACCACATATGTCAGACAAATCTGGAGTATGCGGCTCCAGCATGGAGTCCATATCTAGTCAAGCATAAGACTAAATGGAAAAGGTTCAAAGGCTTGCCACCAGACTAGTACCCGACTGAGGGGTATGAGCTACGAGGAGAGACTACGGGAATTAAACCTCACTCTCTGGGAGACAGAAGAGTTAGAGGGGACATGATCACCACATACAAGATCTCAGAAGAATTGATAGGGTAGATAAGGACAGACTATTTAACACAAGGGCACACGCACTAGGAGACACAGGTGGAAATTGAGTGCCCAAATGAGCCATAGAGACGTTAGAAAGAATTTTTTTCAGTGTCAGAGTAGTAGACAAATGGAATGCATAGGCAGTGATGTTGGAGGCTGACTCCATACACAGTTTCTAGTGTAGATATGATAGAGCCCCGTAGGCTCATGTACATTAGTTGATTGACCGTTGAGAGACGGGACCAAAGAGCCAGAGCTCAACCCCCGCAAGCACAACTAGGTGAGTACATACATACATACATAAACACAGAAGCACACAAACACATATATCGGTGTTTGTTTATGCTGCAAAATTAACGAGAAGAGTTGTGACTGATGAGGATTGTATGGTTCTCAAAGATAATTTAAATTTCATTCCTGGTCCAAGAATGGCTTATGGATTTCAACACCATTAAGTGTAAGGTGATGGAAATGGGAACGTGTGACAGGAGACCAACACGACGGCTCACACGGAACGGTAATTACCTCCAGGTAACGAGTAAAAACGACTTGGGACAAGATAAATATAATTAGAAGAACATCAATAGAATACTCTAAATACCAAGGCATATAGATCATTGTACACCACCTACACGAGACCAGTTCTAGAGTATGCAGCCCCACTGTGGAGCCCCCCCATCTCAAAAAATCCATCAACTCGAAAAGGTTCAGAAGTTTGGAACGCGACTCGAACTGTGAGGGTATGAAGAAAGACTCAAAGAACTAGACCTGACGTCGCTTAAAACAAGAGGAGAAAAGATTGCCTCAGACACAATATTTAGATTGATTGGCTAATTGGGACGGAAGGAAGAAGGAATTATCAAGAGGAAAGCGCCAAGCCATTATAGCTATATAGCACTTGGAAGGGGTCGGGTTAAGGATCTGGGATGGGACGAGGGGAAAGGAATGGTGCCCAACCACTTGTGGACGGTCGGGGATTGAACGCCGACCTGCATGAAGCGAGACCGCCGCTCTACCGTCCAGCCCAAGTGGTTGGGCGGCTGATTGGGAAGAAAAAGGAAATGTTAGCGATGAATACCAATGCAAAAGGGTATGAATTGAGATATTTATAGTTATAGAGATGTTAGAAATCTTCCTTTAGCATAAGACAATGGAAAAGGAAATAAGACAAGAGGGAAAATGGAATAATCTAAATGAATGAGTTGCAGAAGCAAACGCAAATATAAAGAATAGGAGGAATAGATGGTTAAAAGAGAATAGATCACAACTACACCATTCACAAGAAACAAAGGAAGAGCAAGAGAACCAACATGCCCAACCACCACTACACACACGTGCACACAATTCACTAGTCTCCGCCCCACAGACAGCTAACGATGCCATTCAGCGGCTAATCACCTCGTTAACGACGCCTGTCCCAGAATCCCTAATTGTAACGTGGCACTGAGTGATTACCCACAGGAAAGGTGAGATGGAACCAGTCTACCTCGACCCAAGAGGTGTGGAACCAGTCCACCTCGACCCAAGAGGTGTAGAACCAATCTACCTCGACCCAAGAGGTGTGGAACCAGTCTACCACGACCCAAGAGGGTGAGATGTAAACCAGTCTACCTCGACTGGTTCTACACCTTTTGTGAGGGATAAACTCTGTGTCAAGACACAAAAAGCAAGATTGAATTTTCTCGTATCACCAGAGACTCGATCTTGGGTCCCAAAAGTACGAGACACAGAATAAAGTTTAACGAGCCGTAAATGTCACGTCGTTAGATCTTAGCTACACTGAATATTTCCCGGAAAATAGGCAACAAACGAACGTTTATCGTTGAACGGAATTGGCATTAACTCCCCCCCCCCTTCCCCCCTCTCCTCTCTGGTCACGAAAGATCATACTGTGAGTTGGTCTGTATTGCTATCAATGTTGACTTAAAACAAAAGAATCAGGGCAATTGCAGAAGCATATATATAGGCTTGATTGATGATGAAGATTAAGCCACCTAAAAGGTGGCACGGGCATGAATAGCCCGTAAGTGGTGGGCCCTTTTAGCCATTACCAGTATCAAAGAGCTGATACTGGAGATCCGTGGAGGTGCGACTGCACCCTGCGTGACGGGAGATGTCTCCCGGACCAATGGTGACCAAATGGTGAAATATATATAAAGGCCTATACGAGGCGTATTTATACGCGTAACAGCAAAAGAATGGAAACCTCTGATGGTTATATAAACCTATACGAAAGCATACAGGGTGGTACAGAAATATATTTTATTAGTACAGCGTCCATTTTTAGTTTATTTTATTTGTTTATATATTAAAACAATATATACAAGAGTTCTTACATTCTTGTACAGCCCCAGCAGCGTAGCGTTTCGGCAGGTCCTTAATCCTAAAATCCCTGGAATACGGTCCGCTAAATCGTTTATCGTTTAGAAAACCCATTTCTACCTGGTTCGTGTTAACATTAGGCTCGCAGTTAGAGGATTGGAAGTGTAGTAAGCAATCCTTCTCCGGCCCCCGCTAGAGTCGACACACAGGCCATACAGCCTCTCGCGTGAAACCCCTAGAGCGGTGTGTCTCTTCAAACCCACGCTACGGCCGACCTGGGGTCTGAACCTCAACCCCCTCAACCCGTGTTGCTCGTATGACATCCAATGCCGTCTCCTGTTTCGTGAGACAATTCAATGCGGTGTTCACCCATGAAAATTATAAGTATAAATTGTTTTTCTTAATCTTTATAAAACAGAAGACAAATCCTCTTCCCTCTGTACACGGGGGTCGTGCAATCAAAATCGCCTCACACTTTGCCTACTACATCTCTACAACATGGGGGCTCGTCCCTCAACGTTGCCAACACCAACAGGGGGCGCGTCACCCTCAACGTGCTTTCCCTGCGTCATACACACAGGGGTCGTCTCATCTCAACGTTTGCCCTCCGTACAACAGGGGTTCGTTCACCTCTCAAGCGTCCGCCCCTATCCACATCACGCGGGGTCGTCACCCCTCAACGTCCCCGTCCCTCTACACATGGGGCGTCACCCTCACGCCGCACGCCTTCTTAAAACCGGGTGGCGTCACCTACTCAACGCCGCTCCTACAAACCAGGGTCGGGCCTCTCCCACGTCACCGCCGAAAACCCGCCCGCCCACTCAGTCCTGGGCTGCCCGGTCCTTTTCCTCCTGCGCGCGTACTCTTCTCGCCGCGCTCACTCCACGCTCGCTCATTCCCCGAATCCCCCTCCCACACTCTCTCCCCTCTGCGCTCGCGCTCTCTCCCGCCGTCTCTCTCTCTTTCTCCGTCTTACACAGTGCATCCGTTCTCCTTCCTCGCAACGCCGCGCCTCCCCTGCGGCCCGTCCCACCCTCCTGCTTCTCGCCTCTCTGAGCTTTCGCGTCTCCTCAGTCTGTTCTTTTAGCTTTCCTGTAGCTTTTCCTGCCTCACCCTCTGCAAAAATCCCTCTCCATCTCCCGGCCCTGCTGGAAAAGACCACTCCCTCCTCCCAAAATCGGCGCCTGACCGCCTCCGCTCCACCCACACCCTCTCTCACAGGACCCCCCTCTCCCCGCCTCTCCCTCGTACTCTCCCTCCGCCGAACTCCGCTCATCCGCGCCTCTCCCTCGCTCGAAAATCCCCATCCTCAACATCGCTACGGCAATTTACTGTCCGAGTTAACTACAATATACAGCAACAACAAGCGTGTCCAGAAGACATTCTCTTTCTCTTACACCACTCTCCTTCATATATAGACAAGAAAAAAAGGTGACATCGACAGCACTTTAAGAATCGAACGATTACGTAAATCAAATTCCACCAGGGCCCGCTATTCCACAAAATATTGAAGTTCGTCGTCGGTCTTCCAGCTGGCGTCGATATTCTTTTCGGGGGCTGTTACGATGTTGCTCTAACGCTGGTGGTTGGACGAAAGCGCAATCACCAGTTACCCCTTATAACGGTGTGTGCATTATCCTCTAGATTGAGCTGTTCCGGATACGCGCTCGAAATAATCACGAATATGTAAGTTCTCCAGATTCATAGCAACTATTGACCAACCATGTTATGATTAAGACGGCTATAGAGGGTCCACTCATCCCACATACAAGATACGTTTGTCCTCTTGTTAGCTCTTGACGCTTTCATATATGAGGTCATTTATATTATACTATTCTGACCTTATAGCTATGAGTGGTCCATTATATTGTGCAGTTCCCCCTTTCTCCCCCCCCCCCCCCTCTAAGACGTGCTTGATCGCCCCTCTCATCTACACCCCCGTTACCAATCTACCGCCTGTGGGTAATTTCCCAGCTGTATATATCTTAATCTCATCACCGTTTGCGTTGTTTAATCTCTCCGCGTAGCGCCCTTCCCGTGTGCTGATTCTCCAAGATGGGCACACGCCTCGTCCTGCCATTCCTCTTCGTTCTGGTGGCAGCAAGTGGATGCTTCCTGAGATTCAGCCTACCTATGTAAACCACCTCATTGTAGTTTAACTATCATACATTCTTTCGTATCTTTAAATACATTACTACGTACTATATATAGCGGTACCGTACTAAATTAACCACAAATAATAGTCCTATAGTTTTGGGATATAACATTTATTATTTCTTTTTTACCTTTCTGCCATTCATTCTCTGAACGCAGCCTCTGAACTCGTGACTGGCGTCGCAGCTGTTCAAACTTCTACCTACTCTCGCCCCTTGGGCTGGATGGCAGGCGACGGTCTCTCTGCTTTCCTCACGCTGCAGTTCGGCGTTTAAATTCCCCTCCCTTTCCCGACGTTCAACGAAATGGTTAGGGGCAATCCATCACCTCCTCCTCCCCCCCTCCATAACCCTGTCTCACTCCGCCCTCCGTGCTCTCCCAATCTCTCCCAAAACACCCTTATCCTGATCTCCTTCCCAGTGCTATATTCGTAAAGGCTTGCTGTTTGCCCCCAAACATGATAGATTCCTTTACCCCCCTCACTGTCACAATTGGAGGCATTATTCCCATAACTCGTGGGTTAAGCCAAGGGTTATTGATGTGATGACATGGCCCCTATTCTTATCCCGATTCTGTCTCTCCCTCACCCTTATGGGACGTCCCGTATTCAAATAAACTTATAAAACTAGATTGCGCTGGAGTCTGATAATCTCTCCTCAGTCTACAGTCGCTTATACTTTCTACCGTCTATCGAGTCACTGGCTTACTCAATATAGAATCTTCGATCCTGTCGATTCATCCGCGGTTTTCGTACCTAACGCCTATTCTGTCCTCTTCCGAGCCGCGATATTTGCTAGACTTGTTCTGTAATTCTTCTTCTTCTTGTCCCCAACATAACACTTCCGAGCCGCCGTCCCACCGTCGCATAACTGTTTCGTTCGTATCCGGGAGATTGAGGCAATAGGGTACCTACACACACCTTCGTCTCTTGAGCTAACAGATACTGTCATTCTCTTTCTATTATTCAACTTGGTCTTCACTGTTCATGTAGTGCATCTGGTCCAAAAATGTTGTTTACTGTTATATTTACAATTATGCTTATGACTTCTAGCCTGTATTACTCCAGACGCCTGTGTCTGTCATATTACTTCTCTTGCCCTAATTTTAACTACCTCAGTGTTAGGTTTACGAGCCAACGGTCTCCGGCTGCAGGTCTCCTCTTGCTTAAGGTATCCCGGCCGGCCCGGCTCCCACTCATCTCCATACCGGGGCAAAAAAAAAAAAAAAATCTCCCATCTATGTTTAATCCGCATCATGTATCTAAAAACTCTACCGTTTGTTTCTCTCACCCCATATAAATATTAGTACAGCTTTAGAGCTTTAGTCATCTATACAGTAACGTTTCTCTTTATAGCTTAGATCGGTAGTTGATGCGTCGCATAGGATCTTTTCCGTTCTGTTGACTGAGTATCCTGCTAGCCCTGAGTCTGCACCGCATTCCTACTAGTGCCATCCCCGTCTCCTCCGATCCATCCGACCATCCCAATCCATCTCCTCGATCTCGACCCACACACGACGTCATTCAAATTTTTTACCATCTGCTTCAGGTCTCTACCTCGATCTCAAACGGAATTTTCTCCCTCAAAATCAGCTAAATTATAGTATAATTATTAGCATATTGTGTAATATATACATACCGCATATTGTTATGGTATTTTAGGTATTTAGGTCTGGTGGCGACTTATTTGTATTTTGTAGTACCGTGGGCTGATACGCATTTACGAAATCGCATTGGTGGGTTCGATCAACAAGTCGCCGTGAGTGAAGCACTTTTCTAGTTTTCGGACTCATCAATTGTGAGTCTTTCTTTCTTTTCTTTTCTTCTACCACAAACGTGGTCACTCACAATGTCTACATTCTCCTACCACACATATCTATAAAACATTTTCTCTTCTGTCCCCCCACGGACAGGGTTGAGATCCAGTTAAACATATTGTATCAGCTGGACTTTATTGAACAACTCAACACAGAACGTTGCATGTCTACGGTACCTTTTAAATTCTAAGAACCTAACCTACATAAGCTTAAATTACATAGATTGTGAGCCGTGTTGTAACACCGTTTTTTTCATCAATAACCAGCGGCGGCTTTGCCGATAACAGCCCAGCCTCATGACAACGAAATATCCAATGGTGATTCCATGCACCAGACTAAATACCTTTCAGTACTTTGAACCTGACTGGAGGCGTCTGTGAACTGACTGGACTTGCCGTACTTTGATAACACTGAGCTGGGTCCTGCATCCCATTCTTACGCTCCAAAACCGGCTTTTGAACGACGGGCAGTTGCTACATTTAAACTGACTGGCTGGCGTGTTTATTACTGTAATCGAAATGAACTGTCGTCGTTCGTTGTAAGTGGGGAATAACGATGCTCACTGGTGGCGCTCTGTGACCTGACGGAGGTGTACTTGACGGGCTGATTGGAGACGTATCTGGAACTGACCTTGAGGTTTACTGTGAACGATCCGGGACGGTGTACTGTCGACTCGCTTTTGCACGACTGTAATCTCTGACTGGAGGTGTACTTTGAACTGACTGGAGGTGTACTTTGAACTGACTGGAGGTGTACTTTGAACTGACTGGAGGTGTACTTTGAACTGACTGGAGGTGTACTTTGAACTGACTGGAGGTGTACTTTGAACTGACTGGAGGTGTACTTTGAACTGACTGGAGGTGTACTTTGAACTGACTGGAGGTGTACTTTGAACTGACTGGAGGTGTACTTTGAACTGACTGGAGGTGTACTTTGAACTGACTGGTGGCGTACTGTGAACTGACTGGAGGCGTACTTTAAACTGACTGGTGGCGTACTTTAAACTGACTGGTGGAGTACTTTAAACTGACTGGTGGCGTACTGTGAACTGACTGGAGGTGTACTTTAAACTGACTGGAGGCGTACGTTAAACTGACTGGTGGCGTACTGTGAACTGACTGGTGGCGTACTGTGAACTGACTGGAGGTGTACTTTGAACTGACTGGAGGTGTACTTTAAACTGACTGGTGGCGTACTGTAAACTGACTGGAGGCGTACTGTGAACTGACTGGTGGCGTACTGTGAACTGACTGGAGGTGTACTTTGAACTGACTGGAGGTGTACTTTGAACTGACTGGAGGTGTACTTTGAACTGACTGGAGGTGTACTTTGAACTGACTGGAGGTGTACTTTGAACTGACTGGAGGTGTACTTTGAACTGACTGGAGGTGTACTTTGAACTGACTGGAGGTGTACTTTGAACTGACTGGAGGTGTACTTTGAACTGACTGGAGGTGTACTTTGAACTGACTGGAGGTGTACTTTGAACTGACTGGAGGTGTACTTTGAACTGACTGGAGGTGTACTTTGAACTGACTGGAGGTGTACTTTGAACTGACTGGAGGTGTACTTTGAACTGACTGGAGGTGTACTTTGAACTGACTGGAGGTGTACTTTAAACTGACTGGTGGCGTACTGTAAACTGACTGGAGGCGTACTTTTAAACTCGCTGGTTGGTCGGGGGGGGGGGATGTTAACTACAGATCCAGCATTGACTGACTGGTCGACCTATCATTGGCCCAGCCCGTTCCCTACGCCTTTGAGGAGGGTCCTACATGTAACAATATTTTACCTTCATTGGACATTAGAAAGTCAAATAAAGTAACATGTCTTACTTTGGACAAACCGTGTACGAGGGTATAATTGCTTAGCTTTGCTAACTTCGAAACCTAACTTATACCTAGAATTAATACCGACCGCAATTCTCGGCTCAATACAGTACATATGTGCTAACTTAGGCCTAAGTACAGTACATAATGTGCTAGACAACGGCTTAGGACAATATTTGAGGTTTGGGTTTATACAGCGTAATTTCTGTCTTCAACTTATACAAGTGATAGTACCAAATTCTACTATCAACCGATTGCCATTCGTTCTTCTTCAATGTACGTTTCGACTATCGTCCAAATCAGTCCACATATCAGATACAATATAAACAGCAGGAATGGTTGACCTTTGACTATACAATGTGAATGCTTCGATCCAACTAAATAATTAGTCTTTAATCTTCATGTAGTACGGTCTCAGAGG
This sequence comes from Procambarus virginalis, assembly GCA_020271785.1. Taxonomy (NCBI): domain Eukaryota; kingdom Metazoa; phylum Arthropoda; class Malacostraca; order Decapoda; family Cambaridae; genus Procambarus; species Procambarus virginalis. The sequence goes on along the minus strand of WNGS01069947.1, from coordinate 967 downwards.
CCCCAAGCGGCCCTTCCCCTGGCAATCGTTGGCTCATCCCTGGACAAACTCAAATGGCCCTCCTCCTTGCACTCATGTCGGCACCTCCTGGCCCTTAAGGGCCACCCTCCACCCCCTCTTTGGGGGCCCCACTACGGGCCTCCTGACATTTTTAAGCGGCCTCCCCCACACACACCAACTCGGTGTCCTTCCCCCCCTTAAATCAAGTGGCCTCCCTTAGCACTAACAGCTGTCCCACCACACTCCTGGCACCTCAGTGGCCCTCCCTGCATTCAGTCCACATCACACCTTGCACATCAGAGGTACAGTCTGCAGTGTAACGCGGACCGTCGAGTTAATTCAGTTGAACACCACCACTCGTATAACATCCTTGTTGATCCTTGTAATATCCACAATGTCACGGACCTTGTACAGGAATCCAAATACTTATTCGCTTGTCACTGTTACTCTCTCAACACGACTTCGCTCATTTCTCCTTCATCTGATACGTACTGTATTAGTTATCACTTGTAAATGGGATACACATCAGCTGTAATTCAGAGCACTCGTAGCTACTTGATATCCTGTAGAGGGGGCGTTAGTCACACCCATTTCTCACTGACAGTTGTGAGAGGATGAGAGAGCTCTGAGAGAGTGGTCGCGGAGAGAGAGAAGGTGGGTGGTTAAATTCTTGTAAATGAGGGCGAATTCAGGACCTCTAGGGGGATCGAGAGCCAACGGTATACAGCCAGCCTTAAAACTCCTGGTATTGTGAATCAGTATTTGTGGTTCAGACGCATGTGTTCAAACCGGACTGTGGCTTCAGACGACTAGAGGTGCTCAACCAATTTTAGAGGGGCCGGACGTGGTTAGTATAGATGGAGATAAGAGTAGTAGCGGGCAAGAGAGGGAATTTAAGCGAGGACCAACGGGCTCAGTCCTGTACTCTAATTGGTATATTCAGCAATCGGAAACCACGGGATGTGTT
>WNGS01069940.1:21842-50005 GCA_020271785.1 Procambarus virginalis | reverse complement strand
CATGACAAAAAAATCATCATATATATAAAAACCAAAATTAGAGATGCTTGGAGCAGTTTTTTTTCTACCACAGACGTGGCCACACATTTACAAAGGTGAAATGTAATTTTGATCAGCTTCCATATATACTTTATACACATACATATACGTACACATACATATATACACACACATGCATTTGTCTCTTTTACTCTAACAGGGTGAGATAGCTGATAGAGAAACTAGTGTGCAATTAAGCACTTAATCACTGAAGGTTATTAAGGTGCTTTTACAAGTTCAGGTTATATAGTTACATCACATACATACATTGTATAATTGATACATTACATGGTTAATCTTGGGTACAAGTCCAATATATTATCAAGTGTTCCAGTACTCATATAGTAATTACACAGTTCAGCATGCCTTAGCCCAGGAGGGCGAAAGTCAATCAATATGGGACATTCTACAATATAATGTTCAAGAGAGTTCATGTTTTCTCTTTCACGAAGTTGACACATTGTGTACTCGACATTTGGGCTTTGAGAAAGCTGCCGGATAGGCGTATTCTGGCCACTATAACATCACATTGCCGGGTTCTTGTTCTATTAGTCCCGTATGTGAATGTCTCCTCACGATATCTATCATAATATTTAATGCTACAACTTTCCGGTCTCTGTGAATTTGTTAGGTCGGTGAGACCTTCATTAGATATTTGTTTAAGTATTCTCTTTGTCACTGCTAATGAAACACCCATATCAATTTCTACCACTGGTTTTCTACAGGCTGTCTTTGTAAGCATATCAACAGTGTCATGCCTTGAGATGCCAACATGTGATCGTATCCTTAGGAATTTAATTTCAAATCTGTTTTCTTTAGCAGCTAAAACATTCATTCGAATATCACTGACTATTTTCTGGGTGTCACTACTATGTGCGTTCAATGCCAGGAGTGCACTCTGCGAGTCACAGTATATAAGTCCACTGCCTTTGTCTTTTAAAAATTCAGTGGCAAGGTATATGCCTGCAAGTTCGGTTTGAGTTGTACTTGCCCAGTCATTGACGCGCTTGATTGATGTATGTACGAGAGAAGATTGTTCAAATATATTGCATGCACATCTGGTACATCGTCCACCTTCTTCTACAGAGCCGTCAGTATAGCACTGATACACATCGTTACCCATACCCTGAGTACTTTCAGTGATGCTTTTCAGTGTTAACTGTTTTAATAATGTAGAGTGTACACTCTCTTTCTTGGGCGCATTTACAAAACTGATAGATCCCAGCTATCCCATGGAGTAATTGGTTGATTAATCATTAATTGAGTTGGGTACATATTTAATATTTTGATGGAGTTGGCTACCTTGTAGAACCAAAATACATAATCAGATTTCGTTCTTCTTCTATAGACCTCAGGTGAGTGCAGCATATTAGAAAGTTTAGCTTGAAACTTCATGTGTTGTCTAGATCTACTCAATGCCTTCTCGCCGAAAACTGTGCTAATAGACAAAATTCTCTCACTTATGGTAGGTAATCCTTGGAGCAGTCACAGAGCGGATGTGTGACTGCAAACATCCTGCCTCATCCCGGCCACTACCCTGACACACTCCCCCCCCCACTCTCTTTTACTCTCACTCACTCTCACACACACTCACTCACTCTCATACTCACTCTCACACTCTCACTCACACACACACTCTCAGTCAATCTCACACCCACCCACACACTCTCATACTCTCACACACTCTCATACTCACTCTCACTGATTCTAATTTTCACTCTCACTCTCACAAACTCACTCAAACTCACTCTCACAAACTCACTCTCACAAACTCTCACTCACACACTCTCACTCACACACTCTCACTCACACACTCTCACTCACATACTCTCACTCACACACTCTCACTCACTTACTCTCACTTACTCTCACACACTCTCACTCTTGCACACTCTCCCTCTCTCTCACCTGGCCTGGATGGAATATCACCATGGATACTAAAGGAAGGAGCAGAAGCACTGTGCCTGCCACTCTCCATGGTGTATAACAAATCACTGGTAAGAGGTGAACTGCCAGAAATTTGGAAGGCAGCAAACGTGGTCCCGATATACAAGAAGGGGGACAGACAGGAGGCACTGAACTACAGGTCAGTGTCCCTAAATTGCATACCATGCAAGCTAATGGAGAAAATTGTGTGAAAAAAGCTAGTCGAACATCTGGAGCGAAGGAACTTTGTGTCACAACACCAACATGGTTTCAGGGACGGCAAGTCATGCCTCACAGGGTTAATTGAATTCTACGATCAGGCAAGAAAGAGAAGGGTGGGCAGATTGCATATTTTTGGATTGCCAAAAAGCCTTTGACACAGTGCCACACCAGAGACTAGTGCGAAAGCTGGAGGTGCAGGCAGGAATGAAATTGAAGGTACTCCATTGGACTAGGGAGTACCTAAGAAGGCAGCGAGTCACTGAGCGGGGTGAAGTATCAGATTGGCGAGACGTCACCAGTGGGGTACCGCAGGGTTCAGTCCATGGACCCCATACTGTTTCTTATATATGTAAATGTAATGTGAGTACACACACTTACACACCCTCACTCACTCTCACACATTTTTACTATTCCAGATGGTATAGAATAATTCCTCTCATTGTTTGCTGATGATGCAAAAATTATGAGGAGGATTAAGACGAGGAAGACAGTATGAGACTACAAGATGACCTAGACAGACTGCATGAATGGTCCAACAAATGGCTACTAAAGTTCAACCCAAGTAAATATACGGTAATGAAACCTAAGTGGAAACAGGAGGCCAGACAAAGGATACAGAATGCGAAATGAAGTCCTTCATGAAACGGACAGAGAGCAGGATCTAGGAGTTGATATCACACCAACCCTGTCTCCTGAAGCCCACATCAGAAGAATAACATCAGCGCCGTATGCGAGGCTGGCTAACATCAGAATTGCCTTCTGGAACCTGTGTAAGGAATCATTCAGAATTTTGTATACCACATATGTAAGACCAATCCTGGAGTATGCGGGCCCCAGCATGGCGCCCGTACCTTGTCAAGCACAAGGCAAAGTTTTAAAAAGTTCAGAGATATGCCATTAGGCTAGTCCCAGAACTAAGAGGCATGGGTTACAAAGAAAGGCTGCGATAAATGCACCTCACGACACTAGAAGACAGAGGAGTAAGGGGAGACATGATCACTACCTACAAAATTATCAGAGGAATTTACCGTAGATAAAGATAAACTGTTTAACATGGGTGGTACGCGAACACGGGGACACAGGTGGAAACTGAGTACCCAAATGAGCCACAGGGACGTTAGAAAGAACTTTTTCAGTGTCAGAGTAGTTAACAGATGGAATGCATTAGGCAGTGATGTGGTGGAGGCTGACTCCATACACAGTTTCAAATGTAGATATGATAGAGCCCAGTAGGCTCAGGAATCTGTACATCAGTTGATTGACAGTTGAGAGGCGGGACCAAAGAGCCAGAGCTCAACCCCCGCAAGCACAATTAGGCGAGTATAATTAGGTGAATACACACACACACACACACACACACACACACACACACACACACACACACACACACACACACACACACACACACACACACACACACACACACACACACTTTCCCCCCCTGACACATCCCACACTATCATACTCTCACTCACTCACACACTGAGGACCGGACACATGGAGAGCTAAGCTCGTGGACGCAGCAACAAGAAACTTTCTAAGCCAACACATCAAGGGACCGACAAGAAAGAGAGGAGAGGATGAACCAGCTATGCTTGATATGATATTTACTCTAAATGAATAAGGGAAGATAAGTTGGAAGCCCCCTTGGGAATGAGTGACCACAGTGTATTGATCTTTGAGTACCTGGTAGTGCTAGGGATTATCTCCCCCCCCCCCAAAAAAAAAAACTGGGGAGTTTTCCAAGGAGATATACAATGGGACACAGAACTCGGAACTAAGTCCGTACAAGACATGATGGACTATGTCACCCAAAAGTGTCAGGTGGCAGTAAACAGGTTTATCCCGGCCCGACAGGAAAAAAACGAGAAGCAAAAGAAAAACCAGTGGTTTAATAGTGCATGTATGAAAGCAAAGGAACTGAACAAAAGGGCATGGAGGAACTTCCGAAATAGCAGAACACCAGACAGTAGAGTGAGATACCAGAGAACCCAGGAACGAGTATGTTAGTGTGAGAAGAGAAGCCAAGAAAATGTATGAAAATGATATAGCTAATAAAGCCAACACCAAACCAAAGCTACTACACAGTCACATCAGAAAGAAAACAACAGTGAAGGAACAGGTGATGAAACTTAGAATGGGTGAGGACAGGTACACAGAAAATGACAAAGAGATGTGTGATGAACTCAACAAAATGTTCCAGGAGTTCTTCACAATAGTTCTTCACTCCTAGCGCAGGGAGGAGAGGTCACTGCGCTAGGAGAGGTGGCAGTAAACCAGGTGGCCTTGGAAGGGTTCGAAATTACTGGAGATGAGGTCAAGAGGAACTTGTTGGATCTGGACGTGTGAAAAGCTGTTGGCCCGGACGAAATCTCATCATGGGTATTGAAAGAGTGTGCAGGAGCGCTCTGCTTGCCACTCTTCATAGTGTATAATTATGAGAAGGATTAAGACAGAAGAGGACAGCTTGAGGCTTCAGGAAGACTTGGACAAGCTGCAGGAATGGTCGAACAAATGGTTTTTAGAGTTTAACCAAAGCAAATGCAATGTAATGAAGATAGTTGTAGGGAGCAGGAGACCAGATACAAGGTATCATTTGGGAGATGAAATACTTCAAGTCTAAGAGAGAAAAACCTGGGGGTTGATATCACGCCAGATCTGTCCTCTGAAGCTGGTATCAAGATGATAACATCAGCGGCATATGCCAGGTTGGCTAACATAAGGGCGGCCTTTAGAAACTTGTGTAAGGAATCTTTCAGAACTTTGTATACCACATATATTAGACCACTCCTGGAGTATGCGGCTCCAGCATGGAGTTCATGTCTAGTCAAGCATAAGACTAAAGTGGAAAAGGTTCAAAGGTTTGCCACCGGACTAGTATCCGAATTGAGAGGTATAAGCTACGAGAAGAGACTACGGGAATTAAACCTCACGTCACTGGGAGGCAGAAGAGTTAGAGGGGACATGATCACCACATGCAAGATTCTCTGAGGAATTGATAGGGTCGATAAAGACAGGCGAGTTACCACAAGGGGCACATGCACTAAGGGACACAGGTGGAAATAGAGTACCCAAATTAAACATAGGGACGTTAGAAAGATTTTTTTCAGTGTCAGAGTAGTAGACAAATGGAATGCATTAGGAAGTGATGTGGTGCAGTCCTCCCCACCGTCCCATCGTTCCCCAAACCATTCCTCACTTCCCTATCCCTTCATCCTCCCATCCATTCCCAACTTCCCCGTCCCCTCGTCCTCCGTACCATTTACTCCCTCCTCCATCCCTATGTCCTCCCCACCATCCCCACTCCCCCATCCCCTCGTCCTCCTAACCATTCCACACTTCCCCGTCCCCTCGTCCTCTCCACCATCTCCTACTCTCCCTCCCCTATCACCTCGTCCTCACTTCCCCTGTTGCCTCGTCCTCCGCACCATCCCCCAATCTCGTGTCCCCTTATCTACCCCACCATTCTCCATTTCCTGTCCCCTCGTCCCCTCCATTCCCAACTCCCCCGTTCAGTCGTCTTCCCCACCATTACCCCCTCCCTTATCCCGTCGCCCTCATACCATCCCCCACTCCCATCCCTTCGTCCACCTCGCTATTCCCCACTCCCTCGTCCGATGCATTTCCAAATATCTGATGTTCCTATCAGAAATTGAGAACATCAAATGATCTGATGTTCCCAACATCGAAATATAACAAAAAACAATTAAAACGAAATAAAAACATGACAAAATAAAAAATGACCTATTCTCACGAAATGAGAGGGTATGTATGAGTTACATTATATAGTAATTACCATACTTTACCAAATGTATGGTAAACAACAAAGCACAATTCAACACAATGTCACAAAATAGTTAAATCAAAATGAAATAATTCGAAATCTATGAAAATCTATTTATCAATGAAATTGGAAACATTGAAATGAAATCGTAACATTTAGTATAGCGTGAGTTGCTCCTAGGTGCAACAGATGGCGCTGTTTAAAAAACAAACATGTTTTTACCTGTCACAGGTGTGGCATCTATACTTATACTCACGAAATGACCGGTATGGTAAACAACACAGCTCAATTCCAATGCAATGTCACAAAAAAAATAATTAAATAAAAATGGAAATAATCGAAATATAAAATTAATTTCTCAATGCAATCAGAAACATTGAGATGGAATCGTAACATATTTAGTATAGTGTGTATGGCTCTTTCATGCAACAGATGGCACTTTCTTAAAAAAAGAATGTTTTTACCTTTCACAGATGTGGCCTTTACTTATACTTACTAAATTAATGGTATGGTAAGCAACACAGCTCAATTCAAACACATGTCACACAAAATAATGAAATCAAATTAAAATAAATCGAAACCTATGAAATTCAATTTGTCAATGCAATTGGAAACATTGAAATGGAATTCATAACATATTTAGTATATCGTTTGTTTTGCTATTACATGCAACAGATGGCACTTTTAAAAAACAAAAACATGTTTTGACCTGTCACAGTTGTAGCATCTATATATTAGGTATATAAAAACATGCGCATATTTGAATGGAACATTGTGTCAGAATTTCAAAGCGAAGAACTTTTGGAGATTACAGCGTGAATTGCTCTTGCGTCCAACAGATGGCACTGTTCTTTCAATAACAAATTTTTCCTGTCTCAGATGAGGCACGTATATAGTAGTTATATAAAAGCACGTGCCTATTCAAATGCAACGTTGTGTCAAAATTTCAAAGACATCGGTAAAGAGGTTTCGAAGATTTCTCTCAAATGAAAAACATATTTTTTTCGCTTCACAGAAGTGACATCAATATAGTATGCATATAAAAACCCGCTCGGATGTGAAAGGAACATCGTGTAAAAGTTTCAAAGCAATCGGTGAAGAACTTTCGGAGATTAGCGATTTTGAACAAACGAACATTTCCATTTTTATTTATATAGATTTTTATATACAGTTCTTACATTCTTGTACAACCACTACCACACACGGTGCTCCGGGCAGGTCCTTAATTAATCGTTATATTCCCTGGAATACGACCAACCAAATCGTTTAACAACCAGGTACTCATTTTACCGTTGGATGAACAGAGGCTACAGTTAAGGATTGGCGCCCAGTAAATCCTCCCCGGCCTGGATATGAACCCAGTCCAAAGCGCTCGCGAAACGACAGACGATTATCTTACCACTACGCCATGGGGACTGCAATATTTATATTTCAATACAACGAATAGATCTGCTCAGCATAATACAATAAAGATATTAATTGGGAAAATTAAGATACTCGTCGCTTCATATATAACACTAGAAATTAGGCCACGGATTCTGTGTCAAGTCAATGCAGTGCAACAGCAATAATTCATGCCACTTTCACAGTTGTTTGAGAGCATTGTCAATGTTACATTATATATAGACAAGCCAAACTGGAGAACCCCACTAGTTAAAACTCGTATTGAATCACTTTATTACTTACCATTTTAATAGTCTAGACCAATAAAACCGCAAAGCATATTAAGCCCCATGTCGGGCAGATATATGAATATTAAACCAAACTTGTTTAAGTGACCTGCTCCTGAAGCAACAGTGACTCCACGTCGCTACGTCACTCCGTAATTGTCTTCATAATCAACACTATTCATGTCCGAGGACCTGACCAGGTTTTTTGTGGCCTCCGACGTCATGGGGCATCAATCATTATACACTTCAATTTTATGTATCTTTTACTTAAGAAAACTTTAAAACATTACCCAAAAGTTGAAGAAGTAAAGCAAGAACGATCAGTAGTGAATCTACTCTGCGAGTTATTTCTCTGGAGCCTCACTAATGCAGCCCTCACTAGCCACAATCTCGGGTTAACTCACCGAGTGTAAAGTGCGAGTTTAAGACAAAGAAGTAAACTATCCCTTCTACTGCCCTGAAAAGCAGCTTCTACACATATGTTCTCACTTAACAACATTGTTCTACATATTTAACTACCACTGAAGCTTTGTATTAAAATGGAAACTATAAATGTAAACTCGACTGTGTTTTACATAAATTTTACTGTTATTCTAAGTCAAGAGTTGTGGCCGTCCAGAGAAATAATCAACTTGTAAAATAATACTACAAGACCATTCACTTGCCTGGAGACTGGGCACAAGTAACCCACTGGGACAAGGCTTCTCAAGGAAGTAATTTATCCAGCAATATAAAGCCACCAGAGCAGCATCTTCCTCCACCAAGGTCCGCGCAACACTGCCTGCTCGCGCCAGTGAAGGGTTTACCCTCCCGATGACTGCACCAGGACAGATGTAGGGAGACGGGTTGACATTGAGGAGGAGAGGAAAGTCAAAAGTGGTAGATATGTCGGGCCGTAGAGAGAGGAGTGGCTACGAAAACAGGTGAACGCTAGAGGGAGACTCGCCACACCATAGGGCAGGATGTCGAGTTCACGGCGACAGCTGATCCACGCACGGTGGAGCGGTGTGCACAAGATGTCAACTAATATTTCTCCGAAACTTGTGTAACGGAAAGCGCAAACAGTACGCATCCCAAATCACCTACGTGTCAGGGGACACCCGGCCACCAGGCGGTGCCCTCGGCTGAGACATCTTATCTGGCACCCTATAAACAAACTCCTTTACCCACAACACCCAGACAGTGGATGAGCACCACGGGATCGGAAGCACCCGGGCATCCCGATAAGGGCCCAACACCGGACCCTCACAGGGCACAACCCCAGCAGTCGGGACTAGGCTTCCCCCAGACCGGGGCAACGAAGGAGGGAGAACCGCAGTGGAGGATGGCGCTGCATCGACCTCATCACAGGGCACAGGAGCCGAGGCCCCCCCCCCGGCGCACATCTTCCCGCAACACCAGTACGAGGTCCCGATCATCAGGGGCAACCCCACTGCGGGGATATACAACAGCAGGAGACGTAGGAGGGGGGTGTTACGAATCTTGCTAGATTCTATCATTACTCTTGATTCTTGTATTACTGTATTATCTTATTCTCTAATTAATATAGCATCCAGTTGTATGATATGAGATTTTGTATATTATATATTGTAGCATGCTGCAGTGTGCCTGAGTTGCATTATATTTTATGAGGCTTTTGTGTTAGAATTTTCATGTTGGTTCCTGTGTCAGCGGTTGACCAGATTGGGAATGTGACTAGCGTGGGAATGTGTTGTCAAGCGAGTGTTTATGATTTAACCTTGTTTTATTCTCAATATTGCTTGTCAATAAATGCTATTGTATAAATTAATGTCATTATGTACTCTAAGATTAATAATGTCTTGATTATTAGTACTACAATTTATTATTAGAATTTCCACAATGTTATGTGGATAGTTAGTTGATATTATGGTGGACGCCGTCCTGGCAAAGCCAGCATTCCGGCAGTAGCGTGGAGGCGTTTGTCGAGAGGAGTCATGTATTAAGTTAAGTCATTGGTGTCTGTTATTTTAGCTATTATTAGGCTAACTCTCTGGTTAGATGATTGTGTATATTCCCTTTATGTATTCATTTTCTGGTGATATTGCTCATGGCTCAATAAGGAATTTATTTATGATATTGCATGCTAGAGAATATTTCTGGCTATTATATTCCCATTTAATTGTTATGTTTGTCCCCTTAGCATAAATATATTGTTCTCCATTTTATGCAGTGATGTATCTTTACCCCTAGACAATAGTTGGCAAGGCCGATTTAATATTATTCTTTAACACTGCTGGGAGGAGAACCTTATTTAGTCTCAAGGGTGGTAACAGGGGCACAGGCAGCAACTTCGGAGCCCTGCACAACACATCAACCACGGCAGGGGACGCCAGCTGAGCACCATACTCCCCCACCTCTCCCAAGCACACCACGAAGGGGAGACACACTCTGAGCCCGCCGCGAACGCTTCGAGACAGGCCGCACCACACCACGCCCAGCAGGCCCCTCCGCAGGCACGGCACCATCTTCACATCCACACAGGCCACAGCCGCACCGTCCGAAGAGTCCACAGAGGCCACATCACCCACACTGTCCACATCATCCAGGGAAACAACTTCAGAACACCGACGCGCACGCTTCTGCAAAGGGATGGAAAGAGCAGAACTACAGTCGCCAACACACACAGGCACGGCAGACATGAACCTCCACCGGGACATCCCGCACTACACGCAGCGCAGGCCCGACACCCACACACACACCAGCTCAACAACTCCAGGGGCCACAGCAGTCACCAGACGTGTCGGACAGGCTGTAGAACTCGCCTCAACAGGCGGAGCAGCAGACAGGCAGTCAGGCGCCTCAGGCACAGCACCCTTTCCGTCCTTAGAACCGTCCGAACGCAACAGGGGCGGAAAATCCTCTGCACGAAAAACATGCACCCGACCAGTTGCTCCCACGTCGCACGCTGCAGCCAGATGACCCTCGTTATCACACCGATAACAGGTGCACGGTTGACCCCGATACTGGCAGCGGAGTGTGTAACCCAATACGGACATCGACGACGGTACACTACACTTCAGCGACATCGTCAAGGTGTGGGAGCCGTCAAGCATACCAACACAGTGCCCGGCAACGACCTTGTTCCAACGAATACTTAACACTGTCCCAAATCGTTCAAAACAGGAGGTCAAGAAGTCGTCCTGAAATTGGAAGGGGGCACCATGCACCGCCACAGACGTCAAGGTAACACTAAGATTCACTACCTTAACAGAACCAGCAGTATCAGGGAGAGGGTAAACACGCCCCTCACACCGCTCGAGAAACGCCTGAAAGGCAGCCTGGAGGCGGAACTTGACCACAGCACGGTTGCCCTGAAGCAGCTGGATACCCACCAGGTCCGACAGCTGCACATGAAGCACGTCCACCAGGGCGACACCAACCAACGAATGGTCCACCAGCACCGTAAATGCCAGACCAGCCGACAGTGTCCTCTTCACTGGAAGGCGAGAAGTCCCCATGGCTAAGTCAAACGTCACCCTGTCAGTGGCAAACCACCACTAGCAGGGCAAACAAGCAGTGACCCAACGTAAACACGAGCCAGGAGCGGAGAGACCTCAGGAACGTCCGACCTGGCCGGTGGTCACCACGCAACTCCCTCCACAATTTCTCACATACAAATAACTTACAAGTAATTTAAATATTATTATTATCGATGTTCTTTCTGTTAAGCCTTTAGTATATATGAGTATGTCTATAATTACCTTGTGTCACAGTGTTGATGTTCTGGTGTGTTGAGGACAGCAACACTGGCAGCCTCTGATGTGTTATCCAACTGTGTGTCACTGAGTGTTGAGGGTAGCAACACTGGCAGCCTAAGTGTTGAGGGCAGCAACACTGGCAGCCTAAGTGTTGAGGGCAGCAACACTGGCAGCCTAAGTGTTGAGGGCAGCAACACTGGCAGCCTAAGTGTTGAGGGCAGCAACACTGGCTGCCTAAGTGTTGAGGGCAGCAACACTGGCAGCCTAAGTGTTGAGGGCAGCAACACTGGCAGCCTAAGTGTTGAGGGCAGCAACAGTGGCAACCTAAGTGTTGAGGGCAGCCACACTGGCAGCCTAAGTGTTGAGGGCAGCAACACTGGCAGCCTAAGTGTTGAGGGTAGCAACACTGGCAACCTAAGTGTTGAGGGCAGCAACACTGGCAACCTAAGTGTTGAGGGCAGCCAAACTGGCAGCCTAAGTGTTGAGGGCAGCAACACTGGCAACCTAAGTGTTGAGGGCAGCAACACTGGCAGCCTAAGTGTTGAGGGTAGCAACACTGGCAACCTAAGTGTTGAGGGCAGCAACACTGGCAACCTAAGTGTTGAGGGCAGCAACACTGGCAGCCTAAGTGTTGAGGGCAGCAACACTGGCAACCTAAGTGTTGAGGGCAGCAACACTGGCAACCTAAGTGTTGAGGGCAGCCAAACTGGCAGCCTAAGTGTTGAGGGCAGCAACACTGGCAGCCTAAGTGTTGAGGGCAGCAACACTGGCAGCCTAAGTGTTGAGGGCAGCAACACTGGCAGCCTAAGTGTTGAGGGCAGCAACACTGGCAGCCTAAGTGTTGAGGGCACCAACACTGGCAGCCTAAGTGTTGACGGCAGCAACACAGTTCACTGGCAGCCTAAGTGTTGAGGGCAGCAACACTGGCAGCCTAAGTGTTGAGGGCAGCAACACTGGCAGCCTAAGTGTTGAGGGCAGCAACACTGGCAGCCTAAGTGTTGAGGGCAGCAACACTGGCAGCCTAAGTGTTGAGGGCAGCAACACAGTTCACTGGCAGCCTAAGTGTTGAGGGCAGCAACACTGGCAGCCTAAGTGTTGAGGGCAGCAACACTGGCAGCCTAAGTGTTGAGGGCAGCAACACTGGCAGCTTAAGTGTTGAGGGCAGCAACACAGTTCACTGGCAGCCTAAGTGTTGAGGGCACCAACACTGGCAGCCTAAGTGTTGAGGGCAGCAACACTGGCAGCCTAAGTGTTGAGGGCAGCAACACTGGCAGCCTAAGTGTTGAGGGCAGCAACACTGGCAGCCTAAGTGTTGAGGGCAGCAACACTGGCAGCCTAAGTGTTGAGGGCAGAAACACAGTTCACTGGCAGCCTAAGTGTTGAGGGCAGCAACACAGTTCACTGGCAGCCTCTAATGCGTTATCAGTAGAGGAAAAAGTAATTATGACAGTCCCCCTCCTTTTTGGTTTCAATATTGCAAATGTTGCAGAAGGGAGCCACATTGCAGGCTGTTGCAAAACCAAGTAAATGGGAATTTTGGAAAATTGCAAGTGAATTAAGATATAGTGAAAACTTAAATATTTCGAACAATTTCAAAATGTTTCATAGTGCTTTTTCAAAATGTTTCTTACTGTGAAGATAATGTTTTATCACATGTCCATTTTTCGGAGCAACAGTGAGTATGAAGGGTGTCATAAAACAAAGATAAAGGGGGATATCAAATGGTTCGTACTGTGTAATTAGCAAGAGCGAGATGAAACAAACATATTGTTTCAGTGAAGTAAATAAGGATTTTACAGCAAGAGAGTAGATATGCATTGCAGTGCAAGCAAGAAATAACAGTTGGGAAAGAATACTTGCCACTACAAGTCGGTATAAAAAGGCAAACATGGCCGCTTCCCTAACCGTTTGTCAGCTGACAAAGATCCTCTCTAGGCATTTATTGTTTAAAATAATGCAAAACTATCATAACTTAACCCATCGTAAGTATAAGAGTGAAATAAGTGTGATAGGATGCTATCACCAGTGTACTTTGGTCTTCCTGTTAAACTATCATTCGCCAAGCTAAGTCCTATTATATGTATGTATGAATAGAAAAGAGAGAGAGAATTATGAGTCAAAGGTTACTACCTCTGTCAACCAGTATTCATCAGTACTTCCTGTTATTACCTCAAAGAACAAACTAAAGTTAAATAGTGCTAATGAATGTAAGTATGTAGGTAGGTATGTGTAGGAGAGAATGATATTTACATTGGATATAAACACCATTCATCTACCTTGCTATCCATCGGGGTGATAAGCCTCTTCTAACAGTGAGAAAAAGTTCTAGCTAGACAATCGTTCGTATTATCGATCCAACACAACCAAACGCTCGTAAAATAGTAAGATCACCGTTATTCGTATCTTTAAAGTACTCTAGAGTAGCTTTAGGCTGGTACTATAAAATAGACCCTATCCAAACCTTTCCCACGTTGGTGTTACAAGTGTTAACACTGGGGACGTCACGTGGCCAGCTACTGCACAAGCAAAAACTGTTTTTGTGCCGTGTGTGGTGAATATCGTAAATCTGAGATGTGTTGTAAACGCATAAAGGACCGTCACCCAGTAAGTGAAAAATGCATAAACTGTGACAGGAGCGGTGTTCAAACCTGGCACCTTGACTGTGTCAAACGACCAGCTGTTTACTGTTAGGTGTCCGGCCCCGCCCACCCGGGAAGATGATTGTCAGTTACTGCTGCCGGCTCTAATTCCTGTGCAAAACCATCTGGACGTTCTGTTCGTAGCAGCTGGCTACAAAGTACTTCGCCACCTGCCAATCACCAAGTGCACCAGGAGGGCCAGATGACCGGTTTCTGTTCAACCTGCTGCCCGTCAAGTGCCAGGAACCTTCCACCCGAGGGTGTCTATACCACACTAATCTTCCCCCTCCACACCACCATGAAGAGCGTTTGCCATGTGCTGGCTCTGAACAGCGAGTGGAGCTCGCTGTTCAGAGCCAGCACATCTGGGGGTGATGTTCGCTCTAGCGAACATCACCTAGATACATCTAGATACATCTAGAACAAACTAGATACATCTAGTTTGTATAGGGTTATCTGAGTCATCTCGGGGTGATGTTCGCTCTAGCCGGCTACCAAACTCACCACCTGTTAATTACAAAGTGCACATGGGGACCGGTGCCAGACCAAAGACTCCTGCCATCACCCCAGCTTCCCCACCAGCACCAGGTGCTGTATCTTTTGCCAGTGGTGGACTTGCCAGTGCTATAGAGTGGTCACTCCCTGGTTCTGGGATAATGTCACCTACTATGGGGGGGACCACCAACAGCTAGACTCAGTCAACTGGAAGTGGGGGATGAGGAAAGGGATCAAAATGAGACAGATCCCAACCTCAGCCTCCCTATCAACAATTCCTTGGGTCACTCCGTTGTTAAAGCAGTGGCTGCCCTTCGTGAACGGTTGCAGGAATACCAGCAGCAGTCACAGCAGGAGACAGAGCGGCTGCAGGAGCAGCTTCGACATGAGAAAAAATCCACCAGCTATATTGCAATGTTGCTCACGTGTGTGAGGGGACTTGTAAGCAATGACTGCCACCATCCCTTCCCCACTCATACCCCTCAACCACCCCTGAAACCTCCAAACATGTGTTTCCTTGCCAATCAGGGGAAACTTCTAGTGATCTTGAAACCTTGTGTAGAGGATCCCTTCCACGCAAGTAAGTAATTATCAAAAGAAGGCACCAAACCGGGAAGGCTATGTAGCACCATCAAATGTGCGGGATAATCAGAGAGCACTAAATATCACCAAGGATGCCAATACGAGAACAGAAACGCATCAGGCGAACGGTATCCGAGTCACCAAGAATACTATCGACAGACAAGCGACCGCGGGGGACGGTCGGAAAACAAGATACACGCTCGTCCCGGAAGTCAGGACATTCAACAAGGATATGCACGACCGTAAGAGGGACAATGCAATTAGGACAATAAGGAGCTGGGCGGTGCTCCATCAAGTGACCATGAGTTAAGCGAGTATGGCCAATACGCAACCACGCCAGAACCGTTTCCCATCGCCGGTTACTGTGGTAGGAGGATGGCCACGAGGACACACAACTTTTAAGAGTACATAGTTTGTTACCAGTAACAGACGACCAACAAGCCTGCCAACGGGTAAGGATGGAGGAATAGATAACCGGGTAAAAGTCGGAATAAGGAATACCTTTACAAGAGATGGAACAAGAGCGAACAGCTTTCCTGGTGGCAGCATCTGCACGCTCATTTAAAGAGACAACAATATGGCTGGGAACCCAATAAAACTCAACCGACTTAAATTTACTGTGAAAAAGAAAGAGCCAATGCTGGATCTTGACAACCACTGGATGAAGCGGATTAAAGGACCCGAGAGTCATGAGGGCACTAAGAGAGTCAACAACAACTACAAAGGAAGATTGACAATGAGAAAGCAGGAGACGAAGAGCATAGAGAATAGCATAAACCTCTGCTGTGAAGATGCTAGTCTCCGGAGGTAAACGACACATATAAGTGCAATCAGGAAAAACAACAGAGTAGCCAACACCGTCCACAGACTTAGACCCATCGGTGAAGATGGAAACGGAGCTGGAATGAGAAGAAAAGTGCTCAAGGAAAAGGCATTTTTGAACCGGAGGAGGGGTAAAAGCTATAGTGATGCGGGTCAAAGATGTACAAAACTGTGGAAGGTGGACTCTCCATGGGGGCAAAAAAGGAACGACACGAGGAGAAGTATTAGAAATATGAACGGAAAGAGAATCCTGTAAGCGAGATAACTGGACAGAAAGATGGAAGTGGGGAAGAGGAACAGGAACCGCAGGAGGGGTAAATATGAAAACACGACAGAGGCGAGAGGAAGGATGTTGCAAGGACCACGCAAGATAGCGCAGTAGCGATCACAGCGGTCCTGGAGAGATAGGAAGCCAGTGTCAACATACAAGCTGAGGACAGGAATCGAACGAAAGGCACCAGAACTGAGGCGCAATCCAGTATGGTGCAAAGCATCAAGACAGCGAAGAGTAGAAGGAGAAGCAGACACGTAAGCAGGGCAACCATAATCAAGCTTAGACAGGACGAGAGAGGAATATAAAGCGAGGAGAGTGTGCTTATCCGCTCCCCAAGAAGTATGGGACAATACCTGAAGGAGGATAAGGACCTTAGAACATTCAACACAGAGGTAAGAGATATTGGGAGACAAGACAAACGAATGTCAAAGAATAACCCCAAAAGCTTTGCAGAATCTTTGTTATCAAGGGGATGACCATAAAGTGACAAAGAGGGACGAAGAACGACCGGTTTCCGAGTAAAAGTCATGGCACAAGTCTTAGTAGTAGAGAACTTGAAGCCATGATCGGTGGCCCAAGACGACACGGCATCAATCGCAAGTTGAAGCCAGCGTTGAAGGAGAGGCAAATCATCACCCTGACAGCAAAGGGCAAGATAATCGACATAGAGAGCGGAGAAGACGCCTGAAGGAAGAAAGGAAAGAAGACCATTGAGGGCAACTAGAAAAGAGTAGTGCTCAGAACACTACCCTAGGGCACACCTTCCTATTGCTGAAAAGAGGCAGAGAGAGCGGTACCAAGCCTCAACCGAAAGGAACAACGAGAGAGGAAGCTGTGGAGAAAGAGAGGGAGAAGACCACGAAGGCCAAAATAATGAAGCTGGGATAGAATATGATATTGCCAAGTGGTGTCGTAAGCCTTTTCTAGGTTAAAAAGGACGGCAACAACGGTCTTCACAGCAAAAGCAGTACGAATATAGACCTCCAAGTTCACCAGGACATCTGTTGTGCTGTGGCACTTGCGGAATCAAATTGAGAAGGGGAGAGAAGGTGATGGTGTTCCAAGAACCACATCAGACGAACGTTAACCATACGTTCAAAGAGTTTGCACACACAACTTGTGAGGGCAATAGGGCGAAAGTCCTTAGGGGATGTTCCCAGAGACCCTGGTTTGCGAACAGGGAGGACAATGGCATCAAGCCAGTCCTCAGGGACTGACGACAACTCCCAGTTCCGATTATACAGACTCAGTAAATACTGAGACGTGCACGGAGGGAGATGGCGAAGCATCTTATAATGAATGCCATCGGAGCCCGCCACTGTAGGGCCAGGGCCAGAGGCAGAGGGCCAGGGCAGAACGAAGTTCAGATAGAGAGAAGGGATCATTATAGGAAAGTCGAAGACGAGTGCAGAAATCTAAAGGACGAGACTCAAGGACAGGTTTACGAAGAAGGAAAGATTGGGGAAGATGAAGACCAGAGCTAACAGAAGAAAAGTGGAAACCCAGTTCGGTAGTGACCTGCAACGGGTCCGCCACAAGAGTACTTGGAGGTGAAGGACCGGTGAGACATCAGGAACTTACCCGCTATTTTGCGGATACGCTTCCAGATCTGCTGCAGAGGAATGTCGGACGTAATGGTGGAAACATAAGACGCCCAGCATTCACGTTTAGCCATATGGATGGCCCTATGGGCCACCGCACTCGCCTTCCGAAATAAAAGATAGGAATCGGCCGTCTGCCGGTCGCGATGTCTCTTCCAAGCTGCATGCTTACAGCAGACAGCCCGGGCACAGTCTGTATTCCACCAGGGAACGCACTTCCATGGGCCAGGAGAGGAACAGCGAGGAATAGAGTGGAGGGCAGCGTCGAGGACGGTGTCATGAAAAAGGAGGAGAGAGCGAGGGAGAGCCAGAAGATCAGAGAGAGCAGCACTGAGGGTAAATAGGTTCCAGTCTGCCTTAATAAACTGCCACCTAGGGAAGGAGAGGGGAGGGTGAAGAGAGAAAAATGTAACACGGATGGGGAAATGGTCACTGCCATGGAGGTCATCAAGAACCTGCCACGTGAAATCTAAGTAAACAGAAGACGAGCAAAGAGAAAGATCAAGACAGGAAATGGTACGAGTCTGAGAAACCAAATGCGTGGGCTCACCAGAATTCAGAAGAGACAGGGAAGAAGAGAAGATGAACAGCTCAAGAAGGCGACCCCGGGTGTTCATCAGAACATTACCCCAGAGGAAATGACGGCAATTGAAATCACCTAGCAGGAGCACAAGCAAGGAGTCCAGTAGGAGTTTCAGATCGGGAAAAGAAAGCGGGACACTCGGGAGGGAGATAAATGGAACAAACGGTGTACCATTTCCTCACAAAGATATGAGCAGTAAAACAATGGAGAGGCAAAGGAAAAAGTAAGGGGACAAAGGGAACATCAGAGCGAATCAAGAAAGCAGAAGCGTTAGGAACCCCAGTAATAGCTGGGGAGGGGGGGGGAGAGAAAGGAATAGCCACGAAAGCGATCAGGATGAGCACCAAGCTTCGGCTCCTGGAGACAGACACCAAGGGGCAAAAACTGCGAAATCAGAAGCTGGAGTTCGAGAAAATTGGCGTAATAACCACGAACGTTCCATTAAATAACAGACATCGACGAGAAGAGGAAGGACAGCAACAGAGAACAGTGAATTAACAAAGGCGAAAAGGGAACACAGCACGTTAAAGAAGCACAGGATCAGGGTCAGCGAAGTCAGGGTTAGGGGGCATGGATAAACTGAGTAAAGATGGAGGGAAAGTAGCTAGAAGACCGACCAGGGGCAGACGAGGAGGGTCTGGAGGAGGAAGAGGAGGGGGATAACCGGGGGTCAAGGACAGCAGGAGGAGGGACAGAAACCATGGGATGCACCTCAGCAAGGGCATCAACCGAGAGGGAAGCGGGGGCCAAAGAGACCTCCATAGTAAAAACAGGGGGCGGAACCACCGAAACAGGAGGGGACGGAGCGAGAGAGTCAAAAGTAGGGGGTGAGGAAGAAAGCGAAGCCTTTTTACCCGCCGGGGAGGAGGAAGGAAAGGAGCCAGGCTTACGCTTCTGACTCAAAAAGACAGGCGTCCCAGCAACTACGTACTGGACAATGGATTCCAGCATCTCAACAGGAGAAGATGAACGAGAGCATACACGACGGCCGTTGGGAGTGCAATGGACATCAGCCCGTACCGACAGGCGGTGTGGAGAGCCAATAGACGGAGGAGAAGGATGGGTAGGAGGATCGGAGGGAGACGAGGAAGAAGACAAAGGAGACACGACAGACCGGGCAGTAAGAAGGGGAACCCCCATACAGAGGACCAGGAGGGGGACCCTTCGGGACAGAACTCAAAGGAACAGAGGAGGGGGCGGTGGGCGTATCAGGGTCCAAGGCCTGGAAACGGTTATGAGTCTGAGGAAGGTGGGAAGGACGAGGAGAGGAAGAGCACAACATGCGAGCATAAGAGACTTTAGCATAAGGTGGGAGCCGACGAACCTGGCGTCTGGCCTCAGGAAAAGATAAACGCTCCCGGTGCTTCAATTTGAGGACAGCTGCCTCAAGCTTGTAATGTATACACGCACGGGGGAAGATGGGGTGGCCCTCACCGCAATTGAGGCAGCGAGTCTGGGGAGAAGTGCACTCCGACTTAGAGTGACCTTCGCCCCCTCACAAAGGACAGAGAGAGACAGTTCAAGAGCAACGAAGGGCACCATGCCCAAACCTCCATCACTTATTACAGAGCTGAGGAGAGGGAATGTACTCCTGGACAGAGCACCTGGCACCAACAAGAATGACAGAGGGCAGAAGGGTCCTACCATCAAAGTTAATCTTCACAACCCGAAGGGGTTGACGGCGACGACCACGAGGGGGACGAGTAAACGAATCTACCTGCAGGACAGAATGGCCCTGGGCATCGAGGATATGACAAATATCTTC
The DNA here is from genome assembly GCA_020271785.1 of Procambarus virginalis. Classification (NCBI taxonomy): domain Eukaryota; kingdom Metazoa; phylum Arthropoda; class Malacostraca; order Decapoda; family Cambaridae; genus Procambarus; species Procambarus virginalis. The sequence continues at coordinate 29,884 of WNGS01069940.1, read as the reverse complement.
GTGGCAGTCCTGGAGTTTCCAAACACCGGTAGCAACATGGGGTGGGAGGAGAATAGTGCCAACACTGGCATTCAACCCAGCGTTCTTGGAGACTGGAACATGGGTCTTGCCAAGGCAGGACAAGGCAGCCAAGCGGGAGGCTGCATCCTGAGAAGGAGCAGCAACGACACGTGCACCAAGACGGGTGGGGTGGAAAGTAACAGTCATGTACGGAATCAACAAGGTGCCTATGAAGGGAGAAATCATCAGGAGGCGCAGAATGAAGAGGGAGGTGATCAAAGTATTTGGCCCACGAAGCGGGACCAAACAAAGCCTGATACGCATCAGTATGGCAAGGAATCGAGCGAGTGCAGCCGTGTCAAGGACAGTGTTGAGAACCCCCAGAGAGAGAGGGGTTAAAAGGAGCAAGAGTCACAACGAGAGACTGAGCCGTGCCAGGGGACGAGGTGGCCACCACTGGGGGCTTGAGGCTCGACCCAACCACAGAGGAGGGAGATATGGGGGGAAATCTGGCTCCAGTATAATACTGACAAGATGTATAATTTTAAGAATGCAAAATAATGATTAATTCTAAGATAGCTCGAAGGAAAAGAATGAGTGATAAAATGAGAAAATCATAGCTTATAGATCTATGATTATATGTGAATAAATTCTATTAAGCAATGACTGTAAATTATATAAATCTAGAGCCTCCCGTGACACATTTTGGGGGGGGGGGTATTCTATAAGAGTAATCTATGTGTAACATATATTATGCAATAATAACAATGACCATAATATGCACACACATAGATAATGAGTAAATTATGGAATGCAAGAAATACTACTGCAATGTAAAGATTAATAATGCATAAATGGCAGTATCAGATATATATATATATATATATATATATATATATATATATATATATATATATATATACATATATATATATATATATATATATATATATATATATATATATATATATATATATATATATATATGTACACTGAATAATAAGGTACTATCTACAATGAAAAACTGATTAAATCTCAGCTGTGACAGAGGGACATATAGATGTAGTCCACTGTACATCAGTCTAGAAACAGTTTGAGATATCACTACTCGAAACACATGAGAGTATGGCAACCACACGCTTCCTCAGGGGTGTTGCACCATGCTGCAATAATGATAATTCCGTAATTTTCACCCCAAACTAGTATTCACACACATATAAAGTAATATCTAAATATTTGGAGGGGAAAGAGTTGCACTCACGTGGGATTATTATTACGCCCGCGGCGTCACGACATGGCTACCTATATTAGTTATTATTGTGAGCTCATCAATGAAACTAAAAGGTAAAAATGCCTGCCGAACTGGTGTCCGTGATTCTGGTAAGCTGCGTCCTCAATCCAGCATCCAGGAATGTAAGGATGCCGTCGGGATGGTAAGATTTGTTGGGCCGCTTCGGAACATCTTGCAACTTGTTGATCGAATATGGCGAGAGTCCTCTCTCCTCCCTCCCGAAAGTCGCGCATGCGCAATAGCTCACCGTGAGGGTTCGAGCATAAATTATATTTATTTATTAAAGCTAAATAGGGAAGGGGGCGTTTATGAACACTCTTTATATTTTATATGGTGATGTTTGATTCTCACAGTGCAAGTCAGTTAATGTAGACTGCACAAATAAAACAGACTTGCTTAGTGGTGGAAATAATTTTAGATTATGATATTATTTACTGGAACAGCGATCAAGCTGGGTACAGGAATTCCAGTAAACTGTTGTATACTAAAGGTAAACCTATTACTAAATAATTATTCCTAATAAAGGAAAGAAAATGATTTCATTTGTGTTAGATCTACAGGCATGTGGAAATTTTATTCTCCGTGAGTGGCTGACGCAACACTACACAATTCTAGGAGAAATTACATGATGTTCCACAACCTAATACAGCAAATTCTATGATGCTAAGTTACGTATTAGTAGTGTTAGTTAATTATTACACTCAGTACAGGAAGTACATCCCATTGTACTAAGGATTAGTAAATGAATATTAGATGTGTATGAAGCCTAATACAGGAAATACATCCTGTTGTATTAGGGATGAGAATAACTGTTGGAAATTTCCAACAGGAGAGGCTCCGAGGGGAGTAGTCAGAGAGGTCAAAGGAGGAGCAAGGTCGGGGCCCAACACGGCAGGGGCTACAGAGCCCGGTCTTCCAATACGGTCCAACTCGGGGGCTTGGTCGCCCACCCCACGAGCCTGAGAAGGTAAAAGAGGAACAAAATGCGACATAGGTACGAAAGGGATAAACATTCATTCACGAATGTGCCCCCATACCCACCATGGAGCCACAATTAGAGGCAGGACACCCAACAAGAAGCTATCGCCAATCATATCGGGGCCCCCTAGGGGTACGTCGTGAGTATACGCCCCACAAACGCCACCTTAAGAACCGTCAGTCCGTCGAGATTGGGTTCAGTGACGAAAGGAGGATTGACAATAAAAGGTTCCCCTCGCTCATGCTGTTGGGTACTACAGTTCTAGGGGTGCAAGAGTATGCCTCCTCAAGCACCCGGGTGTCAAGATAGAACAAGTCCAAATGAATAACCGAAACAAGCAAAAGGTCGGCAGGAAACGACAAGCAGATAGGAGAAGAGGGGGGAGAAAAACGAAACAAAAGGAAAAGGCGTCCAGTAAAATTTGTGAGGACAGCAGCAGGAGCACAAGGCAACAAAAGGACAGGGGACATTTGGGAATAATGATGTCCGACGATCTAACGTTTAGGGAGCATAACCAAGCAAATATCGCATCAGCCAGAAAAATGATCGGATGGATTACGAGAACTTTCAAATCCAGGGATCCCATCACAATGGTTGTACTCTTCAAGTCACTTGTGTTGTCCCGTCTCGAATACTGCTCAGTACTCACTTCCCCCTTCAGAGCAGGAGAGATTGCTGAAATAGAGGGAATACAGAGAACATATACGGCACGCATAGACGAGATAAAACACCTAAATTATTGGGATCGTCTCAAAGCTCTCCAAATGTACTCTCTAGAAAGGAGACGAGAGAGATACCAAATAATATACACGTGGAAAATACTGGAGGGCCAGGTCCCAAATCTACACAGTAAAATAACAACGTACTGGAGTGAACGATATGGAAGAAAATGCAAGATTGAACCAGTGAAAAGCAGAGGTACCATAGGCACAATCAGAGAACACTGTATAAACATCAGAGGTCCGCGGTTGTTCAACGTCCTCCCAGCGACTATAAGAAATATTGCCGGAACAACCGTGGACATCTTCAAGAGAAAACTGGACTGTTTCCTAAGAGAAGTCCCGGATCAGCCGGGCTGTGGTGGGTATGTGGCTCTGCGGGCCGCTCCAAGCAACAGCCTGGTGGATCAAACTCTCACAAGTCGAGCCTGGCCTCGGGCCGGGCTTGGGGAGTAGAAGAACTCCCAGAACCCCATCAACCAGGTATCAACCAGGTATCAACCAGGACCGCCCTAAGGAGCAACACACTCCGGCAGCCGCCCACCAAGCTCCTCCACGGCAACAACAAGCTGGACAGGGAGGGGCCCTTCCACGCAAGTTAACTGCCAAAGCTGTGCTTAAACTATATTGAAAATGATTCTGTAGATAAAAAAAATAGACCACGTGTACAAAACAATTGAAAGCAAATGTGAGACATTCGTATTATGCTAAGAAATGTTCTTGGACTTATTTTGTAGTGAAATAGATAATAAATATATTAAGTGGACTTATAACATCTATATAATACTTACTTTAAATGCACAAATAACTAAGTTATCCATCCTTAGCCGGAATATTGCATCCATCAAAAAAAAGTTCTCTGATTTACATCACACAGTAACAACAGAACACATCTGTCATGTTCACAGAAAATGGTACCATCCGTTTTCTATGTGCGGCGGCTGGACGCCAGGAGAGAAGGTAAACAGCACACAGGACGCCTGCCAAGCTTGGGAGCTACTCTATCATGTAATCGTTTATTATTATTAAAGTCAGTAACCAGGAATGACTTTACATCAACCTTACTACCAAGACTATCTCAGCTATACACAGACACCACACTGGCGACGAGGATGAACTGGGAACGCAGGTATTTTGTTCAACAAAACACAAGGAAGGAGCATGCTGTCTCGCCCAGAGGAAGGAGAAGCTGTCTGTGAGCACCATACCCGATGCTGTATGCAACCCCATGCTGTGTGCTGACTGTTGCTGTGTGCTGATCGTTGCTGTGTGCTGGCCGTTGCTGTGTGCTGGCCAATGCTGTGTGCTACCCAAGCTGTGCTGAGTGTTGCTGTGAGAGAGAAATCTGCCGACGCTGCGTACGAAACGACGCTTTGATGCAGTGTACAAAACCTGATGTTTTGGTTACGAAACGACGCTCCGTGCTACAAATTCTTCACGCTGTGAACCAACTGCTGCCTACTGCTGCCTACTGCTGCCAACTGCTGCCAACTGCTGCCTACTGCTGTACCAACTGCTGCCTACTGCTGCCAATTGCTGTACCAACTGCTAACAACTGCTGTGTTGCTGTGAGTAGGAACAACACATGTACACAAGGGCTAGGTAAGAAGTCAGTTGCTGCTGTGTTGTGCACTGTTGTGAACTTTTGCATTAAAATGCTTGTGTGCTTTGCAAAATTAAAGTAATTACAGTGAATTCTTAAATAACATATACAGTGCAGTAAGTGTTATATATTCTGAGGAACATTTTAAGTGATAAGTTTAAATTTATTCAGTAAAAATGGCAAATATACCTCAGTTTCCTGCATTTGATCCTGACTGTGACCAGACAAACCTGTCACAGAGGTGGGTCAAATGGCTTAAAAGGTTTGAAAATTTGTTGATAGTTTCTGACATCAAAAGTGCTGAAAGAAAGCGTGCCTTTCTGCTTCACTATGCAGGTGATAGAGTTTGTGATATCTTTGATACACTGAAAGATACTGGTGGTGCCAAAGATTATGACACTGCCAAGGCCAAATTAACTGAGCATTTCAAACCAAGGCAAAATACTGCTATGGAAATTATGCATTTCAGGAGAGCAAAACAACTCTCTAATGAAACTGTTGATCAATACCATACACGTCTGCAGGGTTTAGCAGCCCATTGTGAGTTTGCTGATGTTGACAAAGAAATCAAACAGCAAATAATTGAAACATGCACATCTACACGTCTTCGTCGAAGAGCTCTAGAACTTGTTGATGATGAAAGTTCTCTTACCAAGATACTGGATATGGCTCGTCGAATGGAAGATGCTGCACGTGATGCTCGTGTCATGGAGTGCAGTGCCAACAACGGTTCTGCCACTGTTACTAACAGTCAAGAAGTATGTAAGGTTCAGGGAGTACACCATGATCGTAGAAGATATCATGCCAAACCTAACATTAAATTGAGCCGAGAACCACATCACAACTGGAGTCATGGAACAAGACTCAAGCAGTCACAACGACTCACATCAGAGGTTGTCAATAATAAATGTTACAATTGTGGAGGAGACTACCCACACCAAGATAATGTTTGTCCTGCACAAGGTAAGAAGTGCTATGAGTGTAGAAAACTAAATCATTTTGGTGCTATGTGTCGTTCCGCACTAAAGAAACCACAATCAATAAATAAAAGCAATGTACGAGGATCAAGTCATAGGAGTCGAGGTGGCAAACACAATATTGCACCTCAAATCAAGAATGTTAATAATATACAAGACAACATTTCATTACAACCAGTCTCAGATGACAGTGAATGTGATTATATTTATGGAGTACAATCAATCACAGAATGGAATGATCTTCCAAACAACCCAGAGACTATAGTATACATTGCTGGCATTTGTCTCAAAATTCTCATTGACACTGGATCAAACATTGACACCATTGCTGAGTGCCACTATGAAAAATTTAAAAAACAATTCCCAAAGCTTGAAAACTATAATGGCAAAGCCACTGCCTATGCTTCAAAGGTAGCCTTACCAGTGATTGGAACTTTCACTGCAGAGATTAAGTCAAAGAATGCAATGCTCATTACTACATTCCATGTTGTTAGGAATGCAAAGGAGTCTTTACTCAGTTACAAGACTTCAACCAAATTGGGGCTACTTCAGCTTTCTAATGCTGTAGCAGTGGAATCTGCAAACAATGTTGATGCTATTGTTGCTGAATTTTCTGATCGGTTTAAATCCATAGGTTGTTATACTGATAGCAAGGTACATCTGCATATCAACCCAGATGTAATTCCAGTTGCCCAACCACATCGCCGACAACCATTCCATACTCGCAAGAAAGTCGATGCCGAACTGGATAGGCTGATAGAACTAGATATCATTGAACCGGTAACAGGCCCAACACCATGGGTAAGCCCAATTGTCACTCCACCAAAGCCGAAGAATCCAGATGAGATACGCATTTGTGTAGACATGCGTGTTCCCAACAAGGCAATAATGCGTGAACGCCATCCTACACCCACTGTAGATGATATGATATACCGCTTGAATGGTGCAACTGTATTCAGCAAGTTAGATTTAAACAAGGGCTATCATCAGCTTGAACTTGATGATGAGAGTCGATTCATCACAACGTTTACGACACATCGAGGTCTGTATAGGTACAAGCGCCTGAGTTTTGGTATTAACAGTGCTGCTGAAGTATTCCAGCACATCATCAGCCAGGTATTGCAAGATATACCTAATGCTGACAACATGTCTGATGACATCATTGTTTATGGCCGTACCCAAGCTGAACACGACAAAGCTCTTCGTGCAACATTGCAACGCTTACGAGAAAAGAATTTGACGCTAAGCCGAGCAAAGTGTGAGTTCAATAAACATAAAATTGAATTCTTTGGACATGTACTTAGTGACAAAGGTCTGTCTCCAGATCCTAAGAAAGTTGCAGATATCAAGAATGCTGCACCTCCTTCAACATCCACTGAAGTACATAGTTTTCTGGGAATGGCAAACTACTGTTCTCGCTTCATTCCAGATTTTGCTACCATTACGAAGCCTCTACGTGAGCTCCTGAAGAAAAATGCATCATGGTACTGGAGCGATGTCGAGCAAAATGCATTTGATGCTGTGAAAGATGCACTAGTAGAAAATGCGACTGCTGCATACTTTGATCCATCAATGGACACTGAGTTAACGGTGGATGCTAGTCCTGTTGGTTTAGGTGCTGTGTTAGCCCAACACAAACCTGGTCAACCAGATTCAAGAGTAGTAATTGCCTATGCCAGCCGTTCTCTCACAGATGTTGAGCAACGATACAGTCAGACAGAGAAGGAAGCTCTTGCTCTTGTATGGGGCTGTGAACACTTCAATGTGTATCTGCTTGGTGCACCCTTTACCACGATAGTCACTGACCACAAACCGTTGGAGACCATCTTCAATAATCCAAAGTCCAAACCACCAGCTCGCATTGAGAGATGGGCTCTTCGTCTGCAACCATACAACTTTACGGTGAAATACAAGCCAGGTGCAGGCAATCCCGCTGATTACATCAGTCGACATCCTGCCAACAGTTTCACCATCACCAAGCATCAGCAAGTTGCCGAGGAATATGTACACTCTGTAACCTGTGATGCAGTCCCTAAGGCTCTCACTCTTGACGAAATCCGTACTGCAACCCTAGAGGACCCAACTCTGCAAGCAACAGTGGATGCATTGACCAAGAAAAAGTTTCCACGCATCCCACCCTCAGGAGTTGACCAAGATGCATTCAAAGCACTTGAACGCATCCAGACAGAATTAAGTGTTACGCAACAACGCGACACCGTGCTGCGAGGTACTCGTATCGTCATTCCAGCTGTTCTCCAGCAACGTGCTCTGAAGCTTGCACATCAAGGACACCAAGGTCTTGTAAGGACCAAACAGCTGCTACGAGAAAAGGTGTGGTTTCCTGGCATTGATCGTCAAGCTAAGGACATGCATGATGCCTGTGTCCCTTGCCAAGCTGCAGTGGATACTTCAAGACCAACACCTCTACAACCTTCACCACTACCTGCTGCACCATGGATGGAAGTATCGATGG
>WNGS01069940.1:8972-20842 GCA_020271785.1 Procambarus virginalis | reverse complement strand
TTTGCCTCTCCATTGTTTTACTGCTCATATCTTTGTGAGGAAATGGTACACCGTTTGTTCCATTTATCCCCTCCCGAGTATCCCGCTTTCTTTTCCGATCTGAAACTTCTACTGGACTCCTTGCTTGTGCTCCTGCTAGGTGATTTCAATTGCCGTCATTTCCTCTGGGGTAATGTTCTGATGAACACCCGGGGTCGCCTTCTTGAGCTGTTCATCTTCTCTTCTTCCCTGTCTCTTCTGAATTCTGGTGAGCCCACGCATTTGGTTTCTCCAGACTCGTACCATTTTCCGTCTTGATCTTTCTCTTTGCTCGTCTTCTGTTTTTACTTAGATTTCACGTGGCAGGTTCTTGATGACTCCATGGCAGTGACCATTTCCCCATCCGTGTTACATTTTTCTCTCTTCACCCTCCCTCTCCTTCCCTAGGTGGCAGTTTATTAAGGCAGACTGGAACCTATTTACCCTCAGTGCTGCTCTCTCTGATCTTCTGGCTCTCCCTCGCTCTCTCCTCCTTTTCATGACACCGTCCTCGACGCTGCCCTCCACTCTATTCCTCGCTGTTCCTCTCCTGGCCCATGGAAGTGCGTTCCCTGGTGGAATACAGACTGTGCCCGGGCTGTCTGCATGGAAAAAGTAAGGGGACAAAGGGAACATCAGAGCAAATCAAGAAAGCAGAAGCGTTAGGAACCCCAGTAATAGTGGGGAGGGGGGGGGGAGAGAAAGGAATAGCCACGAAGCGATCAGGATGAGCACCAAGCTTCGGCTCTGGAGACAGACACCAAGGGGCAAAAACTGCGAAATCAGAAGCTGGAGTTCGAGAAAATTGGCGTAATAACCACGAACGTTCATTAAATAACAGACATCGACGAGAAGAGGAAGGACAGCAACAGAGGAACAGTGAATTAACAAAGGCGAAAAGGGAACACAGCACGTTAAAGAAGCACAGGATCAGGGTCAGCGAAGTCAGGGTTAGGGGGCATGGAGAAAACTGAGTAAAGATGGAGGGAAAGTAGCTAGAAGACGCCCAGGGGCAGACGAGGAGGGTCTGGAGGAGGAAGAGGAGGGGATAACCGGGGGTCAAGGACAGCAGGAGGAGGGACAGAAACCATGGGATGCACCTCAGCAGGCATCAACCGAGAGGAAAGCGGGGCCCAAAGAGACCTCCATAGTAAAAACAGGGGGCGGAACCACCGAAAAGGAGGGGACGGAGCGAGAGAGTAAAAAAAGTAGGGGGTGAGGAAGAAAGCGAAGCCTTTTTACCCGCCGGGGAGGAGGAAGGAAAGGAGCCAGGCTTACGCTTCTGACTCAAAAAGACAGGCGTCCCAGCAATACGTACTGGACAATGGATTCCAGCATCTCAACAGGAGAAGATGAACGAGAGCATACACGACGGCCGTTGGAGTGCAATGGACATCAGCCCGTACCGACAGGCGGTGGGAGAGCCAATAGACGGAGGAGAAGGATGGGTAGGAGGATCGGAGGGAGACGAGGAAGAAGACAAAGGAGACACGACAGACCGGGCAGTAAGAAGGGGAACCCCATACAGAGGACCAGGAGGGGGACCTTCGGGACAGAACTCAAAGGAACAGAGGAGGGGGCGGTGGCGTATCAGGGTCCAAGGCCTGGAAACGGTTATGAGTCTGAGGAAGGTGGGAAGGACGAGGAGAGGAAGAGCACAACACGCGAGCATAAGAGACTTTAGCATAAGGTGGGAGCCGGCGAACCTGGCGTCTGGCCTCAGGAAAAGATAAACGCTCCCGGTGCTTCAATTTGAGGACAGCTGCCTCAAGCTTGTAATGTATACACGCACGGGGGAAGATGGGGTGGCCCTCACCGCAATTGAGGCAGCGAGTCTGGGGAGAAGTGCACTCCGACTTAGAGTGACCTTCGCCCCCTCACAAAGGACAGAGAGAGACAGTTCAAGAGCAACGAAGGGCACCATGCCCAACCTCCATCACTTATTACAGAGCCGAGGAGAGGGAATGTACTCCTGGACAGAGCACCTGGCACCAACAAGAATGACAGAGGGCAGAAGGGTCTACCATCAAAGTTAATCTTCACAACCCGAAGGGGTTGACGGCGACGACCACGAGGGGGACGAGTAAACGAATCTACCTGGAGGACAGAATGGCCCTGGGCATCGAGGATATGACAAATATCTTCGTGGCAGTCATGGAGTTTCCAAACACCGGTAGCAACATGGGGTGGGAGGAGAATAGTGCCAACACTGGCATTCAACCCAGCGTTCTTGGAGACTGGAACATGGGTCTTGCCAAGGCAGGACAAGGCAGCCAAGCGGGAGGCTGCATCCTGAGAAGGAGCAGCAACGACACGTGCACCAAGACGGGTGGGTTGGAAAGTAACAGTCATGTACGGAATCAACAAGGTGCCTATGAAGGGAGAAATCATCAGGAGGCGCAGAATGAAGAGGGAGGTGATCAAAGTATTTGGCCCACGAAGCGGGACCAAACAAAGCCTGATACGCATCAGTATGGCAAGGAATCGAGCGAGTGCAGCCGTGTCAAGGACAGTGTTGAGAACCCCCAGAGAGAGAGGGTTAAAAGGAGCAAGAGTCACACGAGAGACTGAGCCGTGCCAGGGGACGAGGTGGCCACCACTGGGGGCTTGAGGCTCGACCCAACCACAGAGGAGGGAGATATGGGGGGAAATCTGGCTCCAGTATAATACTGACAAGATGTATAATTTTAAGAATGCAAAATAATGATTAATTCTAAGATAGCTCGAAGGAAAAGAATGAGTGATAAAATGAGAAAATCATAGCTTATAGATCTATGATTATATGTGAATAATTCTATTAAGCAATGACTGTAAATTATTAAATCTAGAGCCTCCCGTGACACATTTTGGGGGGGGGGGTATTCTATAAGAGTAATCTATGTGTAACAATATTATGCAATAATAACAATGACCATAATATGCACACACATAGATAATGAGTAAATTATGGAATGCAAGAAATACTACTGCAATGTAAAGATTAATAATGCATAAATGGCAGTATCAGATATATATATAATATATATATATTATATATATATATATATATATATATATATATATATATATATTATCTATATATCGATATATATATATATATATATATATATATATATATATATATTGGTACACGGAATAATAAGGTACTATCTACAATGAAAAACTGATTAAATCTCAGCTGTGACAGAGGGACATATAGATGTAGTCCACTGTACATCAGTCTAGAAACAGTTTGAGATATCACTACTCGAAACACATGAGAGTATGGCAACCACACGCTTCCTCAGGGGTGTTGCACCATGCTGCAATAATGATAATTCCGTAATTTTCACCCCAAACTAGTATTCACACATATAAAGTAATATCTAAATATTTGGAGGGGAAAGAGTTGCACTCACGTGGGATTATTATTACGCCCGCGGCGTCACGACATGGCTACCTATATTAGTTATTATTGTGAGCTCATCAATGAAACTAAAAGGTAAAAATGCCTGCCGAACTGGTGTCCGTGATTCTGGTAAGCTGCGTCCTCAATCCAGCATCCAGGAATGTAAGGATGCCGTCGGGATGGTAAGATTTGTTGGGCCGCTTCGGAACATCTTGCAACTTGTTGATCGAATATGGCGAGAGTCCTCTCTTCTCCTCCCGAAAGTCGCGCATGCGCAATAGCTCACCGTGAGGGTTCGAGCATAAATTATATTTATTTATTAAAGCTAAATAGGGAAGGGGGCGTTTATGAACACTCTTTATATTTTATGTGGTGATGTTGATTCTCACAGTGCAAGTCAGTTAATGTAGACTGCACAAATAAAACAGACTTGCTTGGTGGTGGAAATAATTTTAGATTATGATATTATTTACTGGAACAGCGATCAAGCTGGGTACAGGAATTCCAGTAAACTGTTGTATACTAAAGGTAAACCTATTACTAAATAATTATTCCTAATAAAGGAAAGAAAATGATTTCATTTGTGTTAGATCTACAGGCATGTGGAAATTTTATTCTCCGTGAGTGGCTGACGCAACACTACACAATTCTAGGAGAAATTACATGATGTTCCACAACCTAATACAGCAAATTCTATGATGTTAAGTTACGTATTAGTAGTGTTAGTTAATTATTACACTCAGTACAGGAAGTACATCCCATTGTACTAAGGATTAGTAAATGAATATTAGATGTGTATGAAGCCTAATACAGGAAATACATCCTGTTGTATTAGGGATGAGAATAACTGTTGGAAATTTCCAACAGGAGAGGCTCCGAGGGGAGTAGTCAGAGAGGTCAAAGGAGGAGCAAGGTCGGGGCCCAACACGGCAGGGGCTACAGAGCCCGGTCTTCCAATACGGTCCAACTCGGGGGCTTGGTCGCCCACCCCACGAGCCTGAGAAGGTAAAAGAGGAACAAAATGCGACATAGGTACGAAAGGGATAAACATTCATTCACGAATGTGCCCCCATACCCACCATGGAGCCACAATTAGAGGCAGGACACCCAACAAGAAGCTATCGCCAATCATATCGGGGCCCCTAGGGGTACGTCGTGAGTATACGCCCCACAAACGCCACCTTAAGAACCGTCAGTCCGTCGAGATTGGGTTCAGTGACGAAAGGAGGATTGACAATAAAAGGTTCCCCTCGCTCATGCTGTTGGGTACTACAGTTCTACGGGTGCAAGAGTATGCCTCCTCAAGCACCCGGGTGTCAAGATAGAACAAGTCCAAATGAATAACCGAAACAAGCAAAAGGTCGGCAGGAAACGACAAGCAGATAGGAGAAGAGGGGGGAGAAAAACGAAACAAAAGGAAAAGGCGTCCAGTAAAATTTGTGAGGACAGCAGCAGGAGCACAAGGCAACAAAAGGACAGGGGACCGCCCTAAGGAGCAACACACTCCGGCAGCCGCCCACCAAGCTCCTCCACGGCAACAACAAGCTGGACAGGGAGGGGCCCTTCCACGCAAGTTAACTGCCAAAGCTGTGCTTAAACTATATTGAAAATGATTCTGTAGATAAAAAAATAGACCACGTGTACAAAACAATTGAAAGCAAATGTGAGACATTCGTAATATGCTAAGAAATGTTCTTGGACTTATTTTGTAGTGAAATAGATAATAAATATATTAAGTGGACTTATAACATCTATATAATACTTACTTTAAATGCACAAATAACTAAGTTATCCATCCTTAGCCGGAATATTGCATCCATAAAAAAAAAAGTTCTCTGATTTACATCACACAGTAACAACAGAACACATCGATATTGTATGTCTTCAGGATTACATCACACAGTAACAACAGAACACATCAATATTGTATGTCTTCAGGAGTGCAGAGTTCCCACAAGATCCTCACCCCCAAAATTGCCTTCATTTGTTTCTTACAGTCTCAGATCCAGTAACTCTTGCATTCTATACATCAAACAATCCCTCCCCCTTCATCTTCTTCCAGAAAAACAAACTGAGGACCAACAATTTTATGGAGTGAGGAGCTATGTGGACAAGTCTATCCTCAGTGTATTTAATCTATATGCTCCAACAGGAAAGTTAAATTATACTGATCTTCCAGCCTGCGCTCAAGCAGAGCCCACCATCATTCTTCGTGACTACAATGCTAGACACAAGTACATGGTGGCTCTCGCTTCAGTATCGGGAATGGCAATCAATTGCTGTCGCTACTTAATTAATAGTCATAAAGATGTGCAGATTGTGGACGATCTCGAATCCATGCGTATTTCTGGAGGCATTCTAGACTCTTGATTTGGTTTAAACAGCTCTCACGTCTGGTGCACTTCATCTATTGTAAAAGATTTGTTGTCAGAGCATCACCCTAGATTGACTACTCTATGTATCGGAAATACCATCCTGCCAAGTGAGACTTTTACACACAGACGGCTTAGTGTTCCTCAGGCTTTACATGAAGACTTTGTTGGTCATATGTCAGAGTGGTATAGCACTTATGATCCCTCCACTATCCAAACATTTAACGACGATCTAGTACAGAACATTCAGATGTCCACTGACCCTTTAGGTCGGCCCTCCGCACCATCCAATGGTCGGAGCGATATGAAAAGTAATAAACACTATGCCTATTACAATGACCCCAAACTGCATACTTTGAAATGCATTGCATATAGGGAATCCCGAACGCCAGCAATGTTCAAGCTTTTTCAGAAAGCTCTAGTCAAGACGAGGGAGCCCATGACAGAAATCGGGCAAGATAACTGGGACACTTTTGTTAACAGTCTCAACCCTCACCCCCCCCCCCTCAGTTAGGCATGGAAGGATATTAAAAGAATTAAAGGCGATAAGATTGGCCAAGTGTCACAACCTCACCCTCTACACAGATGAAACGAGTAGGTCGATGCTTGGGCAACAACCTCTAGCTTCAATAATCTTCTCCCAGACACACAATTCAGATTAAATGCTGGTCACGGAGATAGAGAAAGGTTCGTTGACTTCATGCTCCACAAGTAAATGCAATGTGCTGTTTACTGAGATTGCGTTATTTTCGGCCCTCAACAAACGTAAAGCCACATCCCCCAGTGAGGATGGTATTCCCTTTAGTACCAGGAAATCCCCTTCTTGAGCTGTATAATATGAGCTATGTTACTGGGAACTTCCTATCTCTTGGACCAACATTTAATCATCCAATTTCCAAGACAAATCAAGAGAATGCTTCCCGCCCAATTTCCCTTACTAGCTGCATTTGCAAAACATTCGAGAGAATGGTCCTAAACCGTCGCCTCCATACAATAAGTACCCTGTTATCCCCCAAGATATATGGCTATGGAAGGAGTGTGCATCATTGTATCATCACCTTTCTTACCTTGCACACTGAAAAGTCATATACCACCTTCCTAGATCTCAAGTCTGCCTTTGATATTGCAAATTGACATGTCATCTTGAGTGAACTTGCAAAAATGAACATTGGTGGTCGGCTTCTTTGTCGAATCAGAGGTTATTTATCCAACAGGAAGTCATCTGTATTTTTCCAGGGGCATAGGGGTATAACAAGAGACATCGAGCTAGGCACCCCACAGGGAGGTGTCCTCAGTCCTACCTTATTTAATATCTTAATAAACACGCTGTTAAACTCTGTACCGAGCAAACCCAACGTGCACATCATTAGCTATGCTCATAATATAATGATACTCACCACTAGGTATGCTAACACGCAGAACACTCTTAAATCCGTATTAGACACATGTCAGGACCTAGGTTTAGTCAGAGAAAACAAATATATTAAATCGGTACCCACCCAGGCAGGGAGGAGCTGTTAACGAGATGCAACTGTATGATGGCTCCCAGCTTGACTATGTTAACATATTTAAATATATTAGCCTTGAGGTGAAACTGTATGCTCCTGCCGTATTCAGACTCTGCCATCAGTATAAAGAGAAGCTCAGAGCTCTCAAGGCTGTTGCAGATTATCACTCGGCCTATGGCGCCAATGTCAGGTTTGTCAAAATGATATACCTTGCATACATCAGATCTTTAGTGGATTATGCTGCACCTCCGCTTGCCATGATGCTTGAAAGAAAGATTGGAGGGCTTGAAAAATTGCAGAACGAGGCCTTGAGGATAATTCTTGGGTACCCTCGTACCACAAAGGTACTTAACATGAGAAAGGAACTTAAGACTCCGAGCGTCGATGATCATGTTACTGAAATTAACTGTCAAATTGGTATAAAATGCTTAGCCTTGCTCATCCTAGTCCTTGCACAGAAGCCCTCCAAAATTTCTTTATTGAAGGTCAACTTTGTTTCAAATGAATAAGTAAAACTGGAACTTAACTCAAAATGTATCAGATTAATAATTTGTTAAAAAGAGAGACAACAACAGCAACTTTCCTGCACCGTGGGAGATTACACCCTTTCCAACTTTAATCCCTCCCTTTCCACCCAAGAAGTAAATTACAGATCAGCCCAAGCTTTGTCTTGAGGCATAATTCAACGCCTTAAGCCATATTGATGCTCTGTCCACTGAGTATTTTCTCTCTCAAATCATATACACTGATGATTCCCTTCACCGCCTCACGGGTGCAGCGGAAAGTGCAGTTGTCCTGACAATGGACGATGGCTTATATTTTGAGTGAGGAGTCTGTCTAAAGAACTGGACCTCTACCCTTCAGACCAAACAATTTGTCTTGCTTCTTGCAATGAAATATTTACATGTCTTCAAACTTGATACAATAACTGTATGTAACTCTTTATCATCCTTAATTGCTCTCAACTCTTTAAAACATAACTGTAACATGCTAATGTATGTAACTAGACACAAAATTATTCTCTAGCAAATAAAAAAATATTTGCTAGACACAAAAATGCAACAAAATTATTAATGATGGTAACAGAGTCCAATTCATGTGGACTCCATTACATGTTGGCCTCCGAATGCATGATAGAGATGATGAGTTAGCTAAAGAATCTGTCTTTAAAGGAGACATTGAGCATAACCTTGGATTGTCAATAAGGAGTCTGTGAGCAATAGTACACCACGAACTAAAAAAAAATCTTGTAGAAGTGAGGCAAAGTGAAATCGACTCAAGTAATTCCATCTCTCATCATACTATCATACAGATGAGCCACACGTCCATGGATCATCAAAAAAATCAACAGACTTCTAGATGTTACTACTGCTCGGCTTAGACTGGTAACAACTATCTCTGGGATTTTCTCATTATCTGCTGATGTTGACCTGACCAAACGTAAACTGTGTCAACAAAATTATTTTCACACCCTCCGTCACATGTGAAGGAGTGTGAAAGATATGTGAATTCAGTAAAAATTCTATAACAAATGTTCCACAGATGTGGATTCTGTGACCATCACTAATGTTGTGCTTTCTCTGTCTAGCTTCAGACCCGGTCATGTTACAATTGTTTCTTAGAGAGTTAAGCGTAATTAAGGATGATAGAAAATCACTTACAATTAATGCAACTCCTTGGAGACTTGTACACATTTTAATGTAAAAGCAAGGCAATAGTTCTGCATGAGGGTAGGCAACTCCACACTGCACCCGTGAGGCGCTGTAGGAACCTCATTGTATATGATTTGAGAGGTACCTTGAGGTTACCTTGAGGTGCTTCCGGGCTTAGCGTCCCCGCGGCCCGGTCGTCGACCAGGCCTCCTGGTTGCTGGACTGATCAACCAGGCTGTTGGACGCGGCTGCTCGCAGCCTGACGTATGAGTCACAGCCTGGTTGATCAGTATCCTTTGGAGGTGCTTATCCAGTTCTCTCTTGAACACTGTGAGGGTTTTGCCAGTTATGCCCCTTATGTGTAGCGGAAGCGTGTTGAACAGTCTCGGGCCTCTGATGTTGATAGAGTTCTCTCTCAGAGTACCTGTTGCACCTCTGCTTTTCAACGGGGGTATTCTGCACATCCTGCCATGTCTTCTGGTCTCATGTGATGTTATTTCTGTGTGCAGGTTTGGGACCAGCCCCTCTAATATTTTCCACGTGTAAATTATTATGTATCTCTCCCGCCTGCGCTCAAGGAGTACAGATTTAGGCTCTTTAGTCGGTCCCAATAGTTTAGATGTTTTACTGAGTGGATTCTAGCAGTAAAGGATCTCTGCACGCTCTCCAGGTCAGCAATTTCTCCAGCTTGAAAGGGGCTGTCATTGTGCAGCAGTACTCCACTCTAGAGAGCACAAGCGTTTTGAAAAGTATCATCATCGGTATAGCATCTCTAGTGTGAAAAGTTCTTGTTATCCAACCTGTCATTTTTCTTGCAGTTGTGACGGCTACTTATTGTGTTCTTTAAAGGTAAGGTCTTCCGACATGAGTACACCCATCCTTTACATTGCCTTTTCGTTCTATGTTATGATTTGCCTGAGTTTTGTACGTGGTTTCCGTTTTTATATTTTCATTTTTTCCATAGCGCATGAGCTGGAACTTATCTTCGTTAAACACCATATTATTTTCTGTAGCCCATAGAAAGACCTGATCTACATCTGACTGGAGGTTTGCCGTGTCCTCTATGTTGCCTACTCTCATGAAGATCCTAGTGTCATCTGCAAAGGATGATACAGTGCTATAGGTTGTGTTCTTGTCTATGTCCGATATGAGGATGAGAAAAAGTACTGGAGCAAGCACAGTACCCTGGGGGACTGAGCTCTTCACTGTTGATGGGCTGGATTTTATTTTGTTGACTATTACACATTGGGTTCTGTTGGTCAGGAAATTGTAGATCCATCTGCCTATTTTTCCGGTAATTCCTGTTGAACGCATTTTATGTGCAAGAACACCATGGTCACATTTATCAAAAGCTTTTGCGAAATCTGTGTAAATTACATCAACGTTTTGTTTGTCTTCCATAGCATCTAATGCCATATCATAGTGGTCCAGCAACTGCGACAGGCGAGAGCGCCCTGTTCTGAAACCATGTTGTCCATGGATGCTGTGATTCCATGTATTTTGTGATCTTACTTCTTAGCACTCTCTCAAAATTTTTTATGATGTGCGATGTTTGGTATCGATATCTGTGGATAGAGCATCAATATGGCGTAAGGTATTGGGATTTGCCTCAAGACGAAGCATAATAAAGATCCCGAATATCTGGGGAAAAATTACATTAAAAATTGTCCACGTGATACATATATAATCACGATTTAAAAATTTCATTTGTATTAATTGAATATATATTATTAGGAAGTTTTGTTTATCTGGGTAAGTTGTCAGCTTATATGAACTAATAGCTAGCGTGGCTTGCATATGGGTACATCCGGTCTCTTACCCTCGACCGCGGCGGTAACTTTATGGTCAGGAAGCCACAAATATTTACATGGGGCTCGGTCAGTCAATATGATTCCTTTGACATCACTCAACTTATGTATTCTGCTCTCGTATTGACAATTTTGATATCAAGAACATTTTTAATATCTTCTGACATAGATGGCGCTATAGTTGATTGGGTTGCACAATGTTCTATGACTCACAGGATGAGTATGAGGTGCACAATAAACTACAGGTAACAGGATAGGGAGGGGTAGAAATAGCCTAAGCTACTCTATCCCTTTGAGATGTATTTATTGCTTATCTCAATAAACATACTTGAACTTGAACTTGAACAGGATAAGTATGGTTTGCCAATAATTTACAAGTCACAGGATGGGTATGGGGTGCACAAACAACTTGTAACAGGATGAGTAGGTTTGCACAATAAATTACAGGTCACAGGATGAGTATGGGTTCACATACTGCGATGTTCACCTAGCAGTAGTATATACTCAGGAGTTAGTCAGCTTGTTGTGGGGTTGCATCCTAGGCGGGTCAGTAATTCGACCTTAAGATGACCTTGATAAAAGCTTATCGTGTATGATATACTGTGGCTTCCTGTCCCCCAACACAATGATTATTAAATTATAATATTATTGTTTATAATTATTTCTTAAGAGCGATCCTGTCATAATTGACATACGTCTATCTTTACCTCAACATTTTATAAGTTAATTTTTGTCTGTATTGATGATGATCATATACAATTAGGTAGCATTGCAACTTTATAGGAAATTGTTAAATCCAAATATATCTTGGTTCTTATACTTGAGATATTGTTACAATAAACGTTTGAAAACAAAGTTTATATCTGTATTTAAAATATAAAATTTTGCGTTTATTCAACGCATCTCTCTGAATTACAATTTTTTTTCTGAATTGTGAAGCCTGTATTGCCCGCCTGGCAGACACTGATGCATTGGAAGTTTTCATGTGTGTCGGACACCGGCGATGGTGTCCGTATTGGCTATTTTTAACCATATCTTGGCTTTCATTTAAGATATATTTTCCTTGAAATGTAGTCACATTATCGTCTACATCTGTGTTTATGCTGACATATAGACCTTTGATG
>WNGS01069936.1:0-10711 GCA_020271785.1 Procambarus virginalis | reverse complement strand
TTTGCCTGACCAGACACTCAATAATATTCACTTGGGTGAGATCGTAGTGTGGTCAGACAATGAGGCAGTCTTACAATGGGTAAGAAATAACAATAATAAAACTCCCTACGTTAGTAATCGTGTTAGGGAAATTCATGAATTATCTGCTGGATATAATTCAGACATGTCCCCACTAAGGACAATCCTGCAGATTACTTATCAAGAGGTTTAACATTTAAACAGTTAAGCATGTCTTCGATGTGGTTTAATGGACCTTCATGGCTTGTTAGTGGTCAGTGGCCCAAACAGAAACCACAAGTCATAGTGACCAGTATCACTACTCCCATGAAAGACCCAGAACCTCATCGAGTCTCGGCTATTAATCCTCACAATTATTCTAACTTGAGTAAGTTATTAAGAGTGACAGCACATGTGTTTGACTTTCTTGCTAAGATAGGAATCAAGCATAAGTTTCCCAATCCTATCATCTACTGGATCAAACGTGCACAACAAGAGACATATGGAAGTGAATATGAAAATCTTCCAGATAAATTAACCAAGTCTCTAGGTATCTGGTATGATACCAACACTCATAATATATTAAGGTGTGGAGGACGTTTGCTTCATGCAAAAATTGATTTGGACACAAAGAATCCAATCCTTCTACCACGCCACCACATTATTACAAAACTTCTAGTTTTACATCACCATCAATATGGTACTTTGCATGGTGGAGTGTTAGACACTCTCACCGACCTCAGACAGAAATATTGGCTTCCTCAAGGTCGTCAAACTGTCAAATCAATTATTAAGTTCTGTATCATCTGTAAACGCTACGATGCTCGAGTGTGTCCTTACCCAGGACCTCCACCACTCCCTAAAGAGAGGGTAGTTCATCTTCGTCCGTTTGAGACCACTGGTGTCGATTACACAGGAGCCTTGCTTCTCACTGGCAATCCGGATAAGATACCAGTGAAAGCTTATATTTGCCTCTTCACATGTGCTACCACACGAGGCGTACATTTAGAAGTGACTTCTGACATGAGTGCTGAAGCCTTCATCCAAGCTTTTCGTAGATTTGCAGCTCGCAGATCCTGTCCCAAACTCATGATATCTGATAATGGCTCAAATTTTGTGGCAGGAGAAGCCTGCTTACGAGAGATATGGAATCATCCAGAAGTGCAGTCTGTCATGCAGAGACGACAATGCCACTGGAAATTTATTGCTCCCAGAGCCCCCTGGCAAGGTGGGTTCTATGAACGTATGATAGGGACTGTCAAGAAGTGTTTAAGGAAGACCTTGCATCGACAGAAAATTAGTTACTCAGAACTCCAAACACTCGTCGTGGAAATTGAGGCGCGAGTCAACAATCGCCCATTAACTTATCTATCAGATGATTTCTCACAGAGAGAGCCTCTGAGTCCCTCGCATTTAATACATGGAGGCCTGCTGAGCCCTCTGATACCTTTGGCAGAAGAGGACCCCGTCGATCCTTCCTATGTAACCAGGAGTGACTTAGTGCAAAGTTACCAACATCTCTCAAGAGTAATTGAAAGGTGGAATGAGGTGTGGACTCGAGAGTACCTCACCGCTCTACGAGAGTACCACTATGGAGCATCGAGTCCCTATAATAAAGTACAGCTCAAACCAGGAGACCTAGTATTAGTTGACAGTGATGGACCAAGGTCAGAATGGCCTATAGGCAAAATTGTTGCAATCCACCCAGATCACCAAGGCATCCTGAGAGTAGTACGAGTTTTGTGCAAAGGCACTACTACTCTAAAGACATTAGAGAAGTTGGTACCTCTCGAATTAGCAGAACGAGAGTGTTTATCAGAACCAGCTTCAACAGTTTCCGAGGACAACAATTCTGATCCACCGAGCACCCGCCCCACTAGAGCAGCTGCTCAACAATGTAAAAGGAAACTACAAGCCTATTATAGCTCTGACTAAGAGCAAATAATTTTTCATCCAATTTGAGTGATCATGATGATACTATGTTGTGATGTCTAGTAACCAATCAGCTACAAGTCACAATGACCCAGACATTCACCTCACTGTGGATTCTCAGTTACTTGAATTGTATGATTTAATCATTAACTTGTGTAAGCTATTAATTATGACATTAAATTTCATGTCTTAAATTCTTGTATGTCCTTGACAATTGCGGGACATCCGTTATGTGTGTACTAACATACTAACCTTAATACTAACTTCGGGATAGGTACGTCAGTACTCAACATGGCACTGCGACCCGAGTTTTTTCCCCCCGGAGTTATGTTGGAAATTTCCAACACTTATCATCTACTGTTGTATTATAATAAATTATCATCACCTTACTAATTGCAGTAGTTCTTAACACCACTAACAGTAGTGTTAATATAATTTAATCTGAGCCTATTGCTGATAATATGACTCCTGATCATGTAAAATCGAGAGTTATTAATTGAAATTATTTAGTAACAGTTTTTATTCTGTTACAATCGAATGCTCTGGAGAAGTATAAATATCATCTCCATTTCTCGCTAGAGATCATTTATCGAGAATATTATAATTATTAAATCCCTATAATTCCAACCCAGTTCATATTCTCACATTTCATCCATAATTGCGCGGAAAAGAATAATTCGTGTTTAATAATTTCCGTGATGAATGCGAGAGCGGGGAGGGAGGAAGGCGGTGACGCCATTACTCAACAGGGCTTGGTCACGAGGCAGCGTGGGTGAGGCACATGGCAGCTGCTGGGAGTTTTTATCGACAAGAATTACGTTGATACCCAGTTAATAAGTGAAAATTACTTGCCTATGTGTTCTCTAGTGCCTCGTCAGTTAATAACGCGTCGACAATTAGAACCAGGACTCGTAATTTAGTGTACACAGCAGTGAACATTGAGACTGGCAGACGCGAATTTCGGCAGACCTCAGTACTCTGTTACGCTCACATAAGTATTTCCCTAGTTTTGGTGCATCAAAGTAGGTAGTACATTTGTGAGTAGTTTGTCGTCAGGAAGAATGAACATCAAAAATAACATGTTAGTAATGTTTATCACTCATCTCAGTTTCATGAATATCTGAACATAATTTGTAGCCTAATCAATCGCTACTTTACATTCCTTTGCTTACAGCGTGTATTTGAGGTGCCAGCAAGATTCTCATCAATCGTGTTATTTACCTCGAGTTCTTTCTCTATGGGGATTCCATGACCACGAGGACGAATGATGAACTGGCATTAGAAATCGTCTTACAGCTAAGACACATTTTTCGTACAAATTTATTCAATTTGATTATTGATTCTATATAATTCATACAATTTTCTATTGAATAATTATTGCCAGATTTGGTAATTAATGTTTATGCTCTAACTGTGCTCAGTATTTATGCTCAGTGATTAATGATGATTAATGATCATAATGATTATAATTTGATTACCATATATTTGAATATATTGTAGTTAGATTTACCATGTTATTAATACCACAATGAACTAGTGACGAACCACACTGGTTCCTAGATATATATGAACTTCTAGAAATAATCCCCCAATGTTGATATTTGAGGCTTTGGCTTTAATTAATAATTACAGTCTTCATTTATTTCAAGTGATTATTCATTAAATGAGTTTCCATAGACACTGGTTCTCTAGTGTCATTCAAATGATCACTTTTATTTGTTTTCCCTCTTTTCTCAAAAGTGGGTGGTCCTTCGAGTTATTTCAATACAATAATTAAATAATTTAATTTCTGAGTTCAAGCCCCAGATACCCAACATAGGTCCAGCATGTTGTAGGCTTCCCGGGCCTCACCAGTCAACCTGCCCTGGACCAGAGCAGCCCAATCATCTTCTGGCCACTCCTTCAGAGTTGCTATCCGTTCAAAGTGTTCAAAGAACGCCTCAGCTTCTTGTGGTTCGAACGTAGGTAAGTCACGTTCCCTTACCTTGAAGTCATCCCGCCGTGCAGGTAGAGCGGGCAGACCACGCTCAATGCGACACAATTCGACTTCTTTCTTTGCCTTTATCTCCTCCAGTCGCAGTCGTCTCTCTCCTTCTTCTCGCTGCAGCCGTGCTTTTCGCTCACGCTCCTCTCGCTGCATTTGCGCTTCTCTTTCCTCTCGCCTCAGCTGGGCTTCCAGTTGCGTCTTCATTATTTCCAGTTGCAGGCTCCTCTTACTACAGCTGGACCTTCCACTGCTCCCATGTTCACTGTGAATTCCCTCCACACTGGTAGGCGCTTGGGGTGGCTCTAGTCGGGACGGTTCACCTTGCGACGGCTCTTCTCGGGACGGATCTCCTTGAGATAGCTCCTCTCCCGTCGCCTCCTCTCGAGCTGTGAGCTGTGCCATGATCTCTATCCTTCGCTCTGCAACCTTAGTCGTCCTCAACCTGATCCCAAAGTGGTTTGCCACTTGTTGGAGCTGGGCCTTGGTACACTCTTCCAAAATTCTCTCGTCCCTTGTGTCAATAAATTTCTATACTTTATCCTCCTCCATCTCTATATCGTCGAGCATACACGACAGCACAGACAAGTTAGTAGGTACTAATTTCACCGTTTCAGTCCCTTAGCTGGCTGGGTAACAGTACTCTGAATTCACTGGCCACACTGTATTTGTACCCTGGCAACACTGTCTTGAAATCTTGGGCAACACTGTAGCTTGATCCACGCTTCCTGGCGAAGTCTCCAGTTCTTGGCTACTGTGGTTCGAATCCTGGCAAGGTCGCCAGTTCTCTGTCACGGGGGGTGGGCCGGGGCTCTGCTAGCACTCGACTGCTAGGGGCTCGAAAGGCCGAATACTCAGCCCCTCCGACTCCCGGGATTGCACACCTCCGCAGGTCTTTGCTTCCACCACTGAAGGGGTGCCACTGACTCACCCTGGAAGCCCTTCAGTCAACCACGGGGAAACTGCTATCAGCAATTCCGGCCTAGACCCGTGGAGGAGTGAAGGAAGACTCGGGCTTACTTTGTAACAATGACCTCCCTGAGTCTTGCCTGCCGGACAAAGAGGTTGCAGGAACTCCTTTCCCGCCTGTCTTCTCTATCTTTTCCTCAACAAGGTCTCCAGCTGGGTTATTATATCTGCACCCCAGCGATGCAGTTCAGTGGGTGTATATAGGTTGTCTGTTGCCAGAGTGTTGCTACTCCCAAGACAATAAGAAATTCTATAGGGAACGTGATGTCCCCTAAATGGTACTATGATAACCCTCGTGTATGCTCAATAGAGACATTTTGCAATGGAGGCACACTTAAACACAATAGTAAAATGTGTGAATTTACTGACACGAATTACATGATCACACATTATGATTACAAGTGATACAAGGAAAAGAAAATAATAATAATAACTCTGGAGATTGTCAGCAACTCTTCTCTCACGTTCTCCAGGCTCCTTCAACTGGGCAGATAGACAGGAGTCACACACTCTCTCACAGAAGGGTCTCTTCACCACGTCGGCACCTCTTCTTCACTGTCCTGCCATCCACACACACTGTCCTCTCTGACAGTCCTGGACATAAGCTGCCCTGCAGCCTATTCTGCTACTAAAGCATTAATATCCTATTTCCACATATATAAGTGAATATAATGGCCTATCTAGCCTACTCTCACAAAGGGGTAATGGGAGGGAAAATGATCTACCTTAACAATCCTTGGCTCACGACGCCTGTCCCTCGATGGTGTGAGGGTCCTATGCTTCCTGAGTCGATCCTCGGTGATCCAGGAACGTTCCCACAGGTCCTCAGGTGTCGTGAAGCCTTTGCGTCTTCGCCGTTCCAATCCCTGGGGTTCAGCTATCCCAGTCCTGGTCCATCAATGGGCGCTGAGCTAATCGCC
This sequence comes from Procambarus virginalis, assembly GCA_020271785.1. NCBI lineage: Eukaryota > Metazoa > Arthropoda > Malacostraca > Decapoda > Cambaridae > Procambarus > Procambarus virginalis. The sequence goes on along the minus strand of WNGS01069936.1, from coordinate 4,909 downwards.
ATATTCGCACACACGTTCCTTCCACAAGGTACTGCTTCTCGTCCTAGGAACGGTGTCGTCCCTCCAACACCCTCAGTGGATGTGACCCAGTCACAGCTATGCCTGCCCGCCACACCTTTCAGGCCCTCAACATCACGCGTCGACGCCCAGCGTCGTCACCGACAATTCTCCAAGTTTGGCACTTCTCTGCCCACTCAACTTGGTTCCTTTTTGCTTCCCAGAAGCGTGGGGCCTCCTATGTATCAGGTGGGCTGTGATAGCTAGCTCTAATCCACTGAGAAAGGCCTGTTTAGCCTCCAATCCTTGAGAGCTGACAGAGGAGCGTCCTCTCCCCTTCGCTGTCAGGTCAAACCTGACTTTGGCGCCGCCCGGGACACTCGGTGACGTCACGGCGGGCTCTAATTGGTCGCCCGTGACCCGAGTCATCCAATCCGCACACGGCTAGCGTCCATTCTAAAACGTCATATCTACAGTAGGGGATACTCTTTCATTTCTATCGTGGCACCAATTTCCCTTTACTTTCAACTTTAATGTAAGTTTCTCCCTGTAGAGAGAGTTGATATGACTCTTAAAGCAGGCAACGAAAGAGATAGGAGAGGGCACCGTAACAATATATATATATATATATATATATATATATATATATATATATATTATATATTTTGATTATATATTTATTATATATAATATATATATATATTATATATATATATATATATATATATATATATATATATATATATATTATATATATATATATATATATATATATATATATATATATATATATACATATATATATATATATATATATATAATATATATATATATATATATATATATATATATATATGTCGTACCTAGTAGCCAGAACGCACTTCTCAGCCTATTATGCAAGGCCCGATTTGCCTAATAAGCCAAGTTTCATGAATTAATTGTTTTTCGACTACCTAACCTACCTAACCTAACTTTTTCGGCTACCTAACCTAACCTAACCTATAAAGATAGGTTAGGTTAGGTTAGGTAGGGTTGGTTAGGTTCGGTCATATAACTATGTTAATTTTAACTCCAATAAAAAAAATTGACCACATATATATGAAATGGGTAGCTTTATCATTTCATAAGAAAAAAATTAGAGAAAATATTAATTCATGAAAACTTGCTTATTAGACAAATCGGGCCTTGCATAGTAGGCTGAGAAGTGCATTCTGGCTACTAGGTACGACATATATATATATATATATATATATATATATATATATATATATATATATTATATATATATATATATATATATATATATATATATATATATATATTATATATATATATATATATATATATATATATATATATATATATATATATATTGCGACGATAATCTCTTCCCAGAGATTTAGTCTGCTCCTTCTGCTAGCATCACGTTCAACACAATATTCAAGATAAGTTATTCAGTGGCTTAAACGTATATCAAGACCAGCCACGCACCTGCAAACTCCCCCTCCCCCCACTCCTGCACACCTGGTCGACCCGCCAACTGCTACTCCCAGCCAAACTACCGACTTGCGGCCGTCCTGCATTCTCATTGGCCGTTCAACAACACACCACTCCAGCTCCACGCCAATCACATTCCTCGCAAGCCAATGCCAGGACCGCACAGCAGTTCTCCAGTCAGAATATATCTAGTGCTCTTGCTGTGAACACCTACTTGACCCACCTTGTGTGATCAAATAGAGGTTGATAGCTTGCGCATATATTCCCAGCACCATTTATCTTTGTATTCCTGTTAACGTAACCAGTTCCCCCCTTTTCAGTTTGTTATATATATTTTTACGTGTTTTACTTTTACATTATTTAAATGCCAAGAATTGTCTTTATTTTATTTTGTTTTCTAGATTAAGTAAAGTGCATTTTTTTATATTTGTGTTTTCGTGTATCTTACCTTACCTTACCACAGATTATCAGACAAGCAGTCACTCTTTTTTTTCCCTTTTTTTTTATAACTTACATGTATGTGGCCAGCATTGACATCTGCTATTTGGAAGACTGCCGACCACCATTTCCAACACGTTACCGTCACATATAATTGGGGGCCTGTCCTAGGAGCTTCACTCAGGTATTGGTAATTGTGGTAAGCGTACTTGGCTTTCATTCCCTTGCTTTCAATATTTACATTAATCACGTTATTATTATATGTGCTGTGTATATTGTGCATTACGGGAGTAGCATATGGTGAGTGTGAGACAACTTTGGATTACGTGGTGACTGTAGGCCGCAGTCATACTCTTAATTGGTCGTCTCCCCCTCTTGTGTTATTACCCGTGTTTAACATCTTTTGTCCCTCAGATATTTCTCACATTTTTGACAGATTATCACATAGGTACCCTGGTACTGTGGTCTGTCTCCGGGTCAATAGCACCTAATTTCTGCAATCCGACTCTAGGAGGAAAAGAGGGCCAAAGATCCTCTAGCACGGACTATTATTGGCGAGTTGGGACCTCGCCGATAGTTCTCGTCACCAGTTGACACTCGCACCCTACTCGTTGGTCAGAATTGATGGTATTTACTCAAGGTAGGGAATTAGCTTTCTTTCTTTTGAGCACGAAGTTCGCTAATTCTGTAAATACCATATTCAATTTCAGTGGGTACCTTGCTTATGTTCTATAGTGACTCGGCAAGGTATGACTACATTTTTGGACTACCTCATTTCTTAGGAACCATTTAGTGTTTCACTTGTCTTTTGAAACTCAGTTTCAACTAATTAGTAGGATTTTCTTGCCTTTATCCTCCCACAGTGAGTACCAGGTACAAGATTTCCTGCGACCTTATCATTTACCATCTTGAATTAACTTTAATTATTAATAATTCCACAGGATAGGTATCAGTTGCCACGTTTCCTGTTTCTGACATTCACCATATTCTCACAGTATATTCGTGTCTCATTTATTTGCCATTTTTCACATGTTTCGTATCCAAACTTTCAAGGCAGATCCAGAAGGTGAAATAGAGAATTACGTCATGCTAAGAGGGTCGAATTGATAACTCTTGCACATGAGTATCAATTGGAAGTTCCCCCTGGAGCCAACAAGTATGCCATACATAATATAATTTTAGATTATCTTTGGATGAAGGAAGATAGATTCTGATACTCACGAACAATATACCATTTCAGATAAGCATGATTTGACAGCAATAAAGCTCAAGCTAGACTTGCTAAGATCGAGCGGGAGCAACAACAGGAAGCAGCTGCAATCAGAAAGAAGAGCAAGAACGTGGCTCCATCAAGAAAGAAGAAAGCCTCAAGGAGCGTGAGGCGGAATGGCCAAGGAAGCAGCTGCATCCAGAAGGAAGAAAGTGAAAGAGAGGCCGCACTGGAAAGAAGAAAGTGAACGTGAGTTGGCCTTATACAAAGAGCGACTCGAGATGCAACGTGAACACGACAAACGGCAGGCAGAAACGGTTCTAGACTATCGTAGCAGAGAACTCGCGATGGACGCTACACACCAAGCTCAACTCCAACAAGCTGCAGCTAGTCTTCCTCCAAGTTTCAATGTCTCCCATGCAAGTAAGTTAATGCCCCCGTTCATAGAAACGGAGGTTGATGTTTCTTCACAACTTTTGAGACCTTGCTAATCAACTTAGTTGGCCTGACGACCAATGGGACCCTTCTCCGAGTACATTTAACAGGTAGAGCAGCCGTCACACTCAGCACTTTGGCATCAGAAAAACGACTACACCACCTTGAAGCAAGCTGTGTTGGACGCCTACCTTCTCTCCACCGAAAGCTATCGACGAAAGTTCCGTGACTACGTCAAGGCAAGTACCACCACCTTCTTAGAATTTGCTAACACCAAACGGAGATATTTCATGAAATGGCTGGAGGCAGCACATGTCTCTACTTTTCCAGAGCTTGTCAACCTCATACTGGTTGAAGAATTTTTGAGACGTGTACCTCCTCCTGTCCGCCTATACTTAGCAGACAAAGAAGAGACCGATTTGGTGAAGTGCGCGAAGTCAGCTGACACTTACAGCCTCATCCACCGGCTGACACCAGAACCTACCAGTAAGAAGTCTTGGTACAGTTACGAGAAAGCGAGCCCAGATCAAGGTACCTCTCAACTGTACTGCAGGTATTGTCGACTCTATGGACATACCATAGAAAAATGTGGTAAGTCCCAATCTAAAGGTAACATAGAACCTCCTAAGCCCAAACCTACTCACCCTAAGTCCGGTAAGCCTGTAATGAATGTTGGTGTTCATGCTAATGATCTCTTCTCTTTAGCAAGCATCTATATCCAGGAACTATCACTACCCACGGTTCAGATTCAGAGGGACGTTTTGGACTTAAGATCCTGCGGGACACAGCGGCTCTACAATCGATCGTCTTGAAATCAGCTGTGCCCAACGTCGCCTACACAGGAGAGACTGTTCATCACTGACCTTACTGCTACTACTCCTTATCCTCTTGCCAGAGTTACCTAGATTGTCCCTTCGTGACGGTGAAGTCCAAGTCGCCGTCAGGGAAAAGCCTTTCCCATGCCTGGAGTGCAACTTCTCCTGGGCAACGACTTGGCAGAAGACCAACAACCAAACAACCTGATCGTCAAGGACATATCCCAGGTGAGCAACTCTGTGTTGGATAACCCGATTTTTGAGCATGTTCCAGCAAAGGTTCAAGAGAGTGATGAAGGTTCTCCTCCTGTTATGGTGACCACCCGTGCTCAAGCTGCACGACCACAGCCAGCTGACTCTACTGCTACCGCTGTCCCTCAGGACCCTTCGAAACTACCCCAAATCTGACCGCTTTGGAGTTCCGTAAGTTACAGAGAGATGATCTTACCTGACACCATTATTCTTTCAGGCTGAGACCCAATCCGACAGTGTTCCTGGGTTCTTTATGGAGGACGAA
>WNGS01069935.1:43710-76119 GCA_020271785.1 Procambarus virginalis | reverse complement strand
CACCCCTCACTGTAACTCTCTGCTTCCTATTGCTTAGGTATCCCTTATCCACTGAAGCACCTTACCAGCTACACCTGCCTGACTCTTCAGCTTATGTACCAGCCTCTTAGCGGTACTGTGTCAAAGGCTTTCCGACAATCTAAGAAAAATGCAGTCCGCCCAGCCCTCTCTTTCTTGCTTAATCTTTGTCACCTGATCGTAGAATTCTATCAAGCCTGTAAGGCAAGATTTACCCTCCTTGAACCCATGTTGGCGATTTGTCACGAAGTCTCTTCTCTCAGATGTGTTACCAGGTTTTTTCTCACGATCTTCTCCATCACCTTGCATGGTACAAGTCAAGGACACTGGTCTGTAGTTCAGTGCCTCATGCCTGTCGCCCTTTTTGTATATTGGGACCACATTTGCCGTCTTCCATATTTCCGGTAGGTCTCCCGTCTCCAGTGACTTACTATACTCTAGGGAGAGAGGCAAAGTGCCTCTGCACACTCTTCAGTATCCAAGTGAGATCCCGTCTGGCCAACAGCCTTTCTAACATCCAGATCCAGCAGGTGCCTCTTGACGTCCTCTCTCGTAATTCGAACTCTTCCAAGGCCGCCTGGTTTATCTCCTTTCTCCTAGCACAGTGACCTCCCCTTGTTCTACTGTGAAGACCTCCTGGAACCTTTTGTTGAGTTCTTCACACACCTCTTTGTCAATCTCTGTATACCTGTTCTTGCTTGTTCTAAGTTTCAATACCTGTTCTTTCACTGTTGTTTTCCTTCTGATGTGACTGTGGAGTAGCTTTGCTTCAGTCTTGGCTTTGCTTGCTATATAATTTTCAAAACTTTTCTCTGCTTCTCTTCTCACCCTGACGTACTCATTCCTGGTTCTCTGGTATCTCTCTCTGCTTTCTGGTGTTCTGTTATTCCGGAAGTTCCTCCACGCCCTTTTTTTCAGTTTCTTCGCTTCCATACATGCCCTATTATACCATGGGTTCTTCCGTTGCTTCTCGGATTTTTCCCTTTGGGCCGGGATGAACCTGTTTACTGCCTCCTGACACTTTTGGGTAACATAGTAAATCATACCCTGTGCAGATTTATCTCTGAGGTCTGTGTCCCAATGTATTTGGGACACAGACCCAAATACATAGACACAGTAGCGGAAACCGGGCCTACGAAGGACCGTTTTGCTTTTTCCAGCGGTCCTTCGTAGGCCCAGGGTTTTCGTTACATTTGGCGACAGTCTTCGTAGGCCCGGGTGTTTTTCGTTACATTTGGCGACGGCCCTTCATAGGCCCGGGTGTTTTCATTACATTTGGCGACGGTCCTTCGTAGGCCCGGGTGTTTTTCGTTACATTTGGCGACAGTCCTTCGTAGGCCCGGGTGTTTTTCGTTACATTTGGCGACGGTCCTTCGTAGGCCCGGGTGTTTTTGTTACATATGGCGATGGTCCTTGTAGGCCGGGGTGTTTTTGTTACATATGGCGACGGTCCTTCGTAGGCCCGGGTATTTTTGTTTCATTTGGTGACGGTCCTTCGTAGGCCCGGGTGTTTTGTTACATTTGGGGACGGTCCTTTAGGCCCGGGAGTTTTTGTTACATTTGGCAACGGCCCTTCGTAGGCCCGGGTGTTTTTGTTACATATGGTGACGGTCCTTCGTAGGCCCGGGAGTTTTTTGTTACATTTGGCCACGGCCCCTCGTAGGCCCAGGTGTTTTTCGTTACATTTGGCCACGGCCCCTCGTAGACCCGGGTGTTTTTTGTTACATTTGGCCACGGGCCCTAGTAGGCCCGGGTTTTTTCGTTACATTTGGCCACGGTGTCTCGTAGGTATAGTTTAGTTAATTTATTATGCACCCCATACCCATCCTAGGGCCCGTGTATTTTTCGTTACCCTGCTTGTCTCTAGGTCTTAGCATTTCGCTCAAGGGATTAAGAGGACCCTCGTAGGCCCGTGTATTTTTCGTTGCCCCGGTGACCCATGCACAGGCATCGCTAATGGTCAATGACGTCACCAGCTGGCCGCTCCGCGTTCCTGCACAGGCACGTTCAGGGGGATTAAAAAGCCGGGCTGTGAGTCATGTGTTTTGCGTTACAACAGTGGTCCTGAAACCTTATGTAAAATACCATCAACCCTAGTCTATTTTAAATTTCCTATTTACTTCCAACTATCGTCCATTGCAAAAGGGGAAGCAACACAGAGCAAGAACTACCATGTATCTCCGAGTTCTCCCCTATCAGTCATTTATATGAAAACAGTCCCCTGCCACGCGTGGTGACTCCAATGCGATTTCAGTACTAATCCAATATTACTGCATAAATGCATAAATGTATATGCACTTGCATAAATACATATGCGCATCTCACATTCTCTCAAAAACATGCCTCCCCACACCTTGCTGTAGAATATAACAAATTCAAATATTCATTTAGTAAAAGCAAGTCTCTCATATTATGAAATAAGACCTTCTGCAATCGCCTTCTTTCCTGACGTCATCATCCCTAATACGCTGTAAGCCTCCAATGAGCTTCCAGCCAACGTGCTAAATGCGGGTCCTATAGGAGGTTCGCACATAAGTGTGAACTCTTAATCTGGCTTAATACCTCACCTATACTCTGTGCTTCGCCAGAGTCGATATTCAGCTACAATAGCTCGTATTTCCGATCATAATAGTCATTTCCACCAAATATAACAAAATCACCCGGGCCTACGAAGGACCGTCACCAAATGTAACAATATCACCCGGGCATACAAAGGACCGTCACCAAATGTAACAAAATCACCCGGGCCTACGAAGGACCGTCACCAAATGTAACAATATCACCCGGGCATACAATTAAAGGACCATCGCCAAATGTAACAAAAACACCCGGGCATACGAAGGATCGTCACCAAATGTAACAATATCACCCGGGCATACGAAGGACCGTCGCCAAATGTAACAAAAACACCGGGCATACGAAGGACCGTCAGCAAATGTAACAAAATCACCCAGGCCTACGAAGGACCGTCGCCAAAACCTGGGCATTTGTTAAAACTATTATTGTAAACTAATACTTTAAGTGGGATCCCTTGGTTGTTTTAAGCATAGGGTGGACATGAATATGAATGAGATTGGGTGGAGATATATAGGAGCTGCCTCGTATGGGCCAATAGGACTTCTGCAGTTACCTTTAATCTTATGTTCAACTCACCAACAATGCTGCTAGATGTATGATTCTGCAAAAATTGCTGTATGACATTTGGGTTGCTGTTATACTTTTGTACTTATCACCGAATAATGATTACAGTTGTGGATAATTAAAATGTATATTCTTAAACCTCAGATTAGGTTAGGTGGGGATGGATAGTCTAGCCATTTTTGAATAATAACACCAAATTCACATGCCAGTAGGACGCTAAAGGCCGCATTGGTCATCTGGTGACGTCACACATAGTTGACCAGTCAGGTGCTGTGACACCTTGACACTTATATGTTAATGGCCATCAATACCTCATCCCGATACCTGAGGTCGCTTTTTGTGATGTCACTAAACATCAACAACTGGTCTGTAGAGTGTATTTGTTTGTTATAAATAATAAGTTAGGTTAGGTTAGGTTAGGTTAGGATGGTTTGATAGGGTTTATGAAATGAATAACAGAAAAATAGGAGCAATGAGCGGAAATACGAGCTATTGTAGCTGAATATCGACTCTGGCGAAGCACAGAGTATAGGTGAGGTATTAAGCCAGATTAAGAGTTCACACTTCACAAATGCGAACCTCCTATAGGACCCGCATTTAGCACGTTGGCTGGAAGCTCATTGGAGGCTTACAGCGTATTAGGGATGATGACGTCAGGAAAGAAGGCGATTGCAGAAGGCCTTATTTCATACTATGAGAGACTTGCTTTTACTAAATGAATATTTAAATTTGTTATATTCTACAGCAAGGTGTGGGGAGGCATGTTTTTGAGAGAATGTGAGATGCGCATATGTATTTATGCAAGTGCATATACGTTTATGCAGTAATATTGGATTAGTACCGAAATCGCATTGGAGTCACCACGCGTGGCAGGGGACTGTTTTCATATAAATGACTGATAGGGGAGAACTCGGAGATACATGGTAGTTCTTGCTCTGTGTTGCTTCCCCTTTTGCAATGGACGATAGTTGGAAGTAAATAGGAAATTTAAAATAGACTAGGGTTGATGGTATTTTACATAAGGTTTCAGGACCACTGTTGTAACGCAAAACACATGACTCACAGCCCGGCTTTTTAATCCCCCTGAACGTGCCTGTGCAGGAACGCGGAGCGGCCAGCTGGTGACGTCATTGACCATTAGCGATGCCTGTGCATGGGTCACCGGGGCAACGAAAAATACACGGGCCTACGAGGGTCCTCTTAATCCCCTTGAGCGAAATGCTAAGACCTAGAGACAAGCAGGGTAACGAAAAATACACGGGCCCTAGGATGGGTATGGGGTGCATAATAAATTAACTAAACTATACCTACGAGACACCGTGGCCAAATGTAACGAAAAAAAAAACGGGCCTACGAGGGGCCGTGGCCAAATGTAACGAAAAACACCCGGGCCTACGAGGGGCCGTGGCCAAATGTAACGAAAAACACCCGGGCCTACAAGGGGCCGTGGCCAAATGTAACGAAAAACACCTGGGCCTACGAGGGGCCGTGGCGAAATATAACGAAAAACACTCGGGCCTACGAGGGGCCGTGGCCAAATGTAACGAAAAACACCCGGGCCTATGAGGGGCCGTGGCCAAATGTAACAAAAAACACCTGGGCCTACGAGGGGCCGTGGCCAAATGTAACGAAAAACACCCGGGCCTACGAGGGGCCCTTGAAAAAAGCAAAACGGCCCCTCGTAGGCCCGGTTTACACTACTACTGTATCTGTGTGTGTGTGTGTGTGTGTGTGTGTGTGTGTATTCACTTAGTATTCACCTAGTTGTGCTTTCGGGGGTTGAGCTATGCTCTTTAGGCACACCTCTCAACTGTCAATCAATCAACTGTTACTAACTGATTTTTTTACCCACACACGCACCCCAGGAAGCAGCTTCGTAACAGCTGTCTAACTCCCAGGTACCTATTTACTGCTATCTTGAGGTTATCTTGAGATGATTTTGGGCTTTTTTTAGTGTCCCCGCGGCCCGGTCCTCGACCAGGCCTCCGCCCCCAGGAAGCAGCCCGTGACAGCTGACTAACATCCAGGTACCTATTTTACTGCTAGGTAACAGGGGCATAAGTTGAAAGAAACTTTGCCCATTATTTCTCGCCGGCGCCTGGGATCGAACCCAAGACCGCAGGATCACAGGTCCAACGTGCTGTCCGCTTGGCCGACCGGCTACAGCATATGTCCCTGTTACAGTGTGTAACAGGGACATCAGGGTGGTATGTGCTAGGTAACAGATAAGTAAAGTAGATAACAGGGGTATTTACTAGGTAACAGGCGCATCAGGGTGAAAGAAACTTTGCCCATTTGTTTCTGCTTGGTCCAGAAATCGAATCTGGGTCTCAGAATTACGAGTGCTGTGCGCTGTCCGCTCAGCTACCAGACCCCCCTGTGTGTGTGTGTGTGTGTGTGTGTGTGTGTGTGTGTGTGTGTGTGTGTGTGTGTGTGTGTGTGTGTGTGTGTGTGTGTGTGTGTGTGTGTGTGTAATTACCTAAGTGTAATTACTTCAGGGTAGTTACAGGATGAAAGTTTCGCTCATGGTGTCCCGTCTTCCCAGCACTCTTTGTCATATAACGCTTTAAAACTACTGACGGTCTTGGCCTCCACCACCTTCTCACCTAACTTGCTCCAACCGTCTACCACTTTTTTGGAAATTAATTTTCTTACATTTCTTCGGCATCTGTGATTAGCTCTTGTATATATTTAAAAAAAAAATGACCTCTTGTTCTTGAAGTTCCAGGTCTTAGGAAATCTTTCCCCATCAATTTTATCAATTCCTGTTGCTATTTTGTATGTAGTGATCATATCACCTCCTTTTCTTCTATAATCTAGTTTTTGCATATTTAATGCATTTAACCTCTCCTCGTAGCTCTTGTCCTTCAATTCTGGGAGCCACTTAGTGGCATGTCGTTGCACCTTTTCCAATTTGTTGTTGTGCTTCTTAAAGTAAGGGCACCATACAAACGCTGCATTTTCCAGCGTTGGTCTATCAAAAGTAGTGAATTTTTATTTTTTAGTATTTCGCGATCCACGTATTTAAAAGCAATTCTGAAGTTAGAAAGTGTTGCAGAGGCTCCTTGCACGATGTTCTTTATATGGTCCTCAGGTGATAGTTTTATATCTTGAACTACCCCTAGATCTCTTTCTTTAACAGATATCTCACGTAATTTATAGGTTGTGTGGGGTCTGTGTTCTCCTATTCCACATTCCATAACATGGCATTTATTTACATTAAATTCCATTTGCCAATTGGTGCTTCATTCACTTATTCTATCCAGGTCTTCTTGAAGGGTATGACAATCATCTAAGTTACTTATCTTCCCTATTATCTTAGCATCATCAGCAAACATGTTCATATAATTCTGTATTCCATCTGGTAGATGGTTTATGTAGACAATGAACATTACCGGTGCAAGAACTGAACCCTGTGGTTCTCCACTTGTGACATTTCATATGGTTCTCCAATTGTGTATCCTGTCTAATACACTTCCTCTTATTACTTCCTTCATATTTCTATCAGTTAGAAAATGTTTCAGCCACGTTAGAAGCTTACATATCACCCCTCCAATGTGTTCCAGTTTCCAGAAGAACCTCTTATTTGGAACTCTGTCAAAACCATTTTTTAGGTCCAGATAGATGCAGTCAACCCAACCATCTCTTTCCTGTAAAATCTCAGTGGCTCGATCATAGAAACTGAGTAAATTCGTTACACAGGATCTTCCAGATTGAAAACCATACTGACGTTCTCATATTATAGCGTTTGTCTCCAGGTGTTCTACCCATTTAGTTTTAATTATTTTTTCCAATATTTTGACTATTACACTTGTCAACGATTCAGGTCTATAATTGACGGGGAGGGGGGGGGTCTTCCCTGCTGCTACTTTTGTAGATTGGAACTATGTGAGCCTTTTTTCACACGTCTGCTACGACTCCTGTACACAGGGATGCCTGAAAAATCCGTGAAGTTGAATGCTGAGCTCTTGTGCACATTCTCTGCATCTTTATGCACTGCATCTCTGCATCTCTATGCACACTGATATTGATCCTGATCAAAATCTTCTGTCTCATATCTACACCACCAGCACATTGATCATCATTATTGCAAGTATTTCACAGCACACAGGCTAAAAACAAACTCCAAAATAACACCTGTTTATCAGTTTACAACCAAAATGTTAGATCACTTGGTAAACATTTTGACGATTTAAATGCATTACTCACAGCACTAGGTATTAACTTATCGTTCATTATTTTAACAGAAACTTGGCTAAATAAAGACTATACCCAACTCTACAACTTAGCTGGTTATAAAGCCATTCATAACTGTAGGCCTAATAAAAAAGGTGGTGGTACAGCTATATATACCGAGATACATTTATCTGCAATAGTGTTATTAGTGACAGAGATGACTACTGCAAATATACTTTTGCTCAGTTTACAATTAAATCCCTTATATCCTCTTTGACTATTGGAGCCATCTATAGATTTCCCAATACTAACATAGCTTCTTTCTCAGACAACCTAAGGAATCTTATTATTAACAGCAATCTCAACAAAAACCACATCATTCTGGGAGGAGACTTTATATTGACCTGGGTCAACAAAATTGCTCTCAAGTTTACTATTTCTTCAACAGCATGAACTCCTGTAAGCTAATCCCCACAATCACCAAACCTACCCGAGTCACTCAAACATCAGCCACTACCTTGGATCACATATGGACAAACATAACAGCTCCCCTTGTATCTGGTATAATCTACGACAGAACAACTGACCACTATCCTACCTCTCTCATAACGAACATGGACATAACACCACCAAAAAGCAAGAAACTTTCATTCAGGCTACACAGGGAATCAGCTTTAGGCAATCTTACAGATGCACTTCACAATATTAACTGGGATTCTGAATTCAATAATACCCAGGATATAAATTCATTAGCTAACCTCTTCCTCTCCAAAACTCTTAGCATCTACAACCTTCATTATCCCCTTCTTACCAAGCAAGTAACTGACAAAAGATTAAACAATCCATGGCTCACAAGTGGCATTCTCAACTCAATCAACAAGAAACATGAATATGAAAAGAAACTTAGGATTGGCTTAGTTTCAAGGGAAGTAGCTAAAAGGTACTCATCAATGCTTACCAGTATCATAAGAAAGGCAAAACTTGCATATTATGTGAATAGATTCAGTGAAGCAAAAGGCAATATGAAAAGCACTTGGAAAACCATCTCTAGTATCCTAGGAACTAAACAACACTCACATAACCAAATATAACTCTACAAGAATGGGGATATACCGTCAACTGATTTAGAAATGGCAAATGAATTTAATAGTTTCTTTTCATCGGTTGGTGCTAATCTTGCCAGTAAAATCCCACAGACTCAGACACATATTAACACATATCTCTCAAGCAGCTATCCAAACTCTCTTCTCCTCTCACCAATCAGCCCGGCAGATGTTGTGTCCATTCTACACTCTCTAAAAGCCAAAGCAGGGAACACCAGTGAAATTCCATCCATTGTATACAAGAGCGCCTCCCATGCCCTTGCCCCACCCATAGCCCTACTGTTCAACAAATCTATAGAGTGTCACACCTTCCCTGATATCCTTAAAAAGCAAGAGTAACGCCAGTCCATAAAGGAGGCAATCCGGCGGACATAAACAATTATAGACCAATATCAAATCTACCCATTCTATCAAAAATATTTGAAAAATTATTTACAAACAGCTCTATTCCTACCTTGTAAAATTCGACATACTCAGCCCCTGCCAGTTTGGCTTCCGGTCCCAAAAGAGCACCAACGATGCAATCATTAGTCTCCTTGACATAATCTACTCAGCCCTTGACAAAAATGAGTTTCCGATTGGACTCTTCATTGACCTAAGAAAAGCCTTTGATACTGTTAATCACAACTACCTCTTACTTAAACTCCAGCATTATGGAATCCGAGGCCTTGCCCTTGACTACATCCGATCCTATCTTAGTGAGAGACACCAATATGTAACCATCAATGATACAACTTCTTCCACTCTACCAATTACCGTTGGAGTGCCGCAGGGCAGTATCTTAGGACCTCTTCTATTTCTTATATATATAAACGATCTGCCTAATGTCTCTAATATTCTCAAACCAATATTGTTTGCTGACGATACTACCCTTATCTATTCAGACCTCAATCCATATACACTAAATAATGTTGTGAATAATGAATTAAAAAAAAGTACACTTATGGATGTCAACTAACAAACTAACATTAAACATCAAAAAGACTTTCTACATCTTATTTGGAAACAAATCATCAAATGCAATTCAGCTACAGATAGACAACATTAACATCAGTAATAAAAATGATGGCAAGTTTCTTGGCCTATTCCTAGACAAGAGACTCAACTTCAGCACCCACATTCAACACATAACTAAGAAAGTCTCTAAGACAGTTGGTATACTCTCCAAAATCAGATATTATGTTCCTAACTCTGCTCTCCTCTCACTATATTATGCACTAATCTACCCCTATCTTAATTATGGTTTCTGTGCATGGGGAACTACCACTGCAAACCACCTTAAGCCCATCATCACCCAGCAAAAATCTGCTATCAGAATAATAACTAACTCTGCTTTCAGACAACACTCAGCTCCCTTGTTTAAATCCCTAAACTTGCTAAATATTAACTCCCTCCACACATTCTCTTGTGTCAACTACATTTACAAAACCCTGTTCTTAAATGCAAACCATGCTCTGAAACTCTCCCTGGACAGAAGTAATAGGACCCATTATCATAACACCAGAAATAAATCTCTTTGATATCCCCAGGGTCAAACTTAATCTGTGTAAACACTATGCAAATTAAGGGTCCTAGTCTATGGAACTCACTCCCTAGTGAATTGAAAAACTGTAAAACTTTTGCCTTATTTAAAAGCAAAACCAAAAAGTACCTAATTTCATCTTCTTAGTTTACTACATTGAACTTTAATTTGCTCTGTACCTAGTGTTTCCCAATCTCCTAATTTTTATGTATTTAACCCAAACAACCTTATCATTGTGTTCATTGCTGTCTGCTTTTATGTGCTAGCCATATACTGTATTGTGCCTACCAATTTTTGTCAACTACCATTCAAGCTGTCATTGCAATCAATCTTAGCTAGTTAAGTGCTTTAATATACTGTACCTACAATTTTCTCTCATCTTTTTTTTTCTTGCCATGTAACTCTTTTCATTTTTTTTTATAAATTTTGCAAGTATTTACCTACTTAAAAAAAATTTTAGATTAAGGACCTGCCCGAAACGCTGCGCGTGCTAGTGGCTTTACAAGATTGTAATTACCATGTTATGTATCCCCACATTCCCAATGTACCTTCTTGTATATGTATTGTGACGGTAGAAGTAGTGGAGTATGGTGTTCGGCAGTCTTCCACTGGCAGATGTCAAAGCCAGGCCACATATAACAAAACAAAAATTAAAAAAAAAATAAAAAAAATGAATGACTGCTTGTATGATAATCTGTGGTAAGGTAAGGGAAGAGACACGAAACACAAAAGATAAACAATGAAATTTAATTATTCTAGAAAACAAATTTAAATAAAGACAATTCCTTGGCTGAGCAACGTGAATAGATAACAAGTGAAAAAGAACTAACATAAAAATGAATTACGTTAACAGGAGGACAATATGAAACACAAGTGAAATATAAAATGGTCAATATATAAAAATGGTGCTGGGAATATATGAGCAAGCTAACAACCGCTATTTGATCACACAAGGTGAATCAACTAGATGTTATCAGCTAGAGCACAAGATATATTCTGACGAGGAACAGCTCGTGGGCGCCAACGTTGACTTGACGACGTTCGTGAGTGGAGGAGGGCTTGAGTGGCGAGATCCTGAACAGCCAATGTGAATACTGGCATTTCCCACACTGGTAGTTGACTAATTGTCGAGCAGGTGACGAGCTGGCGGTGCGGAGTGTGAGGGGGAGGGGGGGTGCAGGTGTGTGTGGCTGTCTTGATATACGTTTTTCTACTGTAAAACGTATCTTGAATGTTGAGTATGGAACGTGACTAGAGCAGGAAAGAGCAGGCTAAATCTCTTGAAAGAGATTATCGTCACAACTCTCCCCCGAAGCCTGTGGTTCCGGAAGAAGTCACGTTCTCGGGAGGTAGAGTGGTAGGTGGAGCTGCCTCTACCTCATGAACTCTGGAGAGGGCGTCGGCGATGATGTTATCAGGCCCCTTGATGTAACAGATGTTCAGATTGAAGCCTTGAAGATATAAAGCCCATCGCAGCAGACGTTGGTTATTGAATTGGGCTTGATGTAGGAAACGTAGAGGATTGTGGTCCGAATAGATTGTAGTGGACCGAGCACCTTGCAGGTATGGTGCAAAGTGTTGCAAGCTCAGGACGATGGAGAGGAGTTCCTTCTCTATAGTGCTGTAGTTTTTCTGGTGAGGCTTCAACTTGCAGCTGTAGTAGCTGACAGGTAGAACCTCCTCGCCTCGTTGCTGTATTAGGACACTCCCGATGCCGGTACCGCTGGCGTCGATATGGAGGATGAAAGGCTTCTTGGTATCTGGCGAGGCGAGAATAGGATTAGAACAGAGGAGGAATTTGAGTTGTTCGAAGGCAACGGTTTGCTCCATGGTCCAATTATACCGTTGCTTGGGACTGGTTAAGGTGATTAAGGGTGTAGCTACTGTACTGAAGTTCCTCACAAACCTACGGTAATAAGAAGCAAGACCAAGGAAGCGCAGGAACTGCTTCCTTGTAGTAGGCTGTGGATACTCTTTTGATGGCTTGAGTGTGGATATTTAACGGAGCCAGGCTGCCACTCCCTATAACATGACCCAGATACTGCACTTTACCTTTCGCGAAAGTGGACTTGCCCAGATTGATGGTGAGGCCGGCTTTCAGGAGCCTGGCGAACAATCGTTGCAGCTGGAGCAGGTGTTCGCTCCAGGTGTTGGATGCTACAACGATATCATCCAAATAGGCGTAGGTGTTGTCCAAGCCCTGGATGACGCGGTTGACAGCTCTCTGAAAGGTGGCCGGGGCATTGCAGAGTCCAAAGGGAAGCCGGTTATATCTGAAAAGTCCGAAAGGGGTGATGAAGGCAGACAATTCTTTAGCTCGCTCCGTTAGACACACCTGGTAATAGCCCTTGAGTAAGTCCACCTGGGACAGGTAGCGGGCATTACCAATGGCATCAAGTATGTCGTCAATCCTAGGTAATGGGTATGCATCTTTGACGGTGACTTTGTTGAGTTTCCTATAATCTGTACAAAGCCGGATCTTACCGTGAGGTTTGGGAACCAAGATACATGGTGAGGCCCAGGGGGACTCACAGGGGGTAGCCAGTCCATGGTCCAAGAGGTACTGTACCTCAGCACGCATGACTTCCTTCTTGCTAGGGCTGATTCGGTAGAATAGTTGGCGAATCGGCTGGGTGTCAGGTAGCAGTTGGATGTCGTGCCGAGTTACAATACACTCTTGTGGATCATCTCGAAACAACTCCTGATGTTCTCTGATGAGCTTGATGAATGAAGCACTATTATCGTCCTGAAAGTGATTGTGAATGTCAGTAAGGATTTCCGAATTAGAAAGCGCTGTCTCAGTGTCAGTGCTTTCGGAAGGAGAAGCAGGGAAGGTCTCACTGTGGCTGTATGGATCTGTAAAGGTGGAAACATTTAGTATCACAGTGGGAGGAGTACCATGATAGCTCTTTAATAGGTTGATGTGGCACAGCTGGGTCTTCCGCCGCCTATCGGGGGTCTCGAGAACGTAGTTGTAGTTATTCCGGCACTCCTTAACACGGTAGGGTCCTGAAAACCTGTTTTGTAGAGGAGAACCTGGGATAGGGAAATAGGCAAGTACTAAGTCTCCCGGTTTAAACTTCCTTACTTGGCAGTGCTGGTCGTAACGAGTCTTCATCCTCTCTTGGGCTTTCAGTAGGTTGTTTCTGGCAAAGGAATGGACCCTCTCTAGAATGTGTCGGAGGTTTTGAAGAAACCGGGGCACATTCTGATGCTCACTGAAGGTGGCATCACGTAGAGAATCCTTGGAAGCCTTGAGAGGTGTGCGGCACTTACGTCCGTAGAGCATCTCATAAGGATATACTCCTAGTGACTCGTTGGGAAGACTTCTGAAAATACACAGGATGAGATCAAGTTGCCTATCCCAATCCTTTGAGGTCTCATTGCAAAACTTTTTTAGGAGTGCCTTGATAGTCTGATGACTACGCTCAAGGGAACCCTGTGAAGCAGGATGATAGGGGCTAGACAGTACCTGTTTGATGTTGAACTCCTCCAGAGTCCGTTTGAAGAGATCACTGGTGAAGTTGGTGCCACAGTCGCTCTGAATCTCCCTCGGAAATCCATACTGGGTATCTTGGGGACCTAATTTTGCTTGTTTTGAGATGGTGGTACCCGACGTAGACACACTCCACACACCAAGAAGAAAGAAAACCTCCACTGCCGCCTTCCAGACCCGTCTCCCAGCCTAGCCAGATATGGATTGATACAGCATCTACACTCGGACAAGCAGCTGGGTCTAGCCCTGGCACTTTTTCTTCAACTTCAGCATTTCCTCTCACCGACTTCTCTTCAGCTGTCCCCACTTCAAGGCTCGCCCCAATGGGCATCTTCTCCTGTATATCATTCATTCATTCATTACTGGGTGAAGATCTTCAATAAATTCTTCACCACTGTAGCACCCGTAATGTTTTTCACTGGAACTGCTATGGGGAATCTGGTGGTAGGACACAGGAGGGTTAAGATATAGGCGTTGCCGGAACTGGTCCGAGGCAAAGGACCAACACAGTCAATAATAAGTCTGTGGAAGGGTTCCTCAGGCACCTGGATGGGTGTCAGTGGTGCTCTGGGAATTGAAACGTTCGGTTTACCTGCCTTCTGACACACGTGGCATTGCTTAACATGTTGCTTTACATCATTAACCATACCTGGCCAGTAGTAGTCTTGACGAATCCCATGGTATGTCTTGTTAAACCCGTAGTGTGATAGAGCTCCGTGGGCCAGGTGTAGAATCGTGGGCCGCAGGCTGGTAGGAATCACTAGTTGTTCAACGTTTGCCCAATCGTCCTCCTCCTTCAGTTTACTGGGTCTGTATCTGCGATAGAGTAATTCGTTCTCCAAGAAGAACCCAGGAATACTGTCGGATTGAGTCTCAGCCTGAAAGAATAATGGTGTCAAGGTAAGATCTTCTCTCTGTAACTTACGGAACTCCAAAGTGGTGAGATTTGGGGGTAGTTTCGAAGGGTCTTGAGGGACAGCGGTAGTAGTACAGTCAGCTGGCTGCGGTCGTGCTGCTTGAGCACGGGTGGTCACCATAACAGGAGGAGAAACTTCATCACTCTCTTGAACCTTTGCTGGAACATGCTTAAAAATCGGATTATCCAACACAGAGTTACCCACCTGGGGTTTGTCCTTGACGATCAGGTTGGTCGGTTGCAGGTCTTCTGCCAAGTCGTTGCCCAGGAGAAGTTGCACTCCAGGCATGGGAAAAGGCTTTTCCCTGACGGCGACTTGGACTTCACCGGTCACGAAGGGACAATCCAGGTGGACTCTGGCGAGAGGATAAGGAGTAGTAGCAGTAAGGTCAGTGATGAATACAGTCTCTCCTGTGTAGGCGACGTTGGGCACAGCTGATTTCAAGACGATCGATTGAAGAGCTGCTGTGTCCCTCAAGATCTTAAGTCCAAAACGTCCCTCAGAATCTGAACCGTGGGTAGTGATAGTTCCTGGATACAGATGCTTGCTAAAGAGACAGAGATCATTAACATGAACACCAACATTCATTACAGGCTTATCGGACTTAGGGGGAGTAGGTTTGGGCTTAGTGGATTCTGTGTTACCTTTAGATTGGGACTTACCACATTTTTCTATGGTATGTCCATAGAGTCGACAATACCTACAGTACAGTTGAGAGGTACCTTGATCTGGGCTCACTTTCTCGTAACTGTACCAAGACTTCTTACTGGTAGGTGGGTCTGGTGTCAGCCGGTGGATGAGGCTGTAAGTGTCAGCCGACTTCGCGCATTTCACCAAATCGGTCTCTTCCTTATCTGCTAAGTATAGGCGGACAGGAGGAGGTGCACGCCTCAAGAATTCTTCAACCAGTATGAGGTTGACGAGTTCTGGAAAAGTAGAGACATGTGCTGCCTCCAGCCATTTCATAAAATATCTCCGTTTGGTGTTAGCAAATTCTAAGAAGGTGGTGGTACTTGCCTTTACGTAGTCACGGAATTTTCGTCGGTAGCTTTCGGTGGAGAGAAGGTAGGCGTCCAACACAGCTTGCTTCAGGGTTGTGTAGTCGTTTTCAGATGCCAAAGTGCTGAGTGTGACTGCTGCTCTACCTGTTAGATGTACTCGGAGAAGGGTAGCCCATTGGTCGTCAGGCCAACTAAGTTGATTAGCAAGGGTCTCAAAAGTTGTGAAAAAAACACCAACCTCCGTTTCTATGAACGGTGGCATTAACTTACTTGCATGGGAGATATTGAAACTGGGAGGAAGACTACCTGCAGCTTGTAGGCGTTGAGCTTGGTGTGTAGTGTCCATCGTGAGTTCTCTGTTACGACAGTCTAGAGCAAGAGCCGCTTGTTGTTTTTCATGCTCGCGTTGCATCTCTAGTTGTCGTTGTCTTGTTTCAAGTTGTACTTTTTCACGCTCTTTGAATAGGGCCAATTCTCGATCACTTTCTTCTTTCCTCAGTGCGGCCTCTCGCTCTTTGAGGTGGATTTCTTCTTTCTTGAGTTGTACAGCTTCTTTCGCCAGGGCCGCCTCTCGTTCTTGCCCTTCCTTTCTGATGGCAGCTGCTTCCTTTTGTTGCTCCCGCTCGATCTTAGCAAGTTCTAGTTTGAGCTTCATTGCTGTCAAATCATGCTTATCTGAAATAGTGTATTGTTCGTGAGTATCAGAATCTATAGTCCCTTCATCCAAAAGGTGATCCAGTATTATATTATGTATGGCATATTTGTTGGCTCCATGGGGAACTTCCAGGTGATACTCATGTGCAAGAGTTATCAATTCGACCCTCTTAGCATGACGTAAGTTCCCTATTTCACTTTCTGGATCTGTCTGGAAAGCTTGGATACGAAACATGGTGAAAATGGCAAATAAATGTGACACGAATATACTGTGATGATATGGTGAATGTCAGAAACAGGAAAACGTGGCAACTGGTACCTATTGTTAGAGCATTGTTAGTGTCTGCAGACTTAACACTTTTCATGTGTTCTTTAAGTCTGTCATTCAGTGTACGGCTAGTTTCGCCAAAGTATTGGAGAGGACAAGACGAACAGTAAATAGAGTAGACACCAGCAGCATTAGAAGCAGGAGGAGCAGTGTGAACTAGATTGCTACGAAGTGTGTTAGTTTGTTGAAAGGCGAGTTTAATGTCAAGAGGACGAAAGGTATTGGTAAAAGTTTTGAGTTCAGATATGAAGGGAAGGCATAGTACAGTGCTACTAGTGTTGGAAGCAGGTTTAGGATGAAAGAAATTTCGTTTAGCTTGAGAGTAGGCAGAGTTGATGAAATGCAAAGGGTAACCAAGGCGAGAGAATGATTTGTAGATAAAGGCAATTTCAGAATCAAGAAACTGAGGGTCGCTGATGCGTAGAGCGCGGAGGAAGAGAGAGACGAGGACACTTTTCTTAACAGAAGGAGGATGGTAGGAAAAGAAGTGAATGTACATGGTTTACGGTAGACAGAGAAAGAGAACCCAGACACAGAGCTGTGAACATGAACGTCAAGAAAAGGAAGGAGGGAATTAGATTCCCACTCAACTTTGAAATGGATAGAAGGAACCAGATTGTTAAGAGAGGCGAGGAAAGGCTGGAAAAGATTAAGGTCATGAGGCCATAAAGCAAAAATGTCATCAACAGCGAAGCCATAGAGAGGGACGAGTATCAATAGAAGGAAGAAGAACAGTTTCGAAGTATTCCATGCAGAAATTAGCAAGAACAGTGGAGAGAGGGGAATCCATAGCAACCCCAAAAGTTTGAGTGTAATATTTACCGTTGAAAGAGAAAGAGTTAGAGTCAACACAGAGTCTAATGAGATCAAGGAAAACGTCAGTGGGAAGAGGGAGAGGAAGAAGGCTCTCTGACGCCTTCTGTCTAAGGAAAGAGAGAACGTCATCGAGCGGAACATTTGTAAACAGAGAGTCGACATCAAGACTAAACATTTTACAAGATGGTTGCAGGCGCAGTCTTTCTATGAAGTCCTGAGAGTGACGAAGGTGGGCAGGGGAAAAAGTGCCAAGGTAAGGCGTCAGGGTTTTAGCGAGCCAGGAGGCAAGAGGATAGCTGACAGAGCCCCGTGAAGAAATGATAGGACGAAGAGGAACACCAGGTTTATGAGTCTTAGGAAGACCATAGAAATAAGGAAGAGAAGGGCAGATGACACGGAAACGTTTAATGAGATCAAAGTCAGGAAGACAAAGACTAGAGAGCTGTCTTAGTTTGCGGTTAAAGGAAGTTTTGAGGCGATCCAAAGGGTTAGAAGTCAGAGGAGCATAAGTGCGAGAGTCAGAGAGCAAGACACAAGACGAAATTTCTTTCATCCTAAACCTGCTTCCAACACTAGTAGCACTGTACTATGCCTTCC
Source organism: Procambarus virginalis (assembly GCA_020271785.1). Taxonomy (NCBI): domain Eukaryota; kingdom Metazoa; phylum Arthropoda; class Malacostraca; order Decapoda; family Cambaridae; genus Procambarus; species Procambarus virginalis. Next base: position 58,350 of record WNGS01069935.1, on the reverse strand, counting down.
CTTCATATCTGAACTCAAAACTTTTACCAATACCTTTCGTCCTCTTGACATTAAACTCGCCTTTCGACAAACTAACACACTTTGTAGCAATCTAGTTCACACTGCTCCTTCTGCTTCTAATGCTGCTGGTGTCTACTCTATTTCCTGTTCGTCTTGTCCTCTCCAATACTTTGGCGAAACTGGCCGTACACTGAATGACAGACTTAAAGAACACAAGAGAAGTGTTAAGTCTGCAGACACTAACAATGCTCTCTTCAGCCATGTGAGGGATTCTAATCATCCCACTGATTGGTCTTCCTCCAAAATAATCTTTCCTGCCTCTACTCTAAACAGACGCCGTCTTGTGGAATCGGCTCTAATACACAACGTACCCAACATGAACTTGAGTCCTGGCTTTGTTACTGTGGACTCTTCCCTTTCACAGTATATACTCAAATGCTCTAATCTTTCTAACAAACGTGACTTAACATAAGCCTACCCCTTCTATTTTCTTTCTTTTTCCTTTTCTTTCTCTCTTCTCCCACGCTCCCTTGCTATCCTCTTCTTATTCCTATCTCCTTCTCATTCGGTGGTTATAATAGGAGCTGCCTCGTATGGGCCAATAGGCCTTCTGCAGCTCTTATTACTATTACTTCCCCTCTACTACACCTTACTTTGCTCCTCAGCTCTCTCTTGCCTATTTATTGCCTGTCTCTACTCCCTCATCACAATCGACTTGAGAATGGTGCAGGACGGACCGAAACGTCGTCGTCTCTTCACCTTCTAGTGTGTGGTCTGGTCAGCAACCACCTCTAGTTTCAGTAATCTGCCCCCAGACACACAATTCAGATTAATTGAATTAATAATTAAGCCGTGAAATTAACTAGTAAATGACTCAAGTATATGATTGACGTAAATTAACAATGCCATAATTTATGTCGGAAAACCCGACACCATTTACTAATATTAAATACAACAAGCAGATAATATTGCTGCTGGGTTGTATACACAAGTTAACCCATAGAAAATGTAGCCTGTAGTGAAATTTTCCATCAATAGGAAATGGGATATCATTGCCACGTTGCCACGTCGCTAATAAATTCACCAGCTATTCTGTTGGGAATTATTCTTAATGCAGCAGTCTTTCGACTTTTAACATCATAAAAACACCTCATTTGAATTAACTTAATTATCAGTACCAAAATAGAGTAAATGTGACCTTTCTACCATTATTGACATCTGGACAAGGAGAGCCAGAGGTCAGTAGTGGTGGGAGGTCAGCCATTGTTTATGACCAGAGTCGCTGGAGCGAGTCAGCTCCTATAATTCGCCATTGGACAAAGTGTTATGGAGATCAAACTAGTGCTTCTTCCATCATCAGCACGCAGTCAACTTTTAAACAAGGGAAGTGTAACACCGAAACCCGTTTTTTATCTAGTAATTTTCTGGCCAGTTATGCTAGGTAGATAGGGCGAACCGGTTAGCATGCATGACAAGCAACATCATCCAGGTAATTATTCCTTGGCCCTTATCATATAATATATCAATGTTTCCTCTGATATATCTGGTCATATATATAGGATTCCGGCTTTACAGCAAGTGCCCTTTGACATGAACAAGAAGAGGAAGCAGTACAGTTACTTGGTAAACCAGTACATGGGGTGGTGATGTTAGCCTCAAGCACCAGGATTATTTGGTGTCATCATTCTTGTTTAAACCTGGTGGACTAAGCCTGCCATACAAGAAGATAAGACCTCTTAATTTTCATTACTAATATATGTAGTTTTAAACTGTAGTTTGATTGGCTGCATATATATAAATTTAATATAAACCCCCCCTAATGTGCAAGGAGTCGATTTGTGAGAATATTGCAGAAAAACAGTCCACTAAACATGATACAAATTGCTATCGAAATATATAAATCAATATAAATATAAATTCTACATAAATTCATATAAATTAAATAAATATAAATCTCACAAGTCGGTTCCCCACAATAATCGTCACCATGCTTAGCACGTAGGCAAGTGCTTGAGTCAACTTCTTTGACGACTCTATATCCTCTGGTGGATGCTTGACCATGGTATTTTGGGGGGTTGTAGGCGAATGCACTTGGCATTCACCTGTGTCTGAGCCTAACCTAACTTAATCTAACTTTGTCCAAGGTGCTGTCTCTGCCTTACTATTTACCTAATGTTCTCTCATTCATATAATTTCCTAAATAATCCATCAAGTCTCCATGCACTTATGCAAGCATCTACCTCAGTATCATTGTAAAATTTTACTCTTAAATCTAATCTTACCCTATTCTATTTAAATTTTAAATTTAATTGTATTGATTTAAGTCATTTATTGAAATTAATTATTGATCTCATTTTGTTCTCTTAATTAAGTTCAGACTAATTATAGGTTAAAAACTAAGCTAAATAAAATTTATTATCTTTAAGAATATTTTACTTTACAATTATCATTTGTCAAATTTTTTATATATTCATCTTGACAGTCTCTGTTGATTTTTTGTTCTCTCCACCAAACTTGTGTATCCTTCATCGATATCTTGTGACCTGAGTGTATCTCTATTTAAACTACCTCATTTTGTCTTAGTGTAACTTTAGTATTAAACTTTAGTGTACTTATAATAGTATAGTAAGCAAGCTTTTCATTTTATAGATTTCATAATTGCTTTTTTACTTTTTTGGTCATCTATTGTTATTAATTATTCTAGTTTATTTTTTACATTCCTAGTTCCCATTAAGTTTTTATTACTTAAATTACCTTTAAGTTTATATTACTTTAGAATTTTTATTCTACTTTTCTTTATTTTCTATTTTCTATTTTGCCACTCTTGCCTTGTTTTCCTGCAACCAGCCTTTTTATGCAGACAAGTATAGACCCAGACCTAAACCTCTTATCCACTATCTATGACAATCATCACTTTAATGATCAAAATTGCAGATATTTTACAGCACATGATGTAAACAATGTATTAACACATAATCACAATATCTCTGTAATCAACTTGAACGTTAGATCCCTAGGTAAACACTTCGTTGATGTTAGTGCCTTGATTGAAACTATTGACAACAAATTCTCTTTTATTATACTTACTGAAACGTGGTTGAAAGAGGATACTACTCAACTCTTTAACATGCCTAACTACTCTGCAATTCACAACTGTCGTCAAATTCAGAGAGGTGGTGGCACTGCTCTTTACTACCACCAAGAACTAACATGCTTAAAAATAATTAGAACTAGAGACTGCTGTGGGGAGTATATCTTCGCCAGTTTCAGAGTCAAGGGTGCCGAGTCTGTCCTGTCTGTGGGTGCAGTCTATAGAATTCCTAACACTGATGTATCCGAATTCAATTCAAACCTTAGAAATCTAATACTCGATAACAGACTGAACAAAAACCTTCTAATTATCGCAGGGGACTTTAATATTGACCTCTGCGAGATTGAACACCCTACTGCTGTTAGCTTCCTCAACTGTATGAATTCCTGCTTCCTCATACTCTTAATCACTAGACCTACTAGAATCACTGATAGTACTGCCACGACTCTTGATCACATTTGGACCAACATAACCTTTCCGCTTACTTCAGGTATAATCACCGATAGCACTACAGACCATTACCCCACATTTCTCTTAACTAACATTATCAAACCACCTCTTGAGTCAAGGGAGTTAAGCTTTAGGCTGCACAATGAAACTGCTATAGACAATTTTATAACTGCTGCTGATAATGTCAACTGGGAATCCGAGTTAGGAAACATAGGGGACATCAACCTAGCAGTGCAATCTTTTCTTCAAAAAACTCTTAACCTTTATAACACCCACTGTCCTAGGCTTACAAAACAAGTCACAACCAAGAGGCTTAGCAATCCTTGGCTTACAAAAGGAATACTTAAATCCATTAATAAAAAACATGACCTTGAGAAGAATTATAGGTTAGGAACCGTCTCCAAAGAATTTTCAAAGAATTACTCGTTATTGCTATCTAAAATAATTAGACGAGCCAAAACTAAATACTACGAAGATAAATTTACCCAAATAAAGAGCAACATTAAAAAAACTTGGAGCACAATCTCACAAATATTGGGATCAAAGAAGATTTTAAATAACAAACCAACACTCCTGTCCAATAACGATGGTCAGCTTTCAGCCTCTGATTCTGCTATTGAGTTCAATAGGTTCTTCTCTTCCATTGGGTCATCCCTTGCAAATGATATTCCATCTTCCAGTACTGATGTTAAGGACTATCTTACAGGTAACTATCCACAGTCTCTGTACCTAAAGCCTACTAATTCCACTGACGTCAATGAGATAATCCTTTCCCTTAAAACCAAGTCTAGTGCCCTTGATGAGATACCAACTTTAATTTACAAAAAAGCCTCCAGATCTTTAGCCCCTGCTATTGCATTGCTCTTCAACAAGTCACTTGAACTCCAAACCTTTCCAGATATTCTAAAGAAAGCGAGAGTAACCCCTGTCCACAAATGTGGTGATCTCACAGATGTTAACAACTACAGACCTATATCAATCCTGCCTAACTTGTCAAAAATATTTGAAAAACTAATCTACAAGCAGCTTTACTCTTATCTAGCCAAACACAATATACTTAGCTCTTGTCAATATGGCTTCAGACCCAAAAAAAGCACTAACGATGCACTTATTAGTATGATTAACTTGATTCATGCAGCTCTTGATAAAAATGAGTTCCCTGTTGGGTTATTTGTGGACCTGCGTAAGGCTTTTGACACTGTCAACCACCAAACCTTCTTCTTAAATTACATCATTATGGAGTCAGAGGACACTCACTGCAATACCTCAAATCTTACTTACTGACAGGCTCCAGTATGTTTCTGTGAATAATTCAATTTCTCCCACCCTACCCATCAACATTGGTGTTCCTCAGGGCAGCATACTTGGCCCTCTCCTCTTTCTCATCTACATTAATGACCTTCCAAATGCCTCCCAACACCTCAAACCAATTCTATTTGCTGACGACACAACCTTCATTTACTCCAGTCCTGACCCCCCTTGCTCTAAATGCCACAGTAAATACTGAGCTAAATAAAGTCCATCTTTCGCTAACTGCCAACAAACTCACCCTTAACATTGACAAAACTTTTATATTCTGTTTGGCAATAAGTCCTCTAATCATATAAATCTCAAAATAAACAATACCCAAATTTGTAACAAATTAGATGGCAAATTCCTTGGCATTCTCATTGACCACAAGCTGAATTTCCAGGGACACATTCTAAATATATCTAAAAAAGTTTCAAAAACTGTTGGCATTCTTTCTAAGATCAGATATTATGTACCCCGCCCTGCCCTGGTGACTCTCTATTACTCCCTCATCTATCCATATCTCAAATATGGTATTTGTGCTTGAGGTTCTACTACCCAAAATCATTTACGTCCTCTAATTACTCAACACAAAGCTGCTATTAGGACAATATCCAACTCTGGCCCCAGACATCACTCGGTACCCCTACTCAAATCTCTGAATATGTTAGATATTAAGTCACTGCACATTCTCTCATGTGTATCATACATATATAAAACGCTGAACTGTAATGCCAATCCTGAACTCAAAAGCTTCATTGAAGGTTGTAACAGAACCCATGAGCACCACACCAGAAATAAATACAGTTTTGATATTCCAAGAGTACGACTTAATCAAACTAGAAATGCTCTACAAATCAAAGGACCTAGAATGTGGAATGACCTTCCCAATCATGTTAAAGACTGTACCTCTCTCAACCAGTTTAAGATTAAAACTAAACACTACCTATTAAATTCCCTGTAACCTACCTTACCCCTCTATTGTCAACCCATGTCTGTTATTTTTTTTAATCAATGCTGTTTGTCAACCTTTTGTATTTGTGCTGCTTTTTCAGTCATGTTCCCCTTTTTTTATCTTTATTTGTATTTGTTCTCAACACATTTTATTCTTTATGCTCAATTAGTATTAAGTTCTAGATATGGCCACTGCCTTTTGAACGAAAGGCGGTGGAATTTCTGATGGGGAAGGAAGACAATTGCGCACCGCGTCCCGCAAGGCGCAGTGCGGACAGTCTGGGTGGCATAAATAGCACGGAATGGGAGGTTTCTCTCTCACTCCGCTCCCGTCACCGTCCGCGACTCAAGAAGCGTCCACGCTCAGCGCCGCGCTTCATCGACACGTGGGCCAGTACTCTATACTGCATCTCAAGCAAATGGACCCCATCCCCGCTACCATGGTCCCAGCTCTGACTTTCCCTGATCAGGCAGGGGCTCCCTGTCGTACTCAGCAAACCTTAAGGTAAAAGAGTTTCCTGTTCAAGTTAGTCAGGACTTTCCCCAGTGCTGGCGTGTGGTTGCGCCATCCCTCGCGGCCCGTTCGTACCGCCTTAGCTAGTTCCCTAGGCTTCCCGCTTGTTTGCCTGCCTGGGGTTGCAGGTGCGCCTCCAGGTCGGGAATGGTGTGCTGCTTGTCTGCGGCGTCTCACGTGGCCAGGTTTCGGTGGTCCTGGGGCCCGGGCCCTAATGTACGCTCGGTGGAGCATTCGTCCCAGGTGTGCCCTCCCAGGCGTTTATCGGGAGCCCGGTTTGCTGTGCCCCTAGGCTTGCCCTAGGGGCCATGTTTCACCCGCGCCTGGTCGTGCGTGCACGGCCAGGCTCCCTCTGTGGGCTGGCATCGCCCTCTGTGGCGACGTCACGTGGCTGGTTTCTGTGGACCTGAGCCCTGGGGCCCATGCCCGGTAGGCGGCGCCCACGTGGCTTGGAGCTCTATAGAGCACTCGCCCCAGCGATGCTTTTCGTTTCCGACACCCCCCCTCCCAGGCGTCTTCCCTGGAACCCGGTCTGTGGCGTCTCCTAGGCTTGTCCCTAGGGGCCAGGGTTCGTGACGCGTTTCTAGTCGTGCGTGTCCGGCCAGGCTCCCTGCGAGCGTCCTGGCGTCACCTTGGCGGCGACGCCTCCTGGCCTGGATTAGTCGTCTTTGTCCCTAGGGACCGACCCTAGGGGCCCATGCCAAGGTTGGCTGGTGTAGCCCAGCCTGTTCGTTCATAGTAGTTTGTCTGGCTGGTGTAGCCCAGCCTGTTCGTCCCTAGACGTTTGCCTGGCTGGTGTAGCCCAGCCTGTTCGACCTAAACGTTTGTCTGGCTGGTGTATCCCAGCCAGTTCGACCCTAAACGTTTGTCTGGCTGGTGTAGCCCAGCTTGTTCATCCCTAGAAGTTTGGCTTGCTGGTGTAGCCGAGCCTGTTCGTACCTAGCCGTTTGGCTGGCTGGTGTAGCCCAGCCCGTTCGTCCTAGACGTTTGTCTGGCTGGTGTAGCCCAGCCTGTTCGTACCTAGCGTTTTCTGGCTGGTGTAGCCCAGCCTGTTCGTCCCTAGACGTTTGTCTGGCTGGTGTAGCCCAGCCTGTTCGTCCTAGACGTTGGTCTGGCTGGTGTAGCCCAGCCTGTGCGTCCTAGACGTTTGTCTGGTTGGTGTAACCCAGCCTGTTCGTCCCCAGACGTTTGTCTGGTTGGTGTAGCTCAGCCTGTCCGTCCTAGACGTTTGTCTGGCTGGTGTAGCCCAGCCTGTTCGTAGCTACACGTTTGTCTCGCCGGTGTAGCCCAGCATGTGCGTCCTAGACGTTTGTCTGGCTGGTGTAGCCCAGCCTGTTCGTCCCCAGACGGTTGTCTGGCTGGTGTAGCTCAGCCTGTTCGTCCTAGATGTTTGTCTGGCTGGTGTAGCCCAGCCTGTTCGTACCTACACGTTTGTCTGGCTGGTGTAGCCCAGCCTGTTCGTACCTACTCGTTTGTCTGGCTGGTGTAGCCCAGCCTGTTCGTACCTACACGTTTGTCTGGCTGGTGTAGCCCAGCCTGTTCGTACCTACACGTTTGTCCGGCTGGTGTAGCCCAGCCTGTTCGTTCCTCACGTTTGTCCGGCTGGTGTAGCCCAGCCTGTTCGTACCTACACGTTTGCCTGGCTGGTGTAGCCCAGCCTGTTCTTACCTAGTCTTTTGTCTGGCTGGTGTAGCCCAGCCTGTTCGTCCAATACGTTCGGCTGTTTGGCGCCGCACAGCCTGTTCGTCCCAGTCGTTTGCCTGGCTCGTGTAGCCCAGCTTGCTCGCCCCAGACGTTCGTCTGGCTGGTGTAGCCCAGCCTGTTCGTCTTATACGTTGGGCTGTTCGGCGTAGCACAGCCTGTTCGTCCCAGTTGTTTGCCTGGCTCGTGTAGCCCAGCTTGTTCGTCCCAGACGTCTGTCTGGCTGGTGTAGCCCATCTCGTTCTTCCCAGACGTTTGTCTGGCTGGTGTAGCCCAGCTCGTTCGTCCCAGACGTTTGTCAGGCTGGCGTAGCCCAGCTCGTTCGTCCCAGTCGTTTGTCAGGCTGGTGTAGCCCAGCTCGCTCGTCCCAGACGTTTGTCTGGCTGGTGTAGCCCAGCTCGTTCGTCCCAGACGTTTGTCAGGCTGGCGTAGCCCAGCTCGTTCGTCCCAGTCGTTTGTCAGGCTGGTGTAGCCCAGCTCGCTCGTCCCAGACGTTTGTCAGGCTGGTGTAGCCCAGCTCGTTCGTCCCAGTCGTTTGTCAGGCTGGTGTAGCCCAGCTCGTTCGTCCCAGACGTTTGTCTGGCTGGTGTAGCCCAGCTCGTTCGTCCCAGACGTTTGTCTGGCTGGTGTAGCCCAGCTCGTTCGTCCCAGTCGTTTGTCACGCTGGCGTAGCCCAGCTCGTTCGTCCCAGATGTTTGTCTGGCTGGTGTAGCCCAGCTCGCTCGTCCCAGACGGTTGTCAGGCTGGCGTAGCCCAGCTCGTTCGTCCCACACGTTTGGCAGGCTGGCGTAGCCCAGCTCGTTCGTCCCAGTCGTTTGTCAGGCTGGTGTAGCCCAGCTCGTTCGCCCCAGATGTTTGTCTGGCTGGTGTAGCCCAGCTCGTTCGTCCCAGACGTTGTCTGGCTGGTGTAGCCCAGCTCGTTCGTCCCAGACGTTGTCTGGCTGGTGTAGCCCAGCTCGTTCGTCCCAGACGTTTGTCTGGCTGTTGTAGCCCAGCTCGTTCGTCCCAGACGTTTGTCTGGCTGTTGTAGCCCAGCTCGTTCGTCACAGCTGCTTGTCTGGCTGGCACAGCCCCGCTTGTTCGTCACAGACGTTTGTCTTTTGTTGCACTTTTGAGAATATTATTGCTTTAAGCTAGCCATTCTCCCTTGTTTATTCCTGTTTATTAACCATTCCATCCCTTGAACTTTACAGTTTACTCTTCCAAACCATACCATGCACTATTACTATTTAACCTACCATCTTATCCCTTGATTAATCCCGCTTTAAGCCAACAAATCTTCCCATGTTTATCACTATTTCTTTCGTTTGTTCATCTTATATCAAGTATATGAAGCGACTTGAGCGACCTGAAGCAACTTATATGAAGCGACTTGAGAATGGTCCAGGACGGACCGAAACGTCGTCGTCCCTTCAACTTCTAGTGTGTGGTCTGGTCAACATACTTCAGCCACGTTATTGTGACTCTTCGCCTGCTTATATCAAGTACATTATATTACGGTCTTATTCTATTATTAGAATATATTATTCCCCTCCCGTTCTCACTGTTCTGTCTACTCCTACAGGGTAGGCGCGGGACGTAGAGCGGTCTGTTGGCTTGGGTGGGCTACGACAGGTTATCAATTATTTAAGTTTTCCTAAATTAATTTATTACATTGTTCAGCTTTCAGTTATGCCTTGTATTTACTTACTAATCCAGTTGCAGAGTTAAAGCAGTATCCATTGCTGTGGGATACGCAGTTAATTTGTTTCACTTTTGAGACTATTATTGTTTTAATCTAGACCAACTATACCATGGATAAGTACTGTTTTAATTATCCATTCTATCCCATGGACATTAGTTTTAATCTATCCAAACTATACAGAGAGAGCGGGAAGCGCTGGCGGGTGGACCGGCACTGGCACCTCTGCAGAAAATTCGTGTTATTTTCGTCTCCACTCAACGCTGCATGGCCTAACTGCTGCCCAGCATGAGTAAGTGCATGGAGACTTAATATGCCATAACTCACAGTGAACTTCAACAGAAATCAACCAAAATTACCCAATTTTCGCCGGTTACAAGTCACTCCGTACATTGACAACATCGCACACTAAGATATTTACAACTTCGGACACCAGCTTTCGACGTTTCGCATATGTGTACGTGTTCCATATTAAAACGACAATATAATGCTATTAACAATTAAAATCTTCCACTTAACAGGCATTTAGTTATTTAATGAAGTTTAGTGATGTAATAGACATAGTCCGGAGTTCGTAATGACGCCGCCCGCCAGCGTAAACACAACACACCCGGAATGCCCACAAACACGATACAACGCACAAAACACAACACTTCTGTTAGTTTTTGGATAAACTCCTTTTATATTTATTATGTGATAGTTATACTTGTATAAAATGATAAATATTACAGTTAAGCTCCTAATATTTAATATTAATCAATAAAAAAGAAGTCAGAAGCCACACGCCTGTCTGTACATGTCTTTTGTGTAAAAGTATTTTGGGCGTTCATGTACTTGTGCGCTAACTGGCGTTCACAACTGTTCTCGCCTACAAGCATTAGAATTAAACAAACGAATTTATTTATTCATTTATATACAAGAAGACACATTTTCTCGAGAGAGAAATATATCTGACTTATCAAGTATGTAGCTTGCTTAGCAAAAGGAATTATTAAATTTGGGTTCAGTTTAACTACCACTCAATGGATGATTAATTGGGGCATAATAAAGGATAAAATGAAAGATAGGGAAACAACATTAGAGAGATAAACTCGAGAGAGGTTTTCATGTTAACCCAAAAATTATTTGAAGAGCAAGACGGACTGCGGGGTCAGGCAATTGATCCCCATGCTATCGTGATGGGGATCAGCCATTTCACGTGTTAATGACTCTTGCATAGTTGTGTAGTTAGGGACAACAGGGTAAAGGGGTAATGGACATTGTAGGTTCATTGTTCTACCTGGGAATCCTCCACTGTTTTATATCTTATGTATGTACTCACCTAGTTGAGGTAGCGGGGGTTGAGCTCTGGCTCTTTGGTCCCGCTTCTCAACTGTCAATCAACTGATATACAGATTCCTAAGCCTACTGGGCTCTGTCATATCTACATTTGAAACTGTGTATGGAGTCAGCCTCCACCACATTACTGCCTAATGCATTCCATTTATTAACTACTCTGACACTGAAAAGTTCTTTCTAATGTCTCTGTGGCTCATTTGGATACTCAGCTTCCACCTGTGTCCCATTGTGCGTGTACCACATGTGTTAAATAAATGTGTGTATGTATGTATGTATGTATGTATGTATGTATGTATGTATGTATGTATGTACGTACGTATGTATGTATGTATGTATGTATGTATGTATGTATGTATGTATGTATGTATGGTTGTATTTATGTATGTATGTATGTATGTACTTTGCTCTAAAAAAACATTATCATTAACATATGTATGCATATATATATCTATGCAATATAGTCTGAAAATGAACATTGCAGAGTTCATTTTTCAACTTCCCCCGACAGAGAAGAAAAACATAAGAAATATTGAGAACATTCGTGTTAGAATCATTAAGCTCACCCTTTCGGTAATATTCCATATTATTTATATATGTATATATATATATATATATATATATATATATATATATATATATATATATATATATATATATATATATATATATATATATATATATATATATATATATATATATATATATATATATATATATATATATATATATATATATATATATATATATATGTATATATATATATATGTATATATATATATATATATATATATATATATATATATATATATATATATATATATATATATATATATATATATATATATATATATATATATATATATATAGTATATTCCGATAATTGTAAGGAGAAAGGGAAGAGAAAGGGTGGGGGAAGAGAAAATTAGAATACAGTAAGTTAAAAACAATTAACAAGCCGGAGCGCGGGTCAGGTCACTCGAGAATAGGATACGCACAAACCTGTATACCAAACACAAGGGTGCTAATTGACTAGTTGTTGAAGGGGAGAGATGTGTGATGGGGGAATGTAATTTGCGGAAGATGGAGAAGGGGTATTTAGAACGGTAAGTTAGAGAGGGGGGGCAACTAAGGTGCATCATTGAAAAGCAAATGAGCATCATTGCAGTAGCAGGAGCCACGCACATCTTTAGCCTGCGTTGTTGAGACATTGTCAATTAAGCGGTGTCCAATAACAGTATCTTCGGTATTTAAACAATACCTTTAAAAATACTGGAAATATTGAAAGATATTAATCCAGATATTAATCCCCTTGTGTGCAACAGCTTCAAGCTCAACAAGTGGCAATATAAAATAGAGAACAGGCGATTGTTTTTTGCTCATAGTGTAATAAACCCCATTGGCCCACCCACCCGCTGAAGCCGTAAATGCCAAGACATTACTTCCGTTTAAAATTAAGCCGGAAAAATCTTCAGGTACGTGGAGGATGAGGGAGGCCTTTGAGCAACCGCCGACTTCCTGCCCCGTCGAGACCATCTGTGGTCGCCCTCAGCCAAATTCATGTAAAACATGTATGTGTGTGTATTAAATATTTTGATTTATTATTTGCAGGATTTAGCTGTTAGCTCTTGGACCCCGCCTTTCTAAGCATTGGTTGTCTAACGTACCGACTCTCGACCTCTTTTCCTCCATCATATCTAAACAACATATATTTTTATCTAACACACACACACACACACACACACACACACACACACACACACACACACACACACACACACACACACACACACACACACACACACACACACACACACACACACACACACACACACACACACACACACACACACACACACACACACACACACACACACACACACAGCCCCAGGATGCAGCCTGTAGCAGCTTTCTAACTTCCAAGTTCCTATTTACTGCAAGGTGAATAGGAGCATTAGTGTGTGTATGTTTGTGTGTGTGTGTGTGTGTGTGTGTGTGTACGTGTACTCACCTATTTGTGCTTGCGGGGGTTGAGCTTTGGCTCTTTGGTCCCGCCTCTCAACTGTCAATCAACTGGTGTACAGATTCCTGAGCCTACTGGGCTCTATCATATCTACATTTGAAACTGTGTATGGAGTCAGCCTCCACCACATCACTGCCTAATGCATTTCATCTGTTAACTACTCTGACACTGAAAAAGTTCTTTCTAACGTCCAAGTGGCTCAGTTGGGTACTAAGTTTCCACCTGTGTCCCCTTGTTCGCGTACAACCCGTGATAAACAGTTTATCTTTAAGTACCCTATCATTTGCTCTGAGAATTTTGTAGGTAGTGATCATGTCTCCCCTTACTCTTCTGTCTTCCAGTGTCGTGAGGTGCATTTCCCGCAGCCTGTCCTCGTAACTCATGCCTCTTAGATCTGGGACTAGCCAAGTGGCATACCACAGAATGTTTTCAATCTTCGTCTTGAGCTTGACAAGGTGTGTACTCACCTAATTGTGCTTGCGGGGCTTGAGCTCTGGCTCTTTGGTCCCGCCTCTCAACCGTCAATCAACAGGTGTACAGGTTCCTGAGCCTAATGGGCTCTATCATATCTACACTTGAAACTGTGTATGGAGTCAGCCTCCACCACATTACTTCCTAATGCATTCCATTTGTCAACCACTCTGACACTAAAAAAGTTCTTTCTAATATCTCTGTGGCTCATTTGGGCACTCAGTTTCCACCTGTGTCCCCTTGTGTTAAATAGCCTGTCTTTACCGTGTCGATTCCCTTGAGAATCTTGAATGTGGTGATCATGTCCCCCCTAACTCTTCTGTCTTCCAATGAAGTGAGGTTTAATTCCCGTAGTCTCTCCTCGTAGCTCATACCTCTCAGCTTGGGTACTAGTCTAGTGGCAAACCTTTGAACCTTTTCCAGTTTAATCTTATGCTTGACTAGATATGGACTCCATGCTGGAGCAGCATACTCCAGGATTGGTCTGACATATGTGGTATATAATGTTCTGAAAGATTCCTTATATAAGTTTCTAAAGGCCGTTCTTATGTTAGCCAACCTGGTGTGTGTGTGTGTGTGTGTGTGTGTGTGTGTGTGTGTGTGTGTGTGTGTGTGTGTGTGTGTGTGTGTGTGTGTGTGTGGTGTGTGTGTGTGTGTGTGTGTGTGTATGTACTCACCTAATTGTACTCACCTAATTGTGCTTGCGGGGGTTGAGCTTTGGCTCTTTGGTCCCCCTCTCAACTGTCAATCAACTGGTGTACAGTTGAATATGTGTGTGGTGTGTGTGTGTGTGTGTGTATCACTTAGTTGTGTTTACGGGGGTTGAGCTTTGCTCTTTCGGCCCGCCTCTCAACTGTCAATCAACTGTTTCTCACTACACTAACTACTTTTTTTTTTCCACACCACACACACACACACACACACCGGAAGCAGCCCGTGACAGCTGACTAACTCCCTGGTACCCTATTTACTGCTAGGTAACAGGGGCATTCAGGGTGAAAGAACTTTGCCCATTTGTTTCTGCCGGTGCGGGAATTGAACCCGCACCACAGAATTACGAATCCTGCTCGCTATCCACCAGGCTACCTGGCCCCCACCAGGCTACCTGGCTACCTACCTGTGTGTGTGTG
>WNGS01069935.1:11073-26646 GCA_020271785.1 Procambarus virginalis | reverse complement strand
TGGTGTGTTGTGTGTGTGTGTGTGTACTCACCTATTAACCTATTTGTGCTTGCGGGGGTTGAGCTTTGGCTCTTTGGTCCCGCCTCTCAACTGTGTGTGTGTGTGTGTGTTGTGTGTGTGTGTGTGTGTGTGTGTGTGTGTGTGTGTGTGTGTGTGTGTGTTGTGTGTGTGTGTGTGTGGTGTGTGGTGGTGTGTTACTCACCTAGTTGTACTCACCTAGTTGTGCTTGCGGGGGTTGAGCTCTGGCTCCTTGGTCCCGCCTCTCAACCGTCAATCAACAGGTGTACAGTTCCCTGAGCCTAATGGGCTCTATCATATCTACACTTGAAACTGTGATGGAGTCAGCCTCCACCACATCACTTCCTAATGCATTCCATTTGTACAACCACTCTGACACTAAAAAGTTCTTTCTAATAGTCTCTGTGGCTCATTTGGGCACTCAGCTTTCCACCTGTGTCCCCTAGTGCGTGTGGCCCTTGTGTTAAACAGCCTACTTTATCATACCCTGTCGATTCCCCTGAGGAATCTTGAATGTGGTGATCATGTCCCCCCTAACTCTTCTGTCTTCCAACGAGTGAGGTTTAATTCCTGCAGTCGCTCCTCGTAGCTCATACCTCTCAGCTCGGGTACTAGTCTGGTGGCAAAACCTTTGAACCTTTTCCAGTTTAGTCTTATGCTTGACTAGATAGGGACTCCATGCTGGAGCCGCATACTCCGGATTGGTCTGACATATGTGGTATATAATGTATCGAAAGATTCCTTACACACGTTCTAAGGCCGTTCTTATGTTAGCCAACCTGGCATATGCTGCTTGATGTTATCTCTTGATATGAGCTTCAGGGGACAGGTCTGGCGTGAGTATCAACCCCCAGGTCCTTTCTCTCTCTCTGACTCTGAAGTATTCTTCTCCCAAATGATACTTGTATCTGGTCTCCGGCTTCTTAACTACTCTGACACTGAAAAAGTCCTTCTAACGTCTCTGTGGCTCATGTGGGTACTCAGTTTCCACCTGTGTCCCCTGGTTCGCGTACCACCAGTGTTGAATAGTTTATCCTTGTTTACCCGGTCGATTCCCCTGAGGATTTTGTAGGTTGTGATCATGTCTCCCCTTACTCTTCTGTCTTCCAGTGTCGAAAGGTGCATTTCCCGCAGCCTTTCCTCGTAACTCATGCCTCTTAATTCTGGGACTAGTCTAATGGCATACCTTTGGAATTTTCCAGCTTCGTCTTGTGCTTGACAAGGTACAGGCTCCATGCTAGGGCTGCATACTCCAGGATTGGTCTTACATATGTGGTATACAAGATTCTGAATGAATCCTTACACAGGTTCCTGAACGCTGTTCTGATGTTAGCCAGCCTCGCATGTGCCGCAGACGTTATTCTTTTTATGTGGTCTTCAGGGGACAGGTTTGGTGTGATATAAACTCCTAGATATTTCTCTCTGTCCGTTTCATTAAGTACTTCATCTCCTATTCTGTATCCCGTGTCTGGCCTCCTGGTTCTACTGCCTAGTTTCATTAATTTGCATTTACTCGGGTTGAACTTCAACAGCTATTTGTTGGACCATTCACTCAGTTGGTCTAGGTCATCTTGTAGCCTCCTACTATCATCCTCTGTTTCAATCCTCCTCATAATTTTTGCATCATTAGCAAACATTGAGAGAAACTAGTCTATACCCTCTGGGATAGCATTTACATATATCAGAAACAGTATAGGTCCAAGAACTGACCCTGCGGGTCTCCACTTGTAACGTCTCGCCAATCTGAGACCTCACCCTTCACACTGACTCGTTGTCTCCTGTTGCTTAGGTACTCCTTTATCCAATGGAGTACCTTCCTTTCACTCCAGCCTGCATCTCCAGCTTTTTCACTAGCCTCGTGTGTGGTACTGTATCAAAGGCTTTCTGACAATCCAAAAATATGCAGTCTGTCCACCCTTCTCTTTCTTGCCTGATTTTTGTTGCCTGGTCGTAGAATTCAAGTAACCCTGTGAGGCAGGACCTGCCATTCCTGACCCCATGTTGATGCTGTGTTACAAAGTTCTTTTGCTCCAGATTTTCCACTAGCTTTCTTCGCACAATCTTCTCCATCAGCTTGCATGGTATGCAGGTTAGGGACACTGGCCTGTAGTTCAGTGCCTCCTGCCTATCCCCTTTCTTGTATATTGGAACTACGTTAACTGCTTTCCAAATTCTGGTAGTTCCCCTGTTGCCAGTGATTTGTTACACACTGTGGAGAGTGGCAGGCACAGTTCTTCTGCTCCTTCCTTTAGTATCCAAGGGGAGATTCCATCTGGGCCTATAGCATTTGTCACATCCAACTGTAGTAAACACTTCCTTACTTCCCCGCTGGTAATCTCAAACTCTTCCAGTGGTTCCTGGTTAACTATTCCCTCTCTTACCTCTGGAATTTCTCTTTGCTCTAAGGTGAAAACCTCCTGGAATTTCTTATTCAGTTCCTCACACACTTCCTTGTCGATTGTAGTGAATCCTTCTGCCCCTATCCTTAATTTCATAACCTGTTCCTTTACTGTTGTTTTTCTCCTGATGTGGCTATGCAGAAATTTAGGCTGAGTCTTTGCCTTGCTTGTAATTTTATTTTCGTATTGTCTTTCTGCCTCTCTTCTCATCCTGACATATTCATTCCTGGCATTCTGGTATCTTTTTCTGCTCTCCAGTGTCCTGCTATTCCTATAGTTCTCCATGCCCTTTTACTTTGCT
This sequence comes from Procambarus virginalis, assembly GCA_020271785.1. Taxonomy (NCBI): domain Eukaryota; kingdom Metazoa; phylum Arthropoda; class Malacostraca; order Decapoda; family Cambaridae; genus Procambarus; species Procambarus virginalis. Next base: position 23,928 of record WNGS01069935.1, on the reverse strand, counting down.
GCTTAGCTAGCCTACATCTCTGATTAAACCATGGGTTCCTCATCTTCATTTCACTGTTTTCCTTTTGGACTGGGAGAAACTTGTTTGCTGCGTCCTTGCACTTCTGCGTGATGTAGTTCATCATGTCTTGGGCCGTCTTTCCCCTGAGCTCTGTTTTCCATGCTATATCTGTTAGAAATTTTCTTATCTCCTCATAGTTTCCCTTTCGGTATGCTAACCTTTTGTTTTCGTTATCCCTTCTCAAGTTCAATAACCCTTCTTCAATCAGGTACTCAAACACCAGTACCCTATGGTCGCTCATTCGTACTGGGGCCTCAAAACCGATTTCTCTTATGTCGGAGTCGTTCAGAGTGAAGACTAGGTCGAGTCTCACTGGTTCGTCATTTCCTCTCATCCTCGTGGGTTCTCTGACATGCTGGGTTAAAAAGTTTCTAGTCACCACCTCCAATAGTTTGGCTCTCCACGTATCCTCACCTCCATGCGGTTCTTTGTTCTCCCAGTCAATCCTTCTGTGATTGAAGTCCCACATGATGAGCAGGTGGGATCTGTTTCTACAGGCAGCAGAGGCTACCCTTTCAATTATAGTGTTAACTGCCATGTTGTTGTTATCATATTCTTTACTGGGTCTTCTGTCATTTGGTGGAGGGTTATATATTACTGCTACTACTATTCATGGTCCTCCCATTGTCATAGTGCCTGCTATGTAGTCTCTGAAACACTCACAGCCCGGGATAGCCATCTCCTTAAAACTCCATTCCTTTCTCATGAGTAGGGCCACTCCACCTCCTTCCCTCTTTTTCCTTATTTTTGTGTACTCCTGGGGAAATACGGCATTCGTTATGATTCCAGAGAGTTTTGTTTCAGTGAGTCCGATTACATCTGGGTTCACTTCTTGTGCTCTTTCCCTTAGTTCACTTGCCTTGCTTGTGATCTCATCTGTGTTCGAGTACATTACCTTGAAACTGACTCTCTTCTGCTTCTCCTCTGGGGGGTGGGAGGAACTGTGGGATCTGGGGTGAGTGGGAGCTGGGAGGATCTTTTACGGGAAGACTGGTGGAGGAGGAAGGGCTTGGGGGGGAGAGGGGTAGGGGGGGAGAGGAGGATGATAGGAGAGGTGAGAGGGGTAGGGTAGGGGGGAGAGTGAGTTGGGGGGAGAGTGAGAGGATGTGAGAGGGGGAGGGTTGGGGGAGCATGGGGGGAGGAGAGGCTTGGGGGGCAGAAAAGGGGGGAGGGCTTGGGGGACGTGGGAGGGAAAGGGAAGGCTGAGGTGGGTGAGGAAGAGGGGAGGGTTTAGGGGAGTGGTGGAGAGGGGAAGACTTAGGTGGAGTGGGGGAGAGTGGGGCATAGGGGGTCGGGGGAGAATGGAGGGCTTGGGGGTGGGAGAGATGGGAGGTCATGTGGGAGAAGGGAGGGCTTGGGGGATGGGGGAGAAGGGAAGTCCTGGGGATAGGGGTGTGTGTGTGCGTGTGTGTGTGAGTGCGTGTGTGTGTGTGTGTGTGTTGTGACGGAAAAATGAAGGAGTGTAGATGTTCGGCAGTCCTCCTAATGGCTGGTGTCAATGCCTATCATATTTAAGCAAAAAAAGATAGACTGCTTGGCTGTTGTCTGTGGTAAAGTAAGGGAAGACACGCAAAACACATAGTATGAACAATGAAACTTTAATTAAATAGAAAACAAAGTTATGAACAAAAGAATCCTTTGGCTATGTACAGTGCAAACAAACAAGTCAAAAAATATAACATAAAAATTAAGAACAGGGATGAATTACTCTAGGAATAATATAAAGACAAAATGAAATAAGCAGGTGCTGAGAATAAAGCGCTAGCTGAGAAACATCCACCTGATAGACAGAGCGTATATCAGTTAGTTGTTCACAGCTTGAGAGCACAAGATATTCTAACTTCAGTGACTGGTTCAAGCCCAGACATCGACTAAGTAGAGGGCGCTGAGGTGCAGGTGTGCAGTTGGCGGGTCACCAATGAGAAGCAGGCAGGCGGGAATGGTAGTTTGCTGGTTGATGACAGTGGCGAGCCGGCATGCAGGGAGTGTGGAGTAGGGGGGAGTTTAGGGTACGTTTGCCTCCTGGTCAAAACGTTTTGTGCTACTGGTAGACGTATCTTGAAGGTAGCATCTTATTGTTGTATATATATAAGTAACTTTATGTAGGGAAGAGCAGGCTCAATCTCTCTTGAAAGAGATTATCGTCACAGTGTGTACATGCATGCATGTGATTGCCAGTGGGTGGTGGGTGTTTGGGTGAGGTATTGTCTTCAGATTAGAGTGGGGGGATTAACGGCTTATCTGGGTTCCCAGTGAGCACACAGTTGCTGTCCTTGTTTCCTGACTACCACTTACGATTGTATTATTGAATGGAATGCATTAGTGTCTATGATAGGATATTATATAACCCTTGCACACTGTTGAAGACTTAAGAGAGAGCATTTACCGGCCAGCCTCCCGCAAGCACTCTAGGTGAATAAAGAGCGGGTCATCGATAATCCTGTGGTGGTCTTCAGGTCTCCACGTGGTCCCTGCTGGTGTGACTAATGCTGTCTCAAGGAATCGATCTTTATTAGCTATCTTATCTAAATTCACTAAGATAATTCATCATGAGATGTGATCAATGTGTTGCAATACAATGCTACTGTTCGATTTACACTGTCCCGATTCCCACTGCACAGTACACCCGCTCCCTTGACCGTATTGTTCCCTCGGTATACACGGATCGCTGCCCCTACACGTCTGCTTCCTATCAAGACTCTTATGGGTCTTGTAAGACCCGTAAGTGTGTGTGCGTGTGTGTGTGTGCATGTGTGTGAGTGTGTGTACTCACCTATTTGTACTCACCTATTTGTGCTTGCGGGGGTTGAGCTCTGGCTCTTTGGTCCCGCCTCTCAACTGTCAATCAACTGGTGTACAGGTTCCTGAGCCTATTGGGCTCTATCATATCTACATTTGAAACTGCGTATGGAGTCAGCCTCCACCACATCACTTCCTAATGCATTCCATTTACTAACTACTCTGACACTGAAAAAGTTCTCTCTAATGTCTCTGTGGCTCATTTGGGTACTCAGTTTCCACCTGTGAAACTTGTGTGTGTGCCACCTGTGTTAAATAATCCATCCTTGTCCACCCTGTCAATTCCCCTGAGAATTTTGTATGTGGTGATCATGTCTCCGCTAGCTCTTCTGTCTTCCAGTGACGTGAGGTGCAGTTCACGTAGTCTGTCCTCATGCTTCTTAGTTCTGGGACTAACCTAGTGGCATACCTCTGAACTTTTTCCAGCTTCGTCTTGTACTTGAGAAGATACGGGCTCCATGCTGAGGCTGCATACTCCAGGATTGGTCTTACATATGTGGTGTACAAGGTTCTGAAGGATGCCTTACACAGGTTTCTGAAAGCAGTTCTGATGTTAGCCAGCCTCGCATAGGCCGCTGATGTTATTCTTTTGATGTGGGCTTCGGGAGACAGGTTTTGGCATGATATCAACTCCCAGATCTTTCTCTCTGTCCATTTCGTGAAGGACTTCATCTTCAATTCGGTATCCAGTGACTGGCCTCCTAGTTCCTTCTCCTAGTTTCATTACCTTACATTTACTTGGGTTGAACATTACTTGCCGGACCATTCCTTCAGTTTGTCTAGGTCATCTTGTAGCCTCATACTATCCTCCTCTGTCCTGATCCTCCTCATAATTTTTGCATCATCAGCAAACATCGAGAGGAACGAGTCAATTCCTTCTGGGAGATCATTTACGTATATCAGAAACAGTATAGGTCCAAGGACTGATCACTGTGGGACTCCACTGGTAACTCCCCGCCACTCCGAGACCTCACCCCTCACGGTGACTCGCCGTGTCCTGTTGCTTAGGTACTCTCGTATCCAGTGGAGTACCTTCCCTTTCACTCCTGCCTGCATCTCCAGTTTGTGCCCTAGTCTCTTATGTGGTACTGTGTCAAAAGCTTTCTGTCAGTCCAGATATATGCAGTCTGCCCAACCCTCTCTCTCTTGCCTGGTTTTTGTTGCCTGGTCATAGAACTCAATTAATCCTGTTAGGCATGATTTCCCATCTCTGAACCCATGCTGATGTTGTGTTACAAAGTTTTTCCACTCCAGATGTTCCACTAGCTTTTTTCGCACAATCCTTTCCATCATCTTGCATGGAATGCAAATTAGAGACTCCGGCCTGTAGTTCAGAGCCTCCTGCCTATCACCCTTCTTGTATATTGGGACTACATTGGCCGTCTTCCAAATTTTTGGCAGATCACCTGTTACCAGTGACTTGTTGTACACCATGGAGAGTGGTAGGCACAGAGCTTCTGCTCCTTCCTTTAGAATCCATGGTGATATTCGATCCGGGCCTATAGCGTTTGTCACGTCCAAATCTAGCAGATGCTTCCTCACCTCCCCACTGGTAATCACAAACTCCTCTAGTGGTGTCTGGTTTGATGTTCCCTCCCTTATCTCTGGGACTTCTCCTTGCTTTGAGGTGAAGAGTTCCTGGAATTTCTTATTGAGTTCCTCGCGCACTTCCTTGTCGTTTGTAGTGAATCTTTTTGCATTTATCCTCAGTTTCATTACCTGTTCCTTCACTGTTGTTTACCTCCTGATGTGGCTATGCAGCAGTTTGAGTTGAGTCTTTGCTTTGCTCGCTATGTCATTTTAATATTGCCTCTCTACCTCTCTTCTCACCCTGACGTATTCATTCCTGGTGCTCTGGTATCTTTCTCTGCTCTCTAGTGTTCTGTTGTTTCTCGAGTTTCTCCACGCCCTTTTACTTAGCTGCTTTGCTAGCTTGCAAATTTGATTAAACCATGGGTTTCTCATTTACATTTAATTTTTTTCCTTTTAGACTGGGACGAACTTGTCTGCTCCCTCACACTTCTGTGTGATCTAGTCCATCATGTCTTGAACCGTCTTTCCTCTGAGCTCTGTTTCCCAAGCTATTTCAGTTAGGAATTTTCTCATCTCCTCATAGTTTCCCTTCTGGATTGCCGGCCTCTTGCTTTCTGGTCCCTTCCTAGAATACGTTAACCCTTCTTCGACCAGGTATTCAAACAACAGTACACTGTGATCACTCATATCCACGGAGGCTTCAGGTCCGATTTCCCTTATGTCTGAATCGTTCAGAGTGAATACTAGGTCGAGTCTTGCTGGTTCATCATTGCCTCTCATTCTCGTGGGACCCTTGACATGCTGACTTAATTAAAAAGTTTCTAGTCGTCACCTCCAGCAGTTTCGCTCTCCATGTGGTTCCCTGTTTTCCCAGTCTATCCTTCCGTGATTAAAGTCCCATATGATGAGCAGATGGGATCGATTTCTACAGGCAGCAGCAGCTGCTCTCTCAGTGGTAATGTTAACTGCCATGTTGTTTCTGTCATACTCTTGGCTGGGTCTTCTTTGTGGGTTTGTTTCTTGTTTGTAGCGTGTTGTGGGTTTCCCCCTCGCCTCTGGGGGTGTTGTGTTGGGAGCTGTGACTTCCTGGTTTTCCCCTCTCGTCCTGCACCTCTTCCTTGCTTCTGCCGCCACGGCTCTCTCCTCCCTCGTCATGTCTCTCTGGAGGAATACATTTTTGAATTCTCCCACGTTTTTCAGAGGAACTCTTCCTTGATATAATCTTCTCCTTTGTGCTCTCGTTTGCAAACACTATCTTTATCACTCGGTCTCGGTCTTTGTTGTACCATCCTAGCCTGAAAACCTTCTCAATGCTATGCTCAGCCCCTTCCATGTCTAGTGCCTTCAGTACTTCATTCACTGCAGCTTTGTCCTTGTCATTCCACTCTGTCCTATTGGAGCCTTCCTGCTCTTTAATACCCACAGCAACCACTGATCTGTTCCTTTCCAGCAGTTGGCTAGTGAAGCGTGCTGCCTCCTGTGAGGTGGCTGCTTTCATGGCCACCTCCATCACTGCAGTCATTATTTCAGAGTTTTTTTTTTTAGCATTTGTGCAAATGTTACTTTTATTGTGGCATTCTCTTCCAAAAAACTATTACCACCTTCTCCCTGGATGATTTTCTGAGTCTCAGCCTCGATAACATTCTCTTTGAGGGCTCTAATCTCCTCCTCCTTTGCTGTTGTCAGCTCTCTTCCCAGGTTGTGTGTGTACTCACCTATTTGTACTCACCTATTTGTGTTTGCGGGGGTTGAGCTCTGGCTCTTTGGTCCCGCCTCTCAACCGTCAATCAACAGGTGTACAGATTCCTGAGCCTATTGGGCTCTATCATATCTACACTTGAAACTGTGTATGGAGTCAGCCTCCACCACATTACTTCCTAATGCATTCCATTTTTCAACAACTCTGACACTAAAAAATTTCTTTCTAATTTCTCTGTGGCTCATTTGGGCACTCAGTTTCCACCTGTGTCCCTAGTGCATGTGCCCCTTGTGTTAAATAGCCTGTCTTTATCAACCCTGTCGATTCCCTTGAGAATCTTGAATGTGGTGATCATGTCCCCCTAACTCTTCTGTCTTCCAACGAAGTGAGGTATAATTCCCGTAGTCTCTCCTCGTAGTTCATACCTCTCAGCTCGGGTACTAGTCTGGTGGCAAACCTTTGAACATTTTCCAGTTTAGTCTTATGCTTGACTAGATATGGACTCCACGCTGGAGCCGCATACTCCAGGATTGGTCTGACATATGTGGTATATAATGTTCTGAAAGATTCCTTACACAAGTTTCTAAAGACCGTTCTTATGTTAGCCAACCTGGCATATGCTGCTGATGTTATCCTCTTGATATGAGCTTCAGGGGACAGGTCTGGCGTGATATCAACCCCCAGATCTTTCTCTCTCTCTGACTCTTGAAGTATTTCATCTCCCAAATGATACCTTGTATCTGGTCTTCTGCTTCCTATCCCTATCTTCATTACATTACATTTGCTTGGGTTAAACTCTAAGAGCCGTTTTTTCGACCAATCCTGCAGCTTGTCCAGGTCTTCTTGAAGCCTCAAGCTGTCCTTCTCTGTCTTAATTCTTCTCATAATTTTGGCGTTGTCAGCAAACATTGAGAGGAATGAATCTATACCCTCTGGGAGATCATTTACGTATATCAGAAACAGGATAGGTCCAAGCACAGAGCCCTGTGGGACTCCACTGGTGACTTCACGCCATTCTGAGGTCTCACCCCTCACTGTAACTCTCTGCTTCCTATGCTTAGGTACTCCCTTATCCACTGGAGAGCCCTACCAGTTACTCCTGCCTGTTTCTCCAGCTTATGCATCAACCTTTATGGGGTACTGTGTCAAAGGCTTCCGACAGTCAAAAAAATGCAGTCCGCCCATCCTTCCTTTCTTGCTTAATCTTTGTCACCTGATCGTAGAATTCTATCAAGCCTGTAAGCAAGATTTACCCTCCCTGAACCCATGTTGATGGGTTGTCACGAAGTCTCTTCTCTCCAGATGTGTTACAAGGTTTTTCTCACAATCTTCTCCATCACCTTGCATGGTATACAAGTTAAGGACACTGGCTGTAGTTCAGTGCCTCTTTCTGTCACCCTTTTTGTATATTTGTACTACATTAGCAGTCTTCCAAATTTCTGGTTGGTCTCCCGTTTCCAGTGACACTACTATACACTATGGAGAGTGGCAAGCAAAGTGCTCCTGCACACTCTTTCAATACCCATGGTGAGATTCCGTCTGGCCCAAAAGCTTTTCTCACATCCAGCTCTAATAGGTGCTTCTTGACCTCATCTCTTGTAATTTCGAACCGATCAAAGGTCACCTGGTTTGCTGCCACCTCTCCCAGCGCCAGACATCTCCCTGTTCTATTGTAAAGAACGCTGGAACCTTCTGTTGAGTTCTTCACACACCCTTTGTCATTCTCTGTGTAACTGGCCTCGCCCCACCCTAAGTTTCATCACCTGTTCCTTCACTGTTGTCTTCCTCCTGATGTGACTGTGTAGTAGCTTTGGTTCGGTCTTGGCTTTATAGCTATATCATTTTCATACCTTTTCTAAGCTGCTCTTTTCACACTAACATTCTCGTCCTGGTTCTCTGGTATCTCTCTCTACTTTCTGGGGTTCTGTTAACGGAAGTTCCTCCATGCCCTTTTGTTCATCTCCTTTGCTTTCATACATTCCCTATTAAACCACGGATTCTTCCTTTGCTTCTCTGTTTTTTCCTGTCGGCTGGGACAAACTTGCTTACAGCCTCCTGACATTTTTGGGTGACATAGTCCATATGTCTTGTACGGATTGGTTTCGAGTTCTGTGTCCCAATGTATATCCCATAGGAATTTATTCATCTCATCATAGCCCTTTCTGTACGCCAGCCCTTTGGTTCCAATTCTTTTTTGGGGGTGATAATTCCTAGCTCAACCTAGTACTCAAAGACACTATGATCACTCATTCCCAATGGGGCTTCCACTTAACTTCCCTTATATCCGACTCATTNAACACCACAACAACCATCACACCCACAACAACCACCACACCCACAACAAGCACCACATCCACAACCATCACACCCACAACCACACACCCACAACCACCACACCACAACTACCACACCCACAACCACACATCCACAACAATCACACCCATAACAACCACCACACCCACACAACAACAACCACCACACCACAACAACAACCACCACACCCACAACAACCACCACATCCATAACCACCACACCCACAACAAGCACGACACCCACAACAAGCACCACACCCACAACAAGCACCACATCCACAACCATCACACCCACAACCACCACACCCACAACCACCACACCCACAACTACCACACCCACAACCACCACATCCACAACAATCACACCCACAACAACCACCACACCCACAACAACCACCACACCCACAACTACCACATCCACAACCACCACATCCACAACCATCACACCCACAACAACCACCATACCCCACAACAACCACCACATCCACAACAACCACTGCACCCACAACTTCCACCACACCCACAACAACCACCACCCACAACCACCACACCCACAACCACCACACCCACAACAACCACCACACCCACAACAACCCCCACACCCACAACAACCACCACACCCACAACAACCACCACACCCACAACAACCACCATACTCACACCCACCACACCCACAACACCCACCACACCCACACAACTACCAACTCACACACACACACCACACACCCACCACACCCACACTACAACAACAACAACAACCACACCCACCCCACCCACTACACCACCATCATAACAACCACACCCACATCAGTCACCACTCTACCCATCATAACAATCAACACTACCCACCACACTCACAATAACCACCACACTACCAACCACAACCACCACACTATCAACAACACTGTGGTGAGTACAACTAGGTGAGTACTATCAACCACATCCTCCACCTTATCAGGTTCCTTCCAGTACTAGCCCCTCCTCACAAGCATCCCCCTTTCCACCAGCTAGTTTTCCTTCATCCCCATTCCTATCCCAGCTTCCTCCCTCCCAACCTAACCCACACCCCTTATCTCCCAACCTAACCCACACCCCTTATCTCCCAACCCCACATCCAACCCTTCCCAACCCATTTCTCCATGTACCCCTTCTTCCTATAGCCAGGCGTCTCCTTACACCCCCATCACGTCCTCATATAGAGCGGGTTTAGCGGCATCACTCCCATGAAAACTTTGCCTAGATTGGTTTGTTCAGAACTGCCCTAGAACTTACGGTGGAACGAAACCGTTTCGTCGAGAATTGGTTATAGCAGATGGAGTCTGTGCTGGCAAGAGCCCCCGATGATGAGCCAAAGATTTTTCTGGTCACTGGGGTGTGTGTAGATAGCGAGGGGCCCCTTCTGAAGTCTGAGGACTTCAGACATCTGGTGACCTGGCCACAGTTTATTCAGGCCATCAAAGACAGGTATAAGACAACCATAACTAAAGAGGAAGCGCGTAAGTACTTAACGTTGCTTATTAATAAATTAAGGGCGCATTAGGTTGGTTTCGGAAAAAGATGTTCAATGTCAACCAATATTTTTTGACTAGTTGTGTATGAAAAGTGCTGCAATTGTCCCAAGTTTCAGTACTGCAGCGTAAATAGAAAGGGAGATTTTTTTCAACGACTTTTACACATTTTCAAGTCTGAATAAATAAACACACGTTTCAGATATAATTATTCTATGACACTTTTCTGACACATTAGCATATAATAAAGGATATGTTGATAGATAATTTCCAAAACATCTTTAGTTTTCCTAATACAAATTTTCAAGGTTCACCCCAAAAATTATGCAAATATGTCATGTTTATAAATAATTATTTATTTACTCTAAGTCTATTATAAAATCAATAAATGAACTTAGAGAAAAAAGCTATCAACAACATTTAGATACATGCACTCTACATATACTGTGTAAGTTTCATGTAAATTGAATAAAAAATGAAAACGTTATTTGAACGTTTATGTAAATTGTAAAAAAAACAAGCAAATAATAAAGTCTAAGGTTCTAAAATCTGTGACTGAGGTTGACATCAACCAGTTTCCTCCAAAATTGGCACCCTTACAGATAGGCTTACGTGCAGTCAGGTGTATAAGTTTCATGCAAATCGTCCGATAAAAAAAATGAAAAAAAAATCAATATTTTTTTTAACTTAATTTTTTTCCAATTAAACTAATTATAATATATTTTTAATATATGCTATTGTGATAGCAAAGAGTCATAGATATGATTTCAGTTGATACTTTTGTTTGATAAAAGTTTTTGACCATTTTGCTATAAATTTGACACTTGAATCAAGTGTTTTTATTATCCCTTCCTTTTAGTGATCGATGCTGAAACTTGGACCAGATGAAACACTTTTCATATACAACTTGTCAAAAAAGTTTGATTGAAATCGAACGAGTTTTCATTTATTGCATATTTGGGCAAATTGGAACTTAATGCCATTAAGTGGAATAGCGGGACTTATTTGCAGGATTTTGGCGCTTCAGTGAGGTGTAAGATTAGTGACCTAGCTCAGGAGCTTGGGATCGATGCGGTCCAAGGGGAACAATATGCAAAACAGTTATTATGTCAGGCGTTACCTATTGCCATCGGACCGTACATGGCCACACAGGGCATCTCATTGAGTTTCAAGGAACTCGTGGGTCTGGCAGTGACTTAATGAGGGAACAATTGGATACTGAGCGGGAGACGTCTCGGCCATCACCATATGTTGAGGTGGTGGGCACAAAAATGGTGAAGGTACGGTATAGCAGTCAATCAGGTTACCCCCCCCCCCCAGAAGACCACAATGGGAGGTACGCGCACGGGTCATCCCTCATGGAGTGCCGAGTGGGACTGCCATGCCTGTTTTAAATGTGGCAAGCAGGGTCATTTGAGGGAGGACTGCCCATAAGTGTCAAAGAGGGATTGAGACGAGGCCACCCCTAGTGATGGTAGACCTACCTTTTTGAAGTGAAAGGGGAAGGGAGTGAGATAGACAGCTTTTGTGGACACGGGAAGCCAAAAGACCTCGATAAACAATTCAACCTTCAGCAAATTGAGAAATGCATGTCTTCAGCATTGTAAGAAACATTTATCAGAAGTTAATGGCCACCAAATTAACATCTTGGACCAGGGTACACTTAATTTGGAAGTGAGACATGAAAACTTTTACCCTCACAATTGTCGAAAATGTTACATTCCCTGGAACGAATGGTGGGAATGGACTTCCTGGGGCAATCTTCCAATCTTGCATTTTATGGGAATGGACTTCCTGGGATGGTTTAACTTCTCTCTGTCTGCTCACAAGGGAGCAACGAATTGCAGATTGAGGTTGAGTAGCATATCCCGTTAGAATGGTAGATCATCCGCCAGTGTTTGCTTCCATTAGAAGGAAGCAGAAGTACAGCATTAATTACCCTAAATTGCTGTCTAAGTCTCTTCCAGACACAGACAAGAAGTCAAAAAAAAAATCAAAATGTTTATTTAGGTAAGGTACATACATAAAAGTGATTGTACAGAGTGATGGAGTTAATAGATAGGGCTAGTACATACAATGCCTAAAGCCACTATTACGCAAAGCGTTTCGGGCATGAAAAACTTAAATGACTAAGGCTTAAGACTAATTGAGCATAGAGAATAAAATGAGTTGAGAAAAAAAACAGTTAAGAAGGGGGAACATGGCTGAAAAAGCAGCACAAATGCAATTCGGTCGACAAAACAGCGTCATTTAAACAAAAACAGACATTGGTTGACAATAGAGGGGTAAGGCAGGTTACAGGGAATTTATTAGGTATTGCTTCGTTTTTCCTTAAACTGGTTGAGAGAGGCACAGTCTTTAACATGGTTGGGAAGGTCATTCCACATTCTGGGTCCCTTGATTTGTAAAGCATTTCTAGTTTGATTAAGTCGTACTCTAGGAATATCAAAACTGTATTTATTTCTGGTGTGGTGCTTATGGGTTCTGTTACAGCCTTCTATGAAGCTTTTGAGGTCAGGATTGGCATTACAGTTCAGCGTTTTATATATGTATAATACACATGAGAGAATGTGCAGTGACTTAATGTCTAACATATTCAGAGATTTGAGTAGGGGTACCGAATGATGTCTGGGGCCAGAGTTGGATTTTGTCCTAATAGCAGCTTTGTGTTGAGTGATTAGAGGACGTAAATGATTTTGGGTAGTAGAACCCCAAGCACAAATACCATAGTGAGATATGGATAGATGAGGGAGTAATAGAGAGTCACCAGGGCAGGGCGGGGTACATAATATCTGATCTTAGAAAGAATGCCAACAGTTTTGAACTTTTTTAGATATATTAGAATGTGTCCCCGGAAATTCAGCTTGTGGTCAATGAGAATGCCAAGGAATTTGCCATCTCAATTTGTTACAAAATTTGGGTATTGTTCATTTTGAGATTTATT
>WNGS01069935.1:0-10073 GCA_020271785.1 Procambarus virginalis | reverse complement strand
ACTTAAGAGAGAGCATTTACCGGCCAGCCTCCCGCAAGCACTCTAGGTGAATAAAGAGCGGGTCATCGATAATCCTGTGGTGGTCTTCAGGTCTCCACGTGGTCCTTGCTGGTGTGACTGATGCTGTCTCAAGGAATCGATCTTCATTAGCTATCTTATCTAAATTCACTAAGATAATTCATCACGAGATGTGATCAATGTGTTGCATTACAATGCCACTGTTCGATTTACACTGTCCCGATTCCCACTGCACAGTACACCCGCTCCCTTGACCGTATTGTTCCCTCGGTATACACGGATCGCTGCCCCTACACGTCTGCTTCCTATCAAGACTCTTATGGGTCTTGTAAGACCCGTAAGTGTGTGTGCGTGTGTGTGTGTGCATGTGTGTGAGTGTGTGTACTCACCAATTTGTACTCACCTATTTGTGCTTGCGGGGGTTGAGCTCTGGCTCTTTGGTCCCGCCTCTCAACTGTCAATCAACTGGTGTACAGGTTCCTGAGCCTATTGGGCTCTATCATATCTACATTTGAAACTGCGTATGGAGTCAGCCTCCACCACATCACTTCCTAATGCATTCCATTTACTAACTACTCTGACACTGAAAAAGTTCTCTCTAATGTCTCTGTGGCTCATTTGGGTACTCAGTTTCCACCTGTGAAACTTGTGTGTGTGCCACCTGTGTTAAATAATCCATCCTTGTCCACCCTGTCAATTCCCCTGAGAATTTTGTATGTGGTGATCATGTCTCCGCTAGCTCTTCTGTCTTCCAGCGACGTGAGGTGCAGTTCACGTAGTCTGTCCTCATGCTTCTTAGTTCTGGGACTAACCTAGTGGCATACCTCTGAACTGTTTCCAGCTTCGTCTTGTACTTGAGAAGATACGGGCTCCATGCTGAGGCTGCATACTCCAGGATTGGTCTTACATATGTGGTGTACAAGGTTCTGAAGGATGCCTTACACAGGTTTCTGAAAGCAGTTCTGATGTTAGCCAGCCTCGCATAGGCCGCTGATGTTATTCTTTTGATGTGGGCTTCGGGAGACAGGTTTTGGCGTGATATCAACTCCCAGATCTTTCTCTCTGTCCATTTCGTGAAGGACTTCATCTTCAATTCGGTATCCAGTGACTGGCCTCCTAGTTCCTTCTCCTAGTTTCATTACCTTACATTTACTTGGGTTGAACATTACTTGCCGGACCATTCCTTCAGTTTGTCTAGGTCATCTTGTAGCCTCATACTATCCTCCTCTGTCCTGATCCTCCTCATAATTTTTGCATCATCAGCAAACATCGAGAGGAACGAGTCAATTCCTTCTGGGAGATCATTTACGTATATCAGAAACAGTATAGGTCCAAGGACTGATCACTGTGGGACTCCACTGGTAACTCCCCGCCACTCCGAGACCTCACCCCTCACGGTGACTCGCCGTGTCCTGTTGCTTAGGTACTCTCGTATCCAGTGGAGTACCTTCCCTTTCACTCCTGCCTGCATTCCAGTTTGTGCCCTAGTCTCTTATGTGGTACTGTGTCAAAAGCTTTCTGTCAGTCCAGATATATGCAGTCTGCCCAGCCCTCTCTCTCTTGCCTGGTTTTTGTTGCCTGGTCATAGAACTCAATTAATCCTGTTAGGCATGATTTCCCATCTCTGAACCCATGCTGATGTTGTGTTACAAAGTTTTTCCACTCCAGATGTTCCACTAGCTTTTTTCGCACAATCCTTTCCATCATCTTGCATGGAATGCAAATTAGAGACTCCGGCCTGTAGTTCAGAGCCTCCTGCCTATCACCCTTCTTGTATATTGGGACTACATTGGCCGTCTTCCAAATTTTTGGCAGATCACCTGTTACCAGTGACTTGTTGTACACCATGGAGAGTGGTAGGCACAGAGCTTCTGCTCCTTCCTTTAGAATCCATGGTGATATTCGATCCGGGCCTATAGCGTTTGTCACGTCCAAATCTAGCAGATGCTTCCTCACCTCCCCACTGGTAATCACAAACTCCTCTAGTGGTGTCTGGTTTGATGTTCCCTCCCTTATCTCTGGGACTTCTCCTTGCTTTGAGGTGAAGAGTTCCTGGAATTTCTTATTGAGTTCCTCGCGCACTTCCTTGTCGTTTGTAGTGAATCTTTTTGCATTTATCCTCAGTTTCATTACCTGTTCCTTCACTGTTGTTTACCTCCTGATGTGGCTATGCAGCAGTTTGAGTTGAGTCTTTGCTTTGCTCGCTATGTCATTTTAATATTGCCTCTCTACCTCTCTTCTCACCCTGACGTATTCATTCCTGGTGCTCTGGTATCTTTCTCTGCTCTCTAGTGTTCTGTTGTTTCTCGAGTTTCTCCACGCCCTTTTACTTAGCTGCTTTGCTAGCTTGCAAATTTGATTAAACCATGGGTTTCTCATTTACATTTAATTTTTTTCCTTTTAGACTGGGACGAACTTGTCTGCTCCCTCACACTTCTGTGTGATCTAGTCCATCATGTCTTGAACCGTCTTTCCTCTGAGCTCTGTTTCCCAAGCTATTTCAGTTAGGAATTTTCTCATCTCCTCATAGTTTCCCTTCTGGATTGCCGGCCTCTTGCTTTCTGGTCCCTTCCTAGAATACGTTAACCCTTCTTCGACCAGGTATTCAAACAACAGTACACTGTGATCACTCATATCCACGGAGGCGTCAGGTCCGATTTCCCTTATGTCTGAATCGTTCAGAGTGAATACTAGGTCGAGTCTTGCTGGTTCATCATTGCCTCTCATTCTCGTGGGACCCTTGACATGCTGACTTAATTAAAAAGTTTCTAGTCGTCACCTCCAGCAGTTTCGCTCTCCATGTGGTTCCCTGTTTTCCCAGTCTATCCTTCCGTGATTAAAGCCCCATATGATGAGCAGATGGGATCGATTTCTACAGGCAGCAGCAGCTGCTCTCTCAGTGGTAATGTTAACTGCCATGTTGTTTCTGTCATACTCTTGGCTGGGTCTTCTTTGTGGGTTTGTTTCTTGTTTGTAGCGTGTTGTGGGTTTCCCCCTCGCCTCTGGGGGTGTTGTGTTGGGAGCTGTGACTTCCTGGTTTTCCCCTCTCGTCCTGCACCTCTTCCTTGCTTCTGCCGCCACGGCTCTCTCCTCCCTCGTCATGTCTCTCTGGAGGAATACATTTTTGAATTCTCCCACGTTTTTCAGAGGAACTCTTCCTTGATATAATCTTCTCCTTTGTGCTCTCGTTTGCAAACACTATCTTTATCACTCGGTCTCGGTCTTTGTTGTACCATCCTAGCCTGAAAACCTTCTCAATGCTATGCTCAGCCCCTTCCATGTCTAGTGCCTTCAGTACTTCATTCACTGCAGCTTTGTCCTTGTCATTCCACTCTGTCCTATTGGAGCCTTCCTGCTCTTTAATACCCACAGCAACCACTGATCTGTTCCTTTCCAGCAGTTGGCTAGTGAAGCGTGCTGCCTCCTGTGAGGTGGCTGCTTTCATGGCCACCTCCATCACTGCAGTCATTATTTCAGAGTTATTTTTTTTTAGCATTTGTGCAAATGTTACTTTTGTTGTGGCATTCTCTTCCAAAAAACTATTACCACCTTCTCCCTGGATGATTTTCTGAGTCTCAGCCTCGATAACATTCTCTTTGAGGGCTCTAATCTCCTCCTCCTTTGCTGTTGTCAGCTCTCTTCCCAGGTTGTGTGTGTACTCACCTATTTGTACTCACCTATTTGTGTTTGAGGGGGTTGAGCTCTGGCTCTTTGGTCCCGCCTCTCAACCGTCAATCAACAGGTGTACAGATTCCTGAGCCTATTGGGCTCTATCATATCTACACTTGAAACTGTGTATGGAGTCAGCCTCCACCACATTACTTCCTAATGCATTCCATTTTTCAACAACTCTGACACTAAAAAATTTCTTTCTAATTTCTCTGTAGCTCATTTGGGCACTCAGTTTCCACCTGTGTCTCCTAGTGCATGTGCCCCTTGTGTTAAATAGCCTGTCTTTATCAACCCTGTCGATTCCCTTGAGAATCTTGAATGTGGTGATCATGTCCCCCTAACTCTTCTGTCTTCCAACGAAGTGAGGTATAATTCCCGTAGTCTCTCCTCGTAGTTAATACCTCTCAGCTCGGGTGCTAGTCTGGTGGCAAACCTTTGAATCTTTTCCAGTTTAGTCTTATGCTTGACTAGATATGGACTCCACGCTGGAGCCGCATACTCCAGGATTGGTCTGACATATGTGGTATATAATGTTCTGAAAGATTCCTTACACAAGTTTCTAAAGGCCGTTCTTATGTTAGCCAACCTGGCATATGCTGCTGATGTTATCCTCTTGATATGAGCTTCAGGGGACAGGTCTGGCGTGATATCAACCCCCAGGTCTTTCTCTCTCTCTGACTCTTGAAGTATTTCATCTCCCAAATGATACCTTGTATCTGGTCTCCTGCTTCCTACCCCTATCTTCATTACATTACATTTGCTTGGGTTAAACTCTAACAGCCATTTGTTCGACCATTCCTGCAGCTTGTCCAGGTCTTCTTGAAGCCTCAAGCTGTCCTCCTCTGTCTTAATCCTTCTCATAATTTTGGCGTCGTCAGCAAACATTGAGAGGAATGAGTCTATACCCTCTGGGAGATCATTTACGTATATCAGAAACAGGATAGGTCCAAGTACAGAGCCCTGTGGGACTCCACTGGTGACTTCACGCCAGTCTGAGGTCTCACCCCTCACTGTAACTCTCTGCTTCCTATTGCTTAGGTACTCCCTTATCCACTGGAGCGCCCTACCAGTTACTCCTGCCTGTTTCTCCAGCTTATGCATCAACCTTTTATGGGGTACTGTGTCAAAGGCTTTCCGACAGTCCAAAAAAATGCAGTCCGCCCATCCTTCTCTTTCTTGCTTAATCTTTGTCACCTGATCGTAGAATTCTATCAAGCCTGTAAGGCAAGATTTACCCTCCCTGAACCCATGTTGATGGGTTGTCACGAAGTCTCTTCTCTCCAGATGTGTTACTAGGTTTTTTCTCACAATCTTCTCCATCACCTTGCATGGTATACAAGTTAAGGACACTGGCCTGTAGTTCAGTGCCTCTTGTCTGTCACCCTTTTTGTATATTGGTACTACATTAGCAGTCTTCCATATTTCTGGTAGGTCCCCGTTTCCAGTGACCTACTATACACTATGGAGAGTGGCAAGCAAAGTGCTCCTGCACACTCTTTCAATACCCATGGTGAGATTCCATCCGGCCCAACAGCTTTTCTCACATCCAGCTCCAATAGGTGCTTCTTGACCTCATCTCTTGTAATTTCGAACCTATCCAAGGTCACCTGGTTTGCTGCCACCTCTCCCAGCGCCGTGATATCTCCCTGTTCTATTGTAAAGACCTCCTGGAACCTTTGTTGAGTTCTTCACACACCTCTTTGTCATTCTCTGTGTACCTGTCCTCGCCCACCCTAAGTTTCATCACCTGTTCCTTCACTGTTGTCTTCCTCCTGATGTGACTGTGTAGTAGCTTTGGTTCGGTCTTGGCTTTATTAGCTATATCATTTTCATACCTTTTCTCAGCTGCTCTTCTCACACTGACATACTCGTTCCTGGTTCTCTGGTATCTCTCTCTACTTTCTGGTGTTCTGTTATTACGGAAGTTCCTCCATGCCCTTTTGTTCAGCTCCTTTGCTTTCATACATTCCCTATTAAACCACGGATTCTTCCTTTGCTTCTCTGTTTTTTCCTGTTGGGCTGGGACAAACCTGCTTACAGCCTCCTGACATTTTTGGGTGACATAGTCCATCATGTCTTGTACGGACTTGGTTCCGAGTTCTGTGTCCCAATGTATATCCCATAGGAATTTATTCATCTCTCATAGTTTCCCTTTCTGTACGCCAGCCCTTTGGTTCCCAGTTCTTTTTTGGGGGTGATAATTCCTAGCTCAACCAGGTACTCAAAGCTCAATACACTATGATCACTCATTCCCAAGGGGCTTCCAACTTAACTTCCCTTATATCCGACTCATTTAGGGTAAATATCAGATCAAGCAAGGCTGGTTCATCCCTCCTCTCATTGTTGTCGGTGTGTGTGTGTACTCACCTATATGTACTCACCTATATGTGTCTGCAGGATCGAGCATTGACTCTTGGATCCCGCCTTTCGAGCATCAGTTGTTTACAGCAATGACTCCTGTCCCATTTCCCTATCATACCTGGTTTTAAAATTATGAATAGTATTTGCTTCCACAACCTGTTCCTTGAGTGCATTCCATTTTCCCACTACTCTCACGCTAAAAGAAAACTTCCTAACATCTCTGTGACTCATCTGAGTTTCCAACTTCCATCCATGTCCCCTCGTTCTGTTACTATTCCGTGTGAACATTTCGTCTATGTCCACTCTGTCAATCCCTCTGAGTATTTTATACGTTCCTATCATGTCCCCCCTCTCCCTTCTTCTTTCTAGTGTCGTAAGGCACAGTTCCCTCAGGCGCTCCTCATACCCCATCCCTCGTAGCTCTGGGACGAGTCTCGTTGCAAACCTCTGAACCTTTTCCAGTTTCATTATATGCTTCTTCAGATGGGGACTCCATGATGAGGCGGCATACTCTAAGACTGGCCTCACGTAGGCAGTGTAAAGCGCCCTAAATGCCTCCTTACTTAGGTTTCTGAATGATGTTCTAACTTTTGCCAGTGTAGAGTACGCTGCTGTCGTTATCCTATTTATATGTGCCTCAGGAGATAGATTAGGTGTTACGTCCACACCCAGGTCTCTTTCGCGCGTCGTCACAGGTAGGCTGTTCCCCTTCATTGTGTACTGTCCCTTTGGTCTCCTATCTCCTAGTCCCATTTCCATAACTTTACATTTGCTCGTGTTGAATTCCAGTAGCCATTTCTCTGACCATCTCTGCAACCTGTTCAGGTCCTCTTGGAGGATCCTGCAATCCTCATCTGTCACAACTCTTCTCATCAACTTTGCGTCATCCGCAAACATCGACATGTAGGACTCTACACCCGTAAACATGTCGTTAACATATACAAGAAATAGAATTGGTCCCAGCACCGATCCTTGTGGTACTCCACTTGTTACTGTTCGCCAGTCCGACTTCTCGCCCCTTACCGTAACTCTTTGGCTCCTTCCTGTTAGGTAGTTCCTTATCCATGCTAGGACCTTTCCCCCTACCCCCGCCTGCCTCTCGAGTTTGAACAGCAGTCTCATGTGCGGTACTGTATCAAAGGCTTTTTGGCAGTCCAGAAATATGCAGTCTGCCCAACCATCTCTGTCCTGTCTTATCCTCGTTATTTTATCATAGAATTCCAGAAGGTTTGTTAGGCACGATTTCCCTGTCCAGAACCCATGTTGATGTTTGTTCACAAACCTAACGTTCTCCAGGTGTGCAACCAGTCGTAGCCTAATTATTCTTTCCAGTATTTTACAGGGGATGCTTGTCAGTGATACAGGTCTATAGTTAAGTGCCTCCTCCCTATCGCCTTTCTTGAAGATCGGCACGACATTTGCCTTCTTCCAGCAACTGGGCAATTCTCCCGACATAAGTGACTCATTAAAGATCATTGCCAGAGGCACGCTGAGGGCCTGCGCCGCTTCTTTTAGTATCCACGGTGATACTTTGTCTGGTCCTACTGCTTTAGATGCATCTAGAGTTGTCAACTGTTTCATTACCTCTTCTGCTGTCACCTCTATATCTGATAGTCTTTCATCTAGGGTAACCCCTTCCAACAATGGGAGCTGCTCGGGCTCGGTAGTGAACACTCCATGGAAACTGGCATTCAGTGCCTCACAGATTTCCTTGTCACTTTCAGTATATGCCCCCTCTGCCTTCCTTAGTCTTGTCACTTGGTCGTTCACCGACATTTTCCTTCTTATATGACTGTGTAGTAGCTTAGGTTGTTTTTTGCTTTGATTGCAATATCGTTCTCATAGTCCCTTTCCGATGTTCGTCTTATGTTAATGTAATCGTTCCTAGCTCTGTTGCATCTGATCCTGTTGTCCTCTGTCCTTTGTCTTCTGAACTTCCTCCACTCCCGCCTGCTGGCCTTTTTGCTTCCTGACACTGTCTATTAAACCAAGGGTTATTATATTCCTTCTTATTTTTTCCCTTTACTGTTGGTATAAATCTCTCTTCGGCCTCTTGGCATTTCTGTATGACTAGGTCCATCATATCTTGGACTGTTTTTCCTCTAATTTCTTCCTCCCACTGCACTTCTCCCAGATAGTCCCTTATCCTCCTATAGTCCCCTTTCCTGTAGTCAACTCTCCTTTCCCAGATCTCTTGTCCCATCGTCATAAGTTTGAATTCCATCATGTAGTCAAAGACTAGGACACAATGGTCACTGGCCCCTAGAGGTATTTCATGCTCCAAATTCTCGATATCTTCTACGTTCTGGGTGAAAATCAGGTCTAATAGGCTCGGTGCATCTCCTCCTCTTTCCCTTGTGTCTTCCTTCACATGCTGTGTTAGGAAATTCCTGTCTATAACATCTACTAATTTTGCTCCCCACGTTTCGTCCCCTCCATGGGGATTCCTTGATTCCCAATTTATCTCTCCATGATTTAGGTCCCCCATGACCAGCAGCTTCGCTCTCATTCTGTGGGCTAGTGTTGCTGCCTTCTGCAGTTCATCTATGCATGCCTTGTTGTTGTCATCATACTCCTGCCTGGGTCTTCTACTGTTTGGTGGGGGATTGTAGATTACTAAGATCACAATCTTCCTCCCATCTACTGTTAGAGTTCCATGTATGAAGCTTGTGCTCTCATTGGTAACCTGATTTCCCAGGTCTTCAAACTGCCATTTCCGCTTTATTAGGAGTGCCACTCCCCCTCCCTGTCTCTGTGTCCTCTCTTTTCTTATCACCTGGTACCCTTCAGGAAAGATTGCATCTGAGATCATGTCATTAATTTTAGTTTCCACAATTGCAACTATGTCAGGATCTGCCTCACTCACTCTTTCTTTTACCTCTTCTGCTTTATTAGATACCCCATCAGCATTGGTGTACCATACCTTGAGACTCTTCATGGAAACTCCTGTTCCAGGGTTCCCCCTGTCTCTGGGGGTCTGGGGGGATCTGGGGGGTGTCTGGGGGGTGACTGGGGGCAGGGGGGACCTGGGGGGGGGGTGTCTGGGGGATGACTGGGGGTGGGGAGGGTCCGGGGGGTGTAAGGGGGGGTCCGGGGGGTGTATGGGGGGTGAAAGAGATCGGGAGGGGTGCTTGGGGGGCTACTGGGGGCTGGGCTTCTAGGGAGGTAGGTAGGAGGGTTTGGGGTAGGGCCTGGGTAGGTAGGTCTGGGGTAGGAAGGGCATACTGGGTCTGAAGATTGGGGAGGGTCTGATAGGCATAGGGGTTTGGAGATAGCGTAAGGTTGGGAGTCAGATAGAGGTTGAGAGGTCGGGAGGGGGAAGGATAGAGGGGGTGGGAGGAACCTCCCACCCCCTCGCAAGGGTGGGGGGTCACATGGAAGGAGAGGGGATGAGGAGGGGTGAGGGCTGGGTAGGTTTTGGGGGTTGAGGGGATGAGGGCTGGGTGGTTTTTGGGGTTGAGGGGATGAGGGCTGGGTGGGTTTTGGGGGTTGAGGGGATGAGGGCTGGATGGGATTTGGGGGTTGAGGGGATGAGGGGGTCCTTGGAATGTGGGGTGAATTTGACTGCAGTGAGGTCAGAAGGGTCAAGGGAGGTGTTGGGGAGATAAGCAGGGGGAAGGAGGTGTCTTTAAATGAGCGTGCAGATGCTGCCGCCAAGGAAGCTGTCCGCTCTTGTCCCATCTCTCGTAAAGGTATTCCTTATCCGACTTTTACCCGGCTATCCATTCCTCCATCCTTACCGTTGGCAGACTTCTTGGTCGTCTGTTACTAGTAACAAACTCCGTGCTCTTAAATGTTGTGTTCCTCGTGGCCATCCTCCTACCACCGTAACCGGCGATGGGAAACTGCTCTGCGAGGTTGTGCATTGGCCATACTCGCTTAACCCATGGTCACTTGATGGAGCGCCGCCCTGCTCCTTATTGTCCTAATTGCATTGTCCCTCTTACGGTCATGCATGTCCTTCTTGAATGTCTGACTTCCGGGACGAGCGTATGTCTTGCTTTCCGACCACCCCTAGCAGT
>WNGS01069930.1:0-16679 GCA_020271785.1 Procambarus virginalis | reverse complement strand
CCAAACCGAACAGAGAGGTAGAAAAACTCCCTACAATCACAAGGAAAAACAATCAAACAATCACAAAACCCCACAGGTAGAAACTACACCCTCCCCTCAGAGAGGTAGACAAAACTCCCCACAAGGAAACCTCACCGCGCCACTTGCCGTCAGTTCGGAAACTAGGCTTCAACCAACGCGAAAAATCCGCCGACCGGACGGGAGGGAGGGTAGCCAGGGAGCCTCCGGGGCTCACCCAGAAAATGGCGTTTCATTACATTCAACGCTGGTTTTCTGTGGGGAGCCCCTACGGCTCCCTGGAGCTAATTACCCAAAGAGAAGGAAAAAAGGGGACGTACCCGGGAGGCGGCGGCCACAAACTCCTCAACGCGAAGTCGAGACAACTGGCTGCAACCTGCGACCCAAAGCAACACAAGAACGCCGAGGAGCACGGACGTTCACCAAATAACGGGCGGCCAGGACCCTGTTCGATTCCAAAACCACGCGCCCGAATATGTGCCCAAGACATATTACCAACACAGCAGCCAAAGCCGCAAACTTCCTAACGGCATGGGCACGAGGATAGACCGCAGGCTGGCTAGATTTAATAACCCTGCAGACAACCTGGGAGACCCGAACCCTGGAACAGGGAACGAGGGAAACTGGATCAACCCAAAGCGCATCCCCAGCCATACCGGCCGAAGCGCGCAAGCAACGGCGAAGTGCCGCAACTGGACACAACACATGATGCACCCCCGGCCGAACCAACCAAGCATCAATGACCCACGGACCCCTCCGGAAAGCAGCCGTCTCGTTCTTCGCCAGAAAAGAAGGCGAAGGCTGCAAACGGACAAACCTACCCCCAGGACCAAAAGAGCAGAAACCCCTGCGCCGGAGGAGGGCATGAAGCTCCCCTACCCGGCCCCCAGAGGCCAACGCCAACAAAAACAAAGCCTGGGAAAAATAATCAGGAACCGAAGGGGCCACCACAAACCGAGGAGAGGAAAGATAGAAGAGCACCCGGTCCAAGGACCAGGACGGCTCAGGAGGCGCATGAGCAGGCCGGAGGTGAAACATAGCACAGGAAAGCTTACTAAACGGGGCGGATGTAACGTCGACCCCGAAAGCTAGCTCGAGCAGCTCCGCCAGCGCCGCACGAGACGAGGCGACAGTATCAGGCATCAATCGACCGTCCTGAACAAGCCAAGAAAGAAAGGACAAAACCTGATCCGAAAGAAAGACAACCTACAAAGAGCCAGAAAATGGCGAAAAGAACGCCAGGAAATCCATACTGTCGCCGAAACGAAGCTCTCAGGTGGGACACCATCAACGAAGCCACCTGATCACCATAGAATTGGTGATACACCCGCGTCAAAAACCCCAGACGCGAAGAGCAGAGGAGAAGGTCGAACCAGCCCCGTACCAGAGCGGACCGACCTGCTGAAAGAGGCGGAGCCGCGGTAAACGTCCCGGGTTCGGGCACCGAGTCAACAGCACCGGAAACCAAAGCCGGGCCGGCCACCAATGGGCCACAAGGAGTACTCTCCCTGGGAATGTCTCCAAACGAACCAGAACCCGAAGCAACAGCTGGACCGGAGGGAAGAGGTACAGGGAACCCCCTTTAGACCAGTCCCGCCGAAAGGCATCCACCGCGAACGCTGCGCAGTCGGGGAAGGCGTCACATCGGGAGACGCCGAGACCACACCGACGCGAAGAGGTCCACATCTGGGAGACCGTACGTCTGGCAGATCCAACGAACGAGTCGTCGTCGACCGTCCACCCCGTGGAGAGGGGAGCGAGACAGACCGTCCGCCAGAACGTTGGACACTCCCCGGACGTGAACCACACGGAGAGCCAAACCCCGGGAATCCAGCAGACGAGCCACTCGCAGGGACCAATCCCAAGAGCTAAGGACTGAAGAGAACCCCCGCGGTTCAGGCAAGGAACCACTGGAGTACAGTCCAAACGGAGGTAAAGGGCGATCCCCGAGCGACCCGAATCCTCCGAAGCGCGAACCAGACAGCTGCGAACTCCCGAACCGTGCTGTGAGCCCGATGGAAGGACGAACCCCACCGTCCCTGGCCTGCCTGGTGAGCACTGGTCACAAAGCCCCAGCCAAGAGACGACGCGTCCGTGAACACAACGAGCGAGGGCTCGGGAAGGTGCCAAGGCACCGAACCCTGAAAAACCCCGAAGAGGAAGCCGGTGACGCAGCAACCGACAAAAGACCCCCGGAGGGAGAACCCAACGATCGCGAGAGAGGCGGAAAGGAAATCCCCGAAGGAACCAAAACAGACGCCGCAGCCAAACCCGACCCGGCGGGTAGACTAGCACGGCGAAGTTCAGACTCCCGCACAACCGCTCAAGCAACCGCTGAGCAACCCGAGACCGTCTCATGCACCGCCGAAGGCGGGACCACAGCTGCAGGAACACGTCTGGAGGGAAGAATGAGTGGCCCAATAGCCCTAAACAAGGACCAGGCCCGAACCCGGGATGGAAACATATGGAAAAACCTCCCGATCACCAGGACACCAAACCCGGCGATCTGGAAGGAACCACACCCCTGGCGAGCAGACATGCGGACTGACTGGGAGCCCACACCAGCCAGACGTCGAGGTAGGCCATACACCGAATCTCAGACACAGACAGGGAACCAAGATCCGGGAAAGATGCAAAAATTTCAAAGTGCTCAGCACAAAATAGGGCAGGCAACAAAAGCAGCCAGCCGGAAGCCCCACCACCAACCGTGCCAGACCCAGAAAAACCTGGGAGGAACGCGCCAAGAGGTGACCTGGAGGTCCAGGGCCACCATCCAGGCACCCGGCCCCCAACAGAAGCCGGACCCCAGAAGGAAGGGACGGACCGACCACGTCCAACGTACCCACGAAGATGACACGACGAAACGCAGGGGAAGAAGCCCCCCCCGCCAGCTCTGAACCCCCCAAAAGGGGAGAAGCCGTCACCGATGCCACCAGAGGCCGGAAGACGACGCAAAGCGCCCAACAGCAGGACCATGCGAGAGGCAATAGAGCAAGCTGCTCCCCCAGCACCCCGCCAACAGAGAAAAAAAAAAAAAAATTTATAAATAAAAGTACACATACACATTATGCATATACATATACACAAACAAGATATGACATGTATACACATGCACACACACACACACAGCGTACACATGCACAAGCATACACCCAGGCATTAGGAAGCAATGTGGCGGAGGCTGACTCCCTACACAGTTTATAGTGTAGGGATGATAGAGCCCAACAGGCTCAGGAACCTGTACACCTGTCGAACGACGGTTGAGAGGTGGGACCAAAGAGCTAAAGCTCAACCCCCGCAAGCACAACGAGGCGAGTACATACAATGTAAATGTAAAGTACAAGTTGCCGACCAGTGGGCAGAGCACCACACCGGCTAGGCAAAGAAGGCACTAAACTGCATCAAAAGGCCCACCTCGACAGCAAAACCCCAAAGGCCCAGCACAACAACATGTGCCTAGACCCAAAAAGAGCAGTCTGCAAGCCAGGAAGACCCCGGAACCCCAGAAGGCAGAACCAGGTCACATGAGGAAACAAAGCCCCCTGAACCCACAAAAAGGGGGCCCAAGAGGAAGAAACCTCTGGAACGAAACCAAAGAACCCAAAGGAACCCAGAATCGAACCAGGGGGAAGCCAAACCACCACAATTGCCGGCGGAGAACACCACAAAAGGCAAGCGCAGCCCCCCTACAGAACCCTCTGGGAAACAGTCAGAACAGACCGAAAACCGAGGGACAAGGTGTGGGAGCAAGCCTAACAGCCAGAAACACTGAGCCCAAACCCATGGGCCCAGAAGCCCGGTGGAAATAAACACCCAAAGGAACAATAACGGGCAGAAAAAACCAGAAAAGCAAAAAAAAAAAACGACAACAGGAGAAGAAAACCCCCTGAAAAAAGGGTGAAAAACTCACCCCAGACGCTCGCTCGCACACCCAGGCGTATGTAAACAAACCGCAACGCCGCCCTGGTGGCCACGCCGGGAAACAGGCAGACGAAAATGGCCGCCAGCAGGGGCTGTGCTGGACGCTAAGAGACAAAACACGCCAGCAAAAGTGGGAAGCAAGCAGACTGGAGGGCTAAAAACTCCGCCCAAAAGCAGAAAAACCCCGGCAGGGGCAAACCGCCCCAGAACTGCTAGCAGGCATCCCCCACAGCCCCGGGAACCAGCAACAGAGGCCCCGGGGCAGAGCCGTCCTCCAAGCCCTCCGCCCTTAAAGAAAAGAAAGAGTCCATGGGAAAGGCAGCAAGAAACGGGCCGCTGGTAAGCCCCAGAAGCCTTGGCTGGAGGAACAGGCTCTAAAACCTCCGTCCCCCAACCCGAATGGGGCAGCCCCCGAAAACCGCCCGAGCCTCTGCCCCAACTAAACCCCGCCCCGACCCCGAAACCCGCAGTCCGGAACCGGGAACAGGGAGGGAGGAGGGCGAACAGCACCTAACCAAAACGGGGCGGCCTCGGGGCATCCGAGTGGGAAACCAACCTAGCATGTTGCAGCAACCTAACCTAGCTTGCAACACGGATGCCGCCTGTACTCTGAATAGCAATAACATCAGGAGTACTGGAGAACAAGCAGAGAAACTCTCTCGCAAGACTCCGGGTCAAGGTGTCAGGGACCCAACAGGCAGCATGACGGAGGTAAATGGCGACTGTCACCTAGAGACAAAGGCACAGCAACCAACGATCCCGTACAAGACGGGTTGGTACCCGGAAGACACATGCAATGGTCTCCCGAGCCCAGACAGGGGTTTCCAGGGCCCGTAGGTTAGCAACTACGGGAAGCCCGGGCAAGGTGTTGCTAACCGGTTAAGAAACCCGAAAACAAGGGTAAAGATTAATACTGAAAACCCCCGGGACGTGTACAAGCACGGGGCCTAGCAGAGGGCTGCCAAACACTACTAGTGGAACTATAGCCACACTATGCAGACCCCCACCAGGCAAGAAAATAAAACAAAAGAAAAACCCCGCAAAAGTACACCGTCCCCAGAGGCAACAGGAACCGGCCGCCGCGTAGGTGGCAGGCAGCGCAACACCTTGGCGCCCTAACCAGCACAACACCAACTCCCTACCCAAGGCCAAACAAGGGCCCCAAGCCCCAGCTGGCCCCAAGGGCGAGGCAAATGCCGAGCAGCAAGAACCCCTACGGGAGCGGTTCCCGAACGCCCCAGAGAAGATAACCCTGACACGCAAGGGCAGTACTCACAGGGCGCCTAGGGAAGGGAACCCCTAGACTCATGCAGCCCCGGCACTGATGAAATACTCCTGGCCACCGCAAACCACAAAAACAGCAGAGAACGCCACACGAGGCAAACACCGCCAAGGAATTTGAGGCCAGAGAAGCGTGTATCCCGGTTGACACTAGCTTACGAACTGACGGCAGCCGGCGCGGTGAGGTCCGGGGCCCCCCCCTCCCCCTCCCGGGGAGGGGAGGGCTGCGCGGACAACCGGCGCGGCAGTAAAGTGATTGTTTGATTGTTTTCCTTGTGATTGTAGGGAGTTTTTCTACCTCTCTGTTCGGTTTGTTGTAGTTTTCTACCATGTGGGGTTTGTTTTGTTACGCCTACCTTTCTGGGTGCCTAACCCCGGTCGATGGCAGATAAGGAAAACCCCCAAACCATATGGGGTTTTCCAGGGCCATTGCTCCCTGAAACCTCTCTGAAGGGGCCAGGTTCTGGCGCTGGTCCCTGGTAGGTCTGAACTCCATAGCTAGTGTCCCGGTCTAACATAACATACATTAGCCCGATAAGCTCCAGGGAGCCGTAGGGGCTCCCCACAGAAAAGGTGTGAAACGAGTATAAACTTGAAAAAAACATGAACAAAGTAAAAACTTTTTACGTTCACGGGTACAAACACGCGTAAGATTTTATTCGCCACAAAATTTGACGCTCTGTTGACCAATTCTACCCATGTTCTTATAGAACTTTCTATTGCGAACACATTGCTATAAAAATGAAATACGTAGCTCCAGAATAATGTCAGGACAGTGAAATAAGTAAAACTTTCAAAGCGCTGCATCACAACAGTGTCATCGCTGCTGAAATCACGGCTAACGCTTCGGCCATTCCCACAGGAGAAACAGCTTTTGTCAGCACAGATGGAGGAAGTTGCACAGGAATAGAACAGTGCAAGAAAGATATGCAACTCACTTATGCGCAAGTGGCCAAGGACAAGGAAAAAATAGAAGAAGCAGTAAAAGAAGTCAACACTGCAGCAACCAAGATAAAACAAACATTAGGCTAGAAGTGAGAAAAGAATTGGCATCTAACCCAAAGTTGGTGCAAAACACAGTTGATCGGAGTAAGTCCCTGATCATTTTGGATGCAAAGAAAAGGAGATAACATCTAGGTCAGAAAGAGCTGTAGAAGAAGCAAAAGTAGTAGATAAAATTGTTGGCCTCGTGGAAGGTCTTACAACCAAAGAGAATGTGTGCGACTACAGGAGAATAGGCAGATATGTAAAAGGGAAAGATCGACCTTTGAGGATCACCCTAAACGGTGCCAAACAGATGGAAGAAGTACTAAGGAATGCCAGAAAATTACAAAGCGTTGAGGATGGGAAAGGGTGGTCGTTAAGACGAGATCTTTCAAAAGAAGATAGAGAGAAGCTGAAACTGAACCTCGCCGAGGCAAAACGTTTAAATGAGAGCAGGAATGAAGAAGAAATCAATTCTTTTTTCTACAAAGTGATAGGGGTAGGCAGACCAGTAAAGTGGTACATAAAAGCAAACCAACAAAATCATTAGAGAAAGGGGGAGTGAAAAATAAGAAGATGGGGAACAAGTTCCTGAAGATTGCATACACCAACATAGATGGAGTAAGGTCAAAGATACTGGAGTTAAGTGATATAATACAGCTGCAGACACCAGACATTGTTGCACTCACGGAGACAAAACTTGAAGATGTTATTTTAAATGAGGTCATATTCCCAAGGGGCTACTCAATTTGGAGACGGGACAGAAAAATTAGGAAAGGCGGTGGCGTTGCTGTGCTGGTGAAAGAACACCTAAAGGTGAACGAAATAATGACTACCAATCCACAAGAAGTTGACATAATAGCACTAGAGATCTGCCATGAGGATGATAAACTAGTGATCATAAATGCATATAGTCCACCGCTAAGCAGCACATGGTCAAAGGAGGAGCTAGATAGTAAACGAGAAGGTCTTATAACGATAATGAGAGAGATCATAGCGAGAGCGGATAACGATAGTTCACGACTGTTGATAGTCGGCGACTTCAACTTGAAATCCATAGACTGGGAAGCATATGAAGCTAAAACAGAAGATTTCTGGACCTGTAAATTTGTAGACCTCATCCTGGAAACATTCTTGTATCAACATGTTAAACAAGCTACGAGGATGAGGGAAGGTGACGTTCCCTCCATGCTAGATTTGATATTTACCAGGAAGGAGGAAGAAATATTTGACATTCAGTACCTTCCTCCCTTGGGTAAAAGTGACCATGTCTTTTTGGGGATAAAGTATGCAATGCGTTATAATCTGGAAGAAAATATGATGGTCGATGCAATTGAAAAACCTGACTTTAGGAGAGGACATTATGGCAACCTTAGAAAATTTTTAGGGAGTATAATTGGACAGACTTGTTGCTAGGCAAGGAAGTGAATGAGATGTATGTCAAGTTTTGTGAAATATATGATAAAGGCACAAAAAAATTTATACCAAAACAGAGAAGCAGAACTAGGAAACAGGATTGGTTCGACAGAAAGTGCGAGAGGGCCAGAGACCAAAAGACACAAAAATGGAATCAATACAGGAAGAGGCCAAACCCCAATCATACCAGCGATACAAAGATGCGAGAAACAACTACACGGCAGTGAGGAGAGAGGCAGAAAGAAATTTTGAAAAAGGGATTGCAGACAAATGTAAAACAGAACCAGGTCTATTCTATAAATTCATAAACAACAAATTGCAGGTAAAGGATAATATTCAGAGGTTGAAAATGGGAAATAGATTCACGGAAAATGAAAAGGAAATGTGTGAAACATTAAACGAAAAGTTCCAAAGTGTGTTTGTACAAAATGAAATCTTCAGGGAACCAGATACAATAAGAATTCCAGAGAACAACATAGAGCACATAGAGGTGTCTAGAGACGAAGTGGAAAAAATGCTCAAGAGCTAAATAAGAACAAAGCAGTTGGTCCAGATGGAGTTTCACCATGGGTTCTGAGAGAATGTGCACCTGAGCTCAGCATCCCTCTTCAACTGATCTTTCAGGCATCCCTGTTTACAGGAGTTGTAGCTGATGTGTGGAAAAAGGCTAACATAGTTCCAATTACAAGAGTGGAAGCAGGGAAGACCCCCTTAATTATAGACCGGTATCATTGACAAGTGTAATAGTCAAAATATTGGAAAAAATAATTAAAACTAAATGGGTAGCACACCTGGAGAGAAATGATATAATATCAGACAGACAGTATGGTTTTCGATCTGGTAGATCCTGTGTATCGAATTTACTCAGTTTTTATGATCGAGCAACAGAGATATTACAGGAAAGAGATGGTTGGGCTGACTGCATCTATCTGGACCTAAAAAAGGCTTTCGACAGAGTTCCACATAAGAGGTTGTTCTGGAAACTGGAAAATATTGGAGGAGTGACAGGTACGCTTCTAACATGGATGAAAAACTTTCTGACTGATAGAAAAATGAGGGCTGTGATCAGAGGCAATGTATCGGACTGGAGAAATGTCACAAGTGGAGTACCACAGGGTTCAGTTCTTGCACCAGTGATGTTTATTGTCTACATAAATGATCTACCAGTTGGTATACAGAATTATATGAACATGTTTGCTGATGATGCTAAGATAATAGGAAGGATAAGAAATTTAGATGATTGTCATGCCCTTCAAGAAGACCTGGATAAAATAAGTATATGGAGCACCACTTGGCAAATGGAATTTAATGTTAATAAATGTCATGTTATGGAATGTGGAATAGGAGAACATAGACCCCACACAACCTATATATTATGTGAGAAATCTTTAAAGAACTCTGATAAAGAAAGAGATCTAGGGGTGGTTCTAGATAGAAAACTATCACCTGAAGACCACATAAAGAATATTGTGCAAGGAGCCTATGCTATGCTTTCTAACTTCAGAATTGCTTTTAAATACATGGATGGGATATACTAAAGAAATTGTTCATGACTTTTGTTAGGCCAAAGCTAGAATATGCAGCTGTTGTTTGGTGCCCATATCTTAAGAAGCACATCAACAAACTGGAAAGGTGCAAAGACATGCTACTAAGTGGCTCCCAGAACTGAAGGGTAAGAGCTACGAGGAAAGGTTAGAAGCATTAAATATGCCAAAACTAGAAGACAGAAGAAAAAGAGGTGATATGATCACTACATACAAAATAGTAACAGGAATTGATAAAATCGACAGGAAAGATTTCCTGAGACCTGGAACTTCAAGAACAAGAGGTCATAGATATAAACTGGCTAAACACAGATGCCGAAGAAATATAAGAAAATTCACTTTCGCAAACAGAGTGGTAGACGGTTGGAACAAGTTGGGGGAGAAGGTGGTGGAGGCCAAGACCGTCAGTAGTTTCAAAGCGTTATATGACAAAGAGTGCTGGGAAGACGGGACACCACGAGCGTAGCTCTCATCCTGTAACTACACTTAGGTAATTACACTTAGGTAATTACACACTCGTGCGGGTCACCCCGTATCAAAATTATACATTGATAGGCATATGTCTGGGTGGGGAATTTTATTGCGAGTTCAGTGATATCAAAATCAATGCTGTAGGATCACTGTGGAGCTGGCAACAAACGAAAGAGTATGAACATTTACTTCCTGTTTGGGTGTCACGGCGAGTCATCTTCGTGTTTATTTATTTCGTGGTGGGATAGCAAATGCTTTGGTGACATTTTATGCATATGATCTTGTAGAGAATTTTATTGCCAACACATTGATACCAAAATGAAATATGTAGCTTGAGAATTGATGTTAGGAGCGTGAAAAGTTTATACACTTATTTGTCTTTACACTTGAGCGCCCAGAACGCCGCGCGCACAATCGGCTTTTTTTTTTCCCTGAGTGCCGCGCGCGCTAAAGTGTTAAATTGGAAGAGGACAATGGAGCTCTTAGGAGTGAGCTTTGCACTCTAAAAGGGAGTATGCTTCAGCAAGGTAAGATTATTACTGCATTAACAGACCAGGTAACAAATCAGGAGGAACATACACTAGAGAAAGAAAATGAGGTGTGGAAAGTGAAGTGTGGTGACTTTGAAGAAATAAACAAGAAAATAGACTCGTATGGTGAACAACTCCAAGGGAGCCTGAGAGCTAACATAGAGTTAGGTAAGGATCTCCAACTGGAAACTTCACTGACAACTCACATAGAGGAGGTGAATAAAGAACTAGAAAAGTATAAAGAAGAAATAAGAGAGACGTATGCTCAAGTTGTAAAAGAGAAAGAGACAATCAAGGAGGTGTGTTTGGAAGTCAAAACCAGAAATGATAAACAAGAAGTGGATCTTACGCAAGTAATTAGGAAAGAACTGGTAATCAACAGTAAACTAGTACAAAACACTGTAGATAGAAGTCCATAATCATTTTTGGATGTTTAGAGAAGGAAATTTCATCTAGGGTGGACCGAGCAGCAGAAGAGATGAAAATCATAGAAAAAACCAGCGTTGAATGTAATGAAACGCCCTTTTCTGGGTGAGCCCCGGAGGCTCCCTGGAGCTTATCGGGCTAATGTATGTTATGTTAGACCGGGACACTAGCTATGGAGTTCAGACCTACCAGGGACCAGCGCCAGAACCTGGCCCCTTCAGAGAGGTTTCAGGGAGCAATGGCCCTGGAAAACCCCATATGGTTTGGGGGTTTTCCTTATCTGCCATCGACCGGGGTTAGGCACCCAGAAAGGTAGGCGTAACAAAACAAACCCCACATGGTAGAAAACTACAACAAACCGAACAGAGAGGTAGAAAAACTCCCTACAATCACAAGGAAAACAATCAAACAATCACTTTACTGCCGCGCCGGTTGTCCGCGCAGCCCTCCCCTCCCCGGGAGGGGGAGGGGGGGGGCCCCGGACCTCACCGCGCCGGCTGCCGTCAGTTCGGAAACTAGGCTTCAACCAACGCGAAAAATCCGCCGACCGGACGGGAGGGAGGGTAGCCAGGGAGCCTCCGGGGCTCACCCAGAAAATGGCGTTTCATTACATTCAACGCTGGTTTTCTGTGGGGAGCCCCTACGGCTCCCTGGAGCTAATTACCCAAAGAGAAGGAAAAAAGGGGACGTACCCGGGAGGCGGCGGCCACAAACTCCTCAACGCGAAGTCGAGACAACTGGCTGCAACCTGCGACCCAAAGCAACACAAGAACGCCGAGGAGCACGGACGTTCACCAAATAACGGGCGGCCAGGACCCTGTTCGATTCCAAAAACCACGCGCCCGAATATGTGCCCAAGACATATTACCAACACAGCAGCCAAAGCCGCAAACTTCCTAACGGCAAGGGCACGAGGATAGACCGCAGGCTGGCTAGATTTAATAACCCTGCAGACAACCTGGGAGACCCGAACCCTGGAACAGGGAACGAGGGAAACTGGATCAACCCAAAGCGCATCCCCAGCCATACCGGCCGAAGCGCGCAAGCAACGGCGAAGTGCCGCAACTGGACACAACACATGATGCACCCCCGGCCGAACCAACCAAGCATCAATGACCCACGGACCCCTCCGGAAAGCAGCCGTCTCGTTCTTCGCCAGAAAAGAAGGCGAAGGCTGCAAACTGACAAACCTACCCCCAGGACCAAAAGAGCAGAAACCTCTGCGCCGGAGGAGGGCATGAAGCTCCCCTACCCGGCCCCCAGAGGCCAACGCCAACAAAAACAAAGCCTGGGAAAAATAATCAGGAACCGAAGGGGCCACCACAAACCGAGGAGAGGAAAGATAGAAGAGCACCCG
Source organism: Procambarus virginalis (assembly GCA_020271785.1). Lineage (NCBI taxonomy): Eukaryota > Metazoa > Arthropoda > Malacostraca > Decapoda > Cambaridae > Procambarus > Procambarus virginalis. The sequence continues at coordinate 4,731 of WNGS01069930.1, read as the reverse complement.
GTCCAAGGACCAGGACGGCTCAGGAGGCGCATGAGCAGGCCGGAGGTGAAACATAGCACAGGAAAGCTTACTAAACGGGGCGGATGTAACGTCGACCCCGAAAGCTAGCTCGAGCAGCTCCGCCAGCGCCGCACGAGACGAGGCGACAGTATCAGGCATCAATCGACCGTCCTGAACAAGCCAAGAAAGAAAGGACAAAACCTGATCCGAAAGAAAGACAACCTACAAAGAGCCAGAAAATGGCGAAAAGAACGCCAGGAAATCCATACTGTCGCCGAAACGAAGCTCTCAGGTGGGACACCATCAACGAAGCCACCTGATCACCATAGAATTGGTGATACACCCGCGTCAAAACCCCAGACGCGAAGAGCAGAGGAGAAGGTCGAACCAGCCCCGTACCAGAGCGGACCGACCTGCTGAAAGAGGCGGAGCCGCGGTAAACGTCCGGGTTCGGGCACCGAGTCAACAGCACCGGAAACCAAAGCCGGGCCGGCCACCAATGGGCCACAAGGAGTACTCTCCCTGGGAATGTCTCCAAACGAACCAGAACCCGAAGCAACAGCTGGACCGGAGGGAAGAGGTACAGGGAACCCCCTTTAGACCAGTCCCGCCGAAAGGCATCCACCGCGAACGCTGCGCAGTCGGGGAAGGCGTCACATCGGGAGACGCCGAGACCACACCGACGCGAAGAGGTCCACATCTGGGAGACCGTACGTCTGGCAGATCCAACGAACGAGGCGTCGTCGACCGTCCACCCCGTGGAGAGGGGAGCGAGACGGACCGTCCGCCAGAACGTTGGACACTCCCCGGACGTGAACCACACGGAGAGCCAAACCCCGGGAATCCAGCAGACGAGCCACTCGCAGGGACCAATCCCAAGAGCTAAGGACTGAAGAGAACCCCCGCGGTTCAGGCAAGGAACCACTGGAGTACAGTCCAAACGGAGGTAAGGGCGATCCCCCGAGCGACCCGAATCCTCCGAAGCGCGAACCAGACAGCTGCGAACTCCCGAACCGTGCTGTGAGCCCGATGGAAGGACGAACCCCACCGTCCCTGGCCTGCCTGGTGAGCACTGGTCACAAAGCCCCAGCCAAGAGACGACGCGTCCGTGAACACAACGAGCGAGGGCTCGGGAAGGTGCCAAGGCACCGAACCCTGAAAAACCCGAAGAGGAAGCCGGTGACGCAGCAACCGACAAAAGACCCCCGGAGGGAGAACCCAACGATCGCGAGAGAGGCGGAAAGGAAATCCCGAAGGAACCAAAACAGACGCCGCAGCCAAACCCGACCCGGCGGGTAGACTAGCACGGCGAAGTTCAGACTCCCGCACAACCGCTCAAGCAACCGCTGAGCAACCCGAGACCGTCTCATGCACCGCCGAAGGCGGGACCACAGCTGCAGGAACACGTCTGGAGGGAAGAATGAGTGGCCCAATAGCCCTAAACAAGGACCAGGCCCGAACCCGGGATGGAAACATATGGAAAAACCTCCCGATCACCAGGACACCAAACCCGGCGATCTGGAAGGAACCACACCCCTGGCGAGCAGACATGCGGACTGACTGGGAGCCCACACCAGCCAGACGTCGAGGTAGGCCACACCGAATCTCAGACACAGACAGGGAACCAAGATCGGGAAAGATGCAAAAATTTCAAAGTGCTCAGCACAAAATAGGGCAGGCAACAAAAGCAGCCAGCCGGAAGCCCCACCATCAACCGTGCCAGACCCAGAAAAACCTGGGAGGAACGCGCCAGAGGTGACCTGGAGGTCCAGGGCCACCATCCAGGCACCCGGCCCAACAGAAGCCGGACCCCAGAAGGAAGGGACGGACCGACCACGTCCAACGTACCCACGAAGATGACACGACGAAACGCAGGGAAAAGAAGCCCCCGCCAGCTCTGAACCCCCCAAAAGGGGGAGAAGCCGTCACCGATGCCACCAGAGGCCGGAAGACGACGCAAAGCACCAACAGCAGGACCATGCGAGAGGCAATAGAGCAAGCTGCTCCCCCAGCACCCCGCCAACAGAGAAAAAAAAAAAAATTTTTAAAATAAAAGTACACATACACATATGCATATACATATACACAACAAGATATGACATGTATACACATGCACACCACACACACAGCGTACACATGCACAAGCATACACCCAGGCATTAGGAAGCAATGTGGCGGAGGCTGACTCCCTACACAGTTTTATAGTGTAGGGATGATAGAGCCAACAGGCTCAGGAACCTGTACACCTGTGAACGACGGTTGAGAGGTGGGACCAAAGAGCTAAAGCTCAACCCCCGCAAGCACAACGAGGCGAGTACATACAATGTAAATGTAAAGTACAAGTTGCCGACCAGTGGGCAGAGCACCACACGGCTAGGCAAAGAAGGCACTAAACTGCATCAAAAGGCCCACCTCGACAGCAAACCCCAAAGGCCCAGCACAACAACATGTGCCTAGACCCAAAAGAGCAGTCTGCAAGCCAGGAAGACCCCGGAACCCCAGAAGGCAGAACCAGGTCACATGAGGAAACAAAGCCCCCTGAACCCACAAAAGGGGGGCCAAGAGGAAGAAACCTCTGGAACGAAACCAAAGAACCAAAGGAACCCAGAATCGAACCAGGGGGAAGCCAAACCACCACAATTGCCGGCGGAGAACACCACAAAAGGCAAGCGCAGCCCCCTACAGAACCCTCTGGGAAACAGTCAGAACAGACCGAAACCGAGGGACAAGGTGTGGGAGCAAGCCTAACAGCCAGAAACACTGAGCACAAACCCATGGGCCCAGAAGCCCGGTGGAAATAAACACCCAAAGGAACAATAACGGGCAGAAAAACCAGAAAAGCAAAAAAAAAAAAACGACAACAGGAGAAGAAGAAAACCCCCTGAAAAAAGGGTGAAAAACTCACCCAGACGCTCGCTCGCACACCCAGGCGTATGTAAACAAACCGCAACGCCGCCCTGGTGGCCACGCCGGGAAACAGGCAGACGAAAATGGCCGCCAGCAGGGGCTGTGCTGGACGCTAAGAGACAAAACACGCCAGCAAAAGTGGGAAGCAAGCAGACTGGAGGGCTAAAAACTCCGCCCAAAAGCAGAGAAAAACCCCGGCAGGGGCAAACCGCCCCAGAACTGCTAGCAGGCATCCCCCACAGCCCCGGGAACCAGCAACAGAGGCCCCGGGGCAGAGCCGTCCTCCAAGCCCTCCGCCCTTAAAGAAAAGAAAGAGTCCATGGGAAAGGCAGCAAGAAACGGGCGCTGGTAAGCCCCAGAAGCCTTGGTGGAGGAACAGGCTCTAAAACCTCCGTCCCCCAACCAGATTGGGGCAGCCCCGAAAAACGCCCGAGCCTCCCCCAACTAAACCCCGCCCCGACCCCGAAACCCCAGTCCGGAACCGGGAACAGGGAGGAGGAGGGCGAACAGCACCTAACCAAAATGGGGCGGCCTCGGGGCATCCGAGTGGGAAAAACCTAGCAGTTGCAGCAGCCTAACCTAGCTTGCAACACGGATCGCCTGTACTCTGAATAGCAAAACATCAGGAGTACGGGAGAACAAGCAGAGAAACTCTCTCGCAAGACTCCGGGTCAAGGTGTCAGGGACCCAACAGGCAGCATGACGGAGGTAAATGGCGACTGTCACCTAGAGACAAAGGCACAGCAACCAACGATCCATACAAGATGGGTTGGTACCCGGAAGACACATGCAATGGTCCCGAGCCCAGACAGGGGTTTCCAGGGCCCGTAGGTTAGCAACTACGGGGAAGCCGGGCAAGGTGTTGCTAACCGGTAAGAAACCCGAAAACAAGGGTAAAGGTAATACTGAAAACCCCCGGGACGTGTACAAGCACGGGGGCCTAGCAGAGGGCTGCCAAACACTACTAGTGGAACTATAGCACACTATGCAGACCCCCACCAGGCAAGAAAATAAAAACAAAAGAAAAACCCCGCAAAAGTACACCGTCCCCAGAGGCAACAGGAACCGGCCGCCGCGTAGGTGGCAGGCAGGAACACACTTGGCGCCCTAACCAGCACAACACCAACTCCCTACCCAAGGCCAAACAAGGGCCCAAAAGCCCCAGCTGGCCCCAAGGGCGAGGCAAATGCCGAGCAGCAAGAACCCCTACGGGAGCGGTTCCCGAACGCCCCAGAGAAGATAACCCTGACACGCAAGGGCAGTACTCACAGGGCGCCTAGGGAAGGGAACCCTAGACTCATGCAGCCCCGGCACTGATGAAATAATCCTGGCCACCGCAAACACAAAAACAGCAGAGAACGCACACGAGGCAAACACCGCCAAGGAATTGAGGCCAGAGAAGCGTGTATCCCGGTTGACACTAGCTTACGAAATGACGGCAGCCGGCGCGGTGAGGTCCGGGGCCCCCCCCCTCCCCTCCGGGGAGGGGAGGGCTGCGCGGACAACCGGCGCGGCAGTAAAGTGATGTGTTGATTGTCCTTGTGATTGTAGGGAGTTTTCTACTCTCTGTTCGGTTTGTTGTAGTTTTCTACCATGTGGGGTTTGTTGTTACGCTACCTTTCTGGGTGCCTAACCCGGTCGATGGCAGATAAGGAAAACCCCAAACCATATGGGGTTTTCCAGGCCATTGCTCCCTGAAACCTCTCTGAAGGGGCCAGGTCTGGCGCTGGTCCCTGGTAGGTCTGAACTCCATAGCTAGTGTCCCGGTCTAACATAACATACATTAGCCCGAAGCTCCAGGAGCCGTAGGGGCTCCCACAGAAA